>JAGVSN010000084.1:0-477056 GCA_022651745.1 Parapsyche elsis | reverse complement strand
ACGAAAAAAATAAATCTTTAAAATCAGTCAACCGGAAGTAGACCTTGAGGGAGTCCAAAAAGGGGGCCGCCGGGGTTTGAGGGGGGTGGTTAGGGGACCGGCATGGCTTGAGGGAGTCCAAAAAGGGAGCCGGAATGGCTTTAGGGGTGACAAAAGTTGAAAAAATCCAAAAAATTATATATATAATAATAGTTTTTATAGCGCCACTAGTTTAATATTTTTTATTTTATTTCAGCAGAGATGCGTGGTTGTTCCGGCCTTACTGGATAACCGTCTGTCCCCAACGGAAAGGTCAATAGATTATATTCGTTGGGGGGGTGGTGGCCTAATGTGAGGGTCTTGGGGTGAAAGGGCGTGGAGATGTTTCTCTTCAAGGCGGCTTATATATATGTATATATAGCGCCACTATTTATATATTCTATTCATCTATGCCGTTATAATTTATAATTCAAAAATAAATTAGCAAAGTCGTGACCCCCTTTGAACCTAATGTTAAATACTACACAATATGATCGATGAGCATTTGATTTTGAATTATTATCACAAAAAAAAACCAAATCAAAATCGCACTTTTCCGCCGATCGAACATTGCGAATCGCACTGTTACGGCCAAAAGAGCGAACTGTCAAACGGGGATTCCTTACGTGTAGTCGTCGAGCCGGTTTCGGCGGTTAGCAGTCGGTTCGTATCTACTGTTCATCATGTGGGTACACGTTTGCCTTCTGTTGATGTGTTGGTGTGGGGGCGCACTTCCGGCTGCCACGAGTCACCTGTTGGGCCCCACGGGGACTCCGCCCCCTCCGAGGCCCCCCATCGACGAGATGTTGAACGACATAGTCTTGCAGCGGTGCGGTGTAGGGAAGCAAGTCGTTGAAATCCCTGTTTTGTGGCCATGCCGGATCCCCGTTCAGCTGCCCATGACCGACGACAAACTGGCGGAGCTACCTCTGGTCTGCTACGCCTTGTACGACTTGGCTCTCAGGTAACATAGCCACGACTCACTGTTCTCATTTTTAGTATCAAGACACCTATAAAAACGTCGTGGTCGCAGATATCTGTAGGAATCACGACTCTCGTCACAAACAACCATAAAGAAAACTCGTGTCCTAAAACGGGAGATCCCCCCAATAATAAATCTAATGCAAACGCGCAATAGAGGGCTGTAAAAGCCTCACGCTCACGTTCACACAAATAGTACTCCCAACACTCTCACCACACCAACAACACCCGGGCTACCTCAACATGACACACCATTACACACTGATCCTGGCCTAGACACTCGAAGCACGTCATCAAGACGTGTTCACAGATACAGTACTCTCAACGCCCTCATCATGGCAACAACGCCCCAGCTACCTCACGCTTTTGGACCGGACGGGATAGACGCTCGCTCGTCAGCTGAACTCACGCAGCCCAGAACAAACTACCTCAACATAGCACACCACTACTATTTCTTAGTATCAAGACACCTATAGAAACGTTATGGTCACAGATATCTGTAGGAATCACTACTCGAATCAATATATATAAAACACGCGTCTGGACCACATGCAGTTAATTCATCGCACACTACTACATAGTCACTTGCACTTCTGTATATACGTAATTTGCTGTACAATCGTAAAAGGAATACACGGGTAAGAAATATGACGAAAGTAGCAGATATAGCGGAACGAAAGATGTGAAAGAAAGCAAGGTAGACGGTGTTGACAATGGGCTGATGTATTGAGAAGAACGTGTGGAGTCAAGTGGATGCAGATTGCTCAAGACAGACATGAATGGAAGAAGATTGGAGAGGTCTTCATCCAGCAGTGGATGGTGAACGGGTGAAAATGGTGATGATATACACTGGAGGTCAAGGGTGCTCAACCTGTTTTAGTTAGGAAGCTAGTTTTTTTTAAATTTTAATTGGCATGGTTATCGACTTCTGTGCAAGAATATAGGGAGAGGTTCGGATATAATATACTAACAAGAATCTTATAAGAATTTTACAAAATTTCTTGTCCATTTTTTTAGTTTTTCAAAGCTATCCATAGAAATATGCGAAATACTATTATGTTCATTATTTGTCTAGGAGAGGGGAACAAGACACGCTGCAAGGAAATTCAATAAAACGAAAAATTTCTTCAAACATTTTAATAAAATACATAGAATTAATTAGTGAGATATTTGACATTGTGCATCATTTTCAAATAATTGGGTTATAATAATTACTTGTAGCAAAACCGCACTGTCCGCACTGCTGAATGCAATTGTGTAAATATAGCATCTTATAAAAGAACACGTGTTTTGGATTAGCAATTTCGATGAAAGTGGGCGATATTATAATAGAGCAGATGTTAAAAGTTCTAAGAAGTCCTCTTGACAGATTAACCCGTGTACCTGAGAACCAATGATTGAACAAATGCATACCACGAAAAATAACAGTACCTTCCTTTGACCATTAATTATTTTCATTAACAGATGAGAACGAGCCCAGGAAGACCTTTTTGTCATAGGCCAAGGCTTAGTTAACGAAATTGAACCATTGTAGTAAATTTATTAAACGGAAAGCAATATTCATTTAAAAATTCACAAAGCAAAATCGACCTCGTCCATTTTTATTTGCGACTAACCGGTTGATCCTCTCATCCCAAACTCTCAAGGTTTAAATTCCTCACTAAAATGAAACCAGACTTTGTATGCAGTGGAAATGTCATATTCGTGCAGTTGCCATTTCTCAATTCCAATAAAGTTTAAATTTAAATGAAAAACCTTAAATTAAATCCTCAGTGGAAAAATACCTAGGATAAGCCGTGCTATGTAAAAAGTGTTCCTTTAATTAGTCACTTTGCTCTTAGGTGGTGCGAAGCGGACCGAAAATTCGACGAGATCTTCACACTGCCGATGACTAGTGAGGCGTGTGTCCCGGGCAACAATTCGTTGCAATCAGTTCTCGTCAACACCGATTCACAGTACGAGCATACACGCCCCTACGTAAAGGCACTGACTTCGGTTCTGGCAAATCTGACCCTTTGCCGTCACGTCTGCTACAATCAACGCCAGATTCCGGAGCCCCTATGCTCGATAGTTTTGAGAGGCAACACACAGTTGGCTCTGAATCAGGCCAAAATCGAGGTGGTTGCTAAGCCCAAGCCGCAACCCGCGATCCAAAGCCAAGTTCCCATTCCTGTCCTCAAATCGCCTGCTCAACCAGTGACTAATACCAAAGTAAACGCAACAATAACTACCCAACCAGAATCGGTGGTTCTAAAGGTGAGCTTTGTTCGGATCTGTTGACTTATTTTATTATTGGTCAACCGGCTACGAGAAATTGCATTATTAATGTGAGCCTTAGAGTAACTTAACTACTAACGGTGGAAAAAAATATTGATTTTTTTATTATGATGTATAATTCAATAATATTATACAGAATCAAGTCTCAAGTTCAAGATCATCGATTCCGCTGAGCCAATTTTCACCAAATTGATACGAAAGAAACAGCGGAATCATTGTAAAAATTAAAAATTATTAAGTATCACTTGTGCTTCATGAATGACGTATATTTGCTTCTTGTATTTTTTTAAGACTGAAACAACTAATGGAAAAGAGGAAACCAAACCGCAAATACTCCCCAAAGAGATGAAGAAAGCACCACGCGTGGAACCAGTGGAACCATCCAATACTTACTCGTTCCAGCCTGTCGATTTAGTTAATGTTAAGCCTAAAATTGTGACTGTCGCAGCAAAAGCTAATAAATTTCCCAGTCAGAATGAAAATCAACCGATTCATGAAAATACTGTCGAACAAATTTCGACTCAAATCGATGAAAAGAATATTCAGAGTCCCATTGAACAAAATAAGATGGATGAGAATGAACATGAACATGAGTATAATAATTTTGGTGAGCATATATTTATGATTTATTTTTCGTTTGAATAACAGTCGTAAAATGCTAAATAAATTATCCAACGTTCACTTTCGGTGAATATATATTTAATTCAAAATTTATTTTTAGATAGTGGTGATGAGACATTGGATGAAAATGAAGGACTTCCAATGAATAACTTGAATAACGCCCCTGATAAATCTACCAGCCAATCGAAACACTTGAGTGGTTGTTTAATCACATTATATTTTTACTATAAGTAATACTTCTAAGTGACAGAAATACGTAGTTTTCATGTGTAGTTTATCATAAATTTAATGTTGAAACATTTAAACTACTAATAATTTTTGAATTTCAATTTACATGCAATAAAATAACAATATTAATCTATGTTAGTCAATCTAAGCTTTGTAGTTTGGTAAATGCTTTTTGTCACGATTAATTTTATCTGATTATTTGATAATATTTTTAATAGAGAATGCTTATTTATATGTAGTATTTTAAATACAAAAATCTTCTTTATACATATTAACATAATATTCTAATTGTTTTTTTGTTTCAGTTCCAGAAACGATTGAAGTCAATAAAATTGACTTATCGGAGAGTAATATGAACGGTGGTTTTCAAGTTGGTCAATTCAGCGATGCTGAAGATTCAAATTTTTTTACTTATTTTCTTTTTGCTATTGGCATATTTATATTAGGTTACGTCATATATCATAACAAAAATAAGGTTTGTGAATGTCGTAAAATTGTAAATATCTTAAGTATAATGTATGTTGTCCAATGTTAAACATCTTGTTTTTTGTAGGTACTTGGACTTTTAGTTGAGGGTCGACGTAATAGTAATACAGGTAGACGAAGAGGCGTTTCAAGCAGTACAGCTTATCGTAAGTTAGATTGTACATTGGAGGAAGCCGTGTCTTCTACTCCTCCTTCTCATGGACCAAACATAGTGTATTAGCTATTCGCTGTGATCCTACTTTTTACTAATTAAGTAAAATTTAAATAATTGTGATTTTTGCAATAAAAAAATTGTAATATGTATTTGAGTTTAGAATTTGAAAGAAATGCCTTGCGTGAATATGGGCAATTTGAATTTGGCAAACTATGTATGTTGATAAATTTTTTTAAAAGTCTAAAAATATCTGTCTAGTTTTGTATGAATTATATAATTTTTGCCACTTCAAATTTAATTCTAAGATATATTTCGAAGTAAGGAAAAATATCAACTACTGAAATGATTTTCTTTTCAAGTACTTAAATTGAATTTTTGTTTGAAAATATTAATTGTCTGCTAATTTTTGCATTTAAACCAAATCAAATAACAGTGCTAGAATTAGTTGATGCATTTTTAACGATGTGAACAGATTTCCGATATTTTAGATATGTATGTATGTATGTATCGAGAGTTTTATTTTTTCTTATATGCTGCAGTGTGATTGATGTATAATATTTGTTGAAGGAGATTTATTTTTTTTTTTAGTTTTTAGCTTATTACTTTTTTTTATAATTCTTTATGCACATTTTCCATTCAATCTGTACGTCGGATGTGTAGTGATATGTACTAACTTTTATTTGCAAGATTTTTGTAATATGCAGTAAAAGTTATTTACAATAAAGTCAAAAACAATTATTTATTTGTTATTAATCATATACATAATACTAAAACCCGAAAGTAAATAGATTTGATAAATATGTAAATGAGTTGATTTCAATGAATTTTTTCATTTATAGGGGTCTCATGCGTTCCATCTCCAGTCCTCTTGGCTCGTGCTCTAATCTAAAGAATAAATTAACGTATTTTATTCCATGTTGATATTACAGCTGAAAATATTATTTCGTTTGTACAATGGCTAAATACCATATCTGGAGACACTTGTTTCAAATTGTACGCCAGTCCTAGATATGCCAGTCCATCGATCAAGTGAGAGGTAGCCTGTAGCGGAGTTCCGAATTCTGCAGTTCTGTAATCCCATGGGAATACATGGTGATAATTGTGCCAGCCCTCACCCTGGGAGATAAAAGATACGAACCTCGACTCTACAGCCAACATGTTTCTGGAATTTTTAATTTAAAATTTATATTAATGTGCTAAAATTTGGTTTCTGTTGAAATTAAATCAATCTTACTTGTCGAAAGGTTTGTTTCCGTATAAGTGTGCAACACTGTTGACAGACCAAGTCACGTGTAATTGTATAATGTATCGGCTAAAGTAGCACATGAACACCGACTTCATCCAGCTTTCGTTCCAATAGTATACCGGAATTGCCACCGGGATGTAAAAAGCAAATATAAAATATAACAAATAGTAGTAGCTGAAAAACGTATAAGTATTTAATGCTCGATTTTACAACAAATATTTCGTATTTATTATGTAAGTACTTTTTTTGAAATGTGACTATGGGGTCCGCATCAAGATCATCCATATTGATATTCTCGCCCATTTTGATGACCAACGGATGCTTCCGACTCATCAACCAGCCTATGTGTGAGAAAAAGAAGCCCCTGCTGGCGTTGTGAGGATCCGCATCGGTGTCTGCGTATCGATGATGCTGTCTATGATCGCGCGACCACACCCAAATGGTATTCTACGCAATTTTAAAATCATCACGTGATATATATACATAGTACATATAGCTACAACTCTTAATTACTTTTCCTCTGAAAGGAGAGCGTTTTGAAATGTATCAGTCGGCTCCACGTCTTCTACATACCTGCCCAGCCATGGTATTGCATATCATGAGTATTGTTGATAGTAATGGTGTGGCCTGATAGCTACGATGAGTCCAAAGACGATGAGCACCAAGAGTAATACCTTCACCGCTCAGGTAAATAAGACAAAATACTGAAATGTGAATATATCGCAAAATTCAATAGTATATCTCTTTTTGAAGTTTATGGGTCGAGATTTACAGTTTATCAACATGCAAAATATGTAATCTTTTGAACACTTTACATTATTAGCACAGAGTGAGGCCGTCTTAATGCGTCTACTATGCAAGTACGACTTAATTGACACGATTCTCATACTATATATTTTAGTTTAATTTATTGGAAAATTTACAGCGGTATACAAAAATAGAAAAATAACAGTAGAAATGACAACGCCAATTGAAAATTTTCACAAGTAAAAACAAAGATGAAAAAAAAATTTGTAAAGAAAAGAAAATAATGTATAAAGAACAACTACATAAGATACAGAAATAAAAAAAAAAAAAAAGTAAAACGAGTAAAAAATATAAAGTTGAATAAGTAAAATAAAATAGAATATGGTAAGATAAATGATTTATAAATAGATATATGTATGTAGTAGCGCAGGAATCTGCCTGGCTGGCTGGGTAGCGTAACCGCGAAACGTTCGCATACCCAGCACGGCATATACACGTACGCTCCCTCATTTACATGATGCGGGTTGCACGAAGCGGTCACATTACATAACCTCACTAACTTGCATACCATGGCACGACACGTACACATACGGCACGGGTTGTGCAAAGCGCAACGTAACTCGTGTTGCGCGCACCGCTCACGCTACATAACCTCACTAACTCAACACAAACACGAAAGACACGGCAACCACCCGATGACACTGTTATTAGTAATATAATAACCGTCTATGTTAATTTTTCTGTTAAATATGATTTGTACAAAAAGTTAATTATATAATTATTATGCCATTGTGTTTTTATTGAGGCGCGCGACTTGGTGATATACATATAATTATTTTGAAAGAGAAATTAAAACTAGGTATAGTTACCATATACTGCAATTCCAAATTTAAGTTCAACGATTGCCAGGTACAGTCCGTATACAGCACCCACATGAAGTACTATAAATCCAAAAACGTTTGACCAAACGATACGTCTTTTAAAGTTGGGATCTGTTCCGATTTTGTGATTCGTATCTTTTTCACAAATTTCATCTGCTGCGGTTCCCGGTCCATTCTTTGCGTTCATTGTAGGCGGCATTTCTCCGTTTAAATATTCAACTTTTTCTCCATTTTCGAACAATTTAGTTATGTTTGATCCATTCGCCATTTGATGATACTGTTGGGCTCCAATTGTGTTCAGCATGATGATCCGTGTGAAGTTATTGTAAAATGTTTTACGTGTCCTCGTCACATTTTTTAGAATATTGTTGTGTCACATATACATACATAATTAACATACGAATTTTATAATAGCAAAGAAGGGCCCACCTCTAAAAACCGGTACTGGTAGATTTCTACGAAGCCGGTTGCGGCTAACGAGATATTGGAATAGCACTCAGCCGTAATTTGGTAGCTGGTCAAATGAATCGCCGCCAGTAGACGATACAACAAATTGATAGCATGACGGACGTGGCAAATTTGATTAATTCTCTTTGCAAATCATAAACACGTTGTTTTATAGACCGTTTTATTTCAAAATAAAGGTTTATTTTACATATTATTTGGCACATGTATGCCCACTGACCCATTGAAACACTAAACACGCGTCAATGTTTTTATTAATCTGAGCATTAGTACAAACTTGAAAACAGTTCTTACGGAAATAAAATTATCGAGGCGAAGAGACGGAACTTATGTTCATTTTTTTGAACGAAATTATGACAATATAAGTCCTTCAAAAAAAGCAGGGCTGGTGGAGTTGGTAAAAAAAGTCTGATTTTATCTGGTGGTGTTAATAAAAAGGTGAATTGTTTATTAAGAATACTTTGCTTGGATGTTGCGAGTATCACGAACGCTACGAAATATTTTACATTGTCACCCTCATTCAGAATAAACGATTAAACGTTTCTCAGCAAATATTTATTACAATATCTAATCATTCTGGAGATGGGAGAATGAAGATAATAATTGCTACATGAAATAGTTTCATAATCTAATAAAAATCGAAAACGGGTAAAACAGAGTTAAATATCTATGTTATATAAAAAAATTAGATCAAATATGATTCTTGTATTACTTAATTTTATCATTTTAAATTTTGATAGAAGAGAATCATAACATAAATATTCAGTAGGTTTATTAAAAATAAAATGAATTATAATTATAAAGATAATTTTTTCTATGAATGGCAAAATGCAGTGACCAAACTACAGAATTATATTCTATTTCGACTCTAACTAGCGAAGAGAATAATAATTTAAAAGTATTAAGATACGCGTGCCGTGGCGTTGCGTTGGCGTCGGCCAGGCCGACGCACTCGCGAAACCAAACCTTAAGTATTACTTTATTTTTATTTTGACTTTGGTGTAGTTGGTTCCTTGCGTTATTCACAATATTTTCATAAAGTTGAAGTTCCTGGCGTCGAGGTTGAGACATTATTACCAGCGTGCACACAACAGATGTCGCCACCACAACTTACGGTTAAATAAGCTCCGAAGTTCTGTAACCGGTGCAGGTTCACGAGCCACTACCTAAAAAATTTGAAAGATTATCTATATATTATTCTATTAGTTACATACTTGCTTTAACGCAGCATTCCGACGCCGCTTGACCGTGAGTTTTACTACTCACGGTCAAGTCTTCTTCTATGACGTTATTTTACGATTCGATCGGCTGATTTGGCAATAAATCAGTGGCGTAACTACTATGTATTTAGAGGGGGGTAAGCAATGCTTACAGCTTTACAGACCCACGGAGATTAGGGGCCCCAAATCTCATGCCAATTTTTTTTTTAAATAATGAAATTTTTTATCGAAAATAGCGGTATCGAAATATATGTAATATAGCGAGATTAATTTTTCAGTTTCTACTCGGTTTCTGTTTCACCATTTTTTTACACTGATCTAATCTTTAAACGCTTTTATCGATTTTCTCTGGCTCTCCGCCCTTTATGCTGTATCCATTTTCTTTACTTCGTTAAGGCATCTTCGTTCACGTCTCTCGGTGATTTTCTTATACACATACATACATAGGTACACGCGTGAGTGTAATTTGGCTTAAATGTACTTTTAATTCGGTTATAGTAAATCAAGTTATTTGTGCGAATATAAATGAGTATCACTTTACCGTTTGATTGTTTCCGTTCCTATCACGATCCCTATCCTATAAAATTATCCTGATTATCCTAAAATTATCGGCGAAAGGTGAAATCGTCAAGGACGTCACATGGTTTGTAACAATGCATTCAGAATTTACATACAGATAAATCCTGACAAATATGCATTGAATATGTTAATATTATAGATACATACATTATATTTTTTTATTTTTATTATTAAATGAAATAATAATTTTTGATGAAACAAATAAAGGATTTTTAAATATTTATATAATGATTATTATTATCATCTATAAATTTATATGGACGGTAAGGATTGCACTCTCCCTCGTTGCCCTCTGGAATAAAATATTATTGTCAATTTGCTATACTCTATGTATGTATGTATGTATAGGTAAATACTATCCCAAAACGAACTAAAAATTAATAATATAATTTAATTTTTGTTTACTAGCATTTGGATACATATCAATATTATTACTTTACTATACATACTTTCTAGTTCATAGATCACTAAACATAATGTGGTAAAACTAGAATAATAATACATATCTACACATAGGTTTCATAGATTTATTCAACGAATAAAAAATGGAATGCATTCCAACATTATCTTCTTTTATATAATATTACATATTGTATAATATGGAGATAAATAGCCGACGCTCTTCTAACATCACTTTGTATTGAATGCTAGTTATGTACAATTTACAACTACTACAATAGGAAAATAATATATTTTAATGATAATCGTTCTAGCGGCATTTTTCATCTAAACAAGGCTCGTGCTTTTCTTCTCCAGTCCTTCTTGATCGTGATTTGACCTGAAAAAAAACATGTCGATCACTTTTTGATAATCTTGCATGAATGACTAGTTTTTCAACGACTTCAACAGACGATCGACTTTCTACGCCCGATTGACTACCTAGTAGAAAGGCCTAGCAAATTCAAGTTTAACGCATACTGACCCAAAAACATCATTTAAACTACTTGTGCAAAAGCTAATTACCATAGTTGTGGGTGCTTGCTTCAAATCGTACGCCATTCCGAGGCGTGCCAGAGCTTCGATTATGTGAGTGGTCAACTGCAGAGGAGTTCCCAGCTCGGCAGCTTTGTAGTCCCATGGGAACACATGGTGGTAATTGTGCCAACCCTCACCAGAGGAGACGAACGACACAAATCTCGATTCTACAGCTAATATGTTTCTAGAATTGTTATTATTCAATTTATTTTACTGTACTGAATTCTGGTTTCGGTTGAATTTTAAGTTAATCTTACCTATCAAAGGGTCTGTAGCCATATATGTGTGCAATACTATTGACAAACCATGTACCGTGCAGTACTAGAATGTATCTTGTGAAATAGCAAATGAACAAAGACACTAACCAGCTTTCGTTCCAACAATAAACAGGAATTGCCACAGGTATGTAAATAGCAAATATAAAGTATAGCGGATTGTAGTATCTGAAATATAGAATAGTTTTCATTGTGGCTCAATTTTACATTACTAAATTTGCGCTCTTTTCGGTTATTGCTGTACTTTTTTTGAAACATGACTATGGGGTCTGCATTTAGATCATCCATATTGATGCTTTTGCCCATTTTGATGACCAGCGGATGCTTACGACTCATCAACCAGCCCATGTGTGAGAAGAAGAATCCCCTGCTGGCGTTGTGAGGATCTGCATCTGTGTCTGCGTATCGATGGTGTTGCCTATGATCTCGCACCCATACCCAAATGCAGTTCTATATTGTTAAAAAATTTTAACTTCATTAATAAATACAGTATTTATCAATTTTCTGGAAGTGTGATTGATTACCTGTCCAGCTAATGTTTGTAATATCATTAGTATTACTTGAAGAGGTACTTTAGCACGCAAGCCACGATGTGTCCAAAGACGATGAGCACCAATCGTAATACCTTCAGCGGAAAACCATGAAATAGCCATAGCTGAAATGTTAAAGATATTTATATCGAAAGTTCAATTAAAAATAAAAAAAAAAAAGATAAAGCAATGATTACCCCATGTCATAGTGAAGATTTTTGCTGTGAATAATTCGTATAATCCATACAAAGCTCCCATGTGAAGCACTGCAAATCCGAAAACGTTGAACCAAGCGATTTTCCTTTTGAAGCTGAAATCAGTTCCAATGTTGCAAGTAGTATCCTTTTCGCAAATTTCTTCAGCTATCACTATTTTTTCATTCTCTGTTCTTATTTTAGGCAACGAGTTGTCGATTGAGCGTTCCATTTTTACTCGACTATCGAAATTTATACGTGCTCCATTCGAGATGTTTTCATAAATTTCTTGACTTTGAGCGAGTTCTAACATGTCAACGGTATGATAAATGCTTGTCGATAATGTGAATTGGAATGTAGCGACATTTATTTAAATAGACGATGATTAAGAAAAACAATGTTGCATGCAATAGTCCGAATCGGAACACGCTATTGTTATTATTGGGTATTGATAACGATATTTATAAGCCTTGTACCAATTCGTACCCATATGAATTATGAAATGTCGATGCGATGTTATTTTGTTCAATTTCAAAATCGATTCAATGTGAATTAAGCTCAAAACGCATTAAACAATGATCATTGTGTAATTATCAAAAGGATTGTGATATCTTTTTCATAGCAGGTCTTACAAAATATTAATAGGGGATAGTTAGTAAAAAGTAAAACCACAAGTAGCCTTAAAAATTGGAAGTATATATTTTTTGTTTATTATATTTTGAGACATGTACAATCTGGTCTAATGTGCTCTTTGATCCATTGGAGATGATCATGCACTCGTATGAACAGTGTACTGTTGAGCGCATTGCACACGTTGGCGTCTGTAATGATTCCGATTAGCTCATAATGACCATTGTGGGTTTGAAATTGGACCGGTGCTCCAGCATCAGACTAAAATTAATACACAAAAGTTAATCTTTCAAACTTGAGTTTGATAGTTACGGAAAAGATTGATATCAACATTTTCCCACGTGTAAAAAAATTGTGCATTACCGTACAAATTACTCCATTGGAACCTATCAATCCTAAGCAATTTTTATCAGACGTGAGCAGTGTCGAGTTGGTGATAGTCTTGTAGCAATCGGTAGTTTTTAACACGGGTAGTAGCAATCTTCTGGGTACACAAGTAAAAACAGGCACAGTTGAGCCTGCAGCAGGAACGTCTGCCCAAGAAGCGACAGTCACATGTTGCCCCAAATAATTAGGCACTGAAATATCAGAATTGATATTAAATAACCCAGTATGTACAATCTAAACATAATTTATACAACGTACGTATTGATGGCAGGCAGATTGGAAGAATGCGTTGATTGAATCCGATGAAATTTGAAAGTTTCAAAAGAGCCAGATCGTGAGCTCTGGATGTAGTATCATAATTGGGATGCAAGATTATACTAGAAACACTATGGTTGCTTGAAGAATCCAGCACGCATCGATTGTGAGCACCCAAAGTCACTTTAGTACTAGCAGCAATTGCACTGTAATAACAGTAAAGTTTAACAAAGCGCATTATCTACTAATTATTTATTTTAATTTGGTCTTACTTGATGAGGGGCGATGCTGCTGTGAGGACATGACGATCAGATACTAAAGCACCCATAGCTACTATAGCTCCATTTAACAAAACTAAAGAAAGCCAGGGTAGGGCATTAGCATCGACGTTTATTCCACCTACCAGACGAGCTCCTAAGTTTTGATTAAATCCGGATAATAGACCTAAGCCTTGTCCGAATTGGCCCAATTTTCGTTTTTGATCTTCTGCTGATAAGCCGCATTCTAACAAAAAGAATAATCATTGTACTGTTTGCTGTAAGGATAATTTTTATTAACGTAAACCTTACTGCAATGACAAACTCTAAGTGTTTGTCCTCCGAGTAGTGTTTGGCCTCCGAGGAGATTTTGCCCTCCAAATAGTCCACCCAGTATTCCTCGCGCATTGCTTTGATTTTGCTCTTCATTTTTGCTCTGTAAATGAATGCAAGCTTAATAAAATATTCAATTAAGCTGCGTAGAGCTTTTGAATTTATTTCAGTGACGCATACCTGAGAGGGTTGAGCGCAGAAAGCAAAAATCACCGATGACAATAAAAGTAAACGGAAGTTCATGGCGATCGAAGAGGAACTGAAACCCTCTGGAAGAGTACGCAATCTTTTTATTTCGTCTGTAGTTATAAGTGTGATATAACCGGTAATTCCCGGTACATCCTGATCCTGAACTGGTTCCGTTATTTTTGAGGATTTCAACGGTCTTTTTTTTAATTTTATTTAAATAATCTTTTTTAACTATCTTTCTGTCCGTGTACGTCTATGAATATAACATTGAACTCTTGTCAGTTTGTTCCTTATACATTCCCACACGCCTCATCGAATCGGTATCAATCTCTACATAAATTCTACAATCCTGCGGGTTTTATGAGATTAACATGTTTCTTTCGGTTAACAACTATTCAAATGTTAGGTGTATAAATTCAAATGATTTTTTCTCGATAGATTGAAAACCATGGTAGGATTCATTGTATTTTGTGTATAGGTGGGTGGTCGAGGGCAGTGCTCTGGCGAGTCAGGTCGCGGCCCCAAGTTTGGGAACCGGTTCAGTATGTTTTTCACGTGTAAAATTAGCGCAAAATATACGATAGCGAAATCTAGTATGACAACAACCTTTTATTAACAAATTATATAATTATGAAAGCACGAGCTACAAGCTGCTGTAGTGTGTGGGTATAAATTACTTAAATAAACATATTTTTAAAGAGTGAAAGCGAAATGAGCAATTGAGGTAAACTTAGGTACAAACGAAACGTATTTAGTGTTTCTTTATCATTTAAAAGCAAGTCAAATACAACAATAGTAGCGTAAGTGAACTATGTACATATGTTAATTTTTGTATAGCGAAATCTTCCCAACAATCGAACAATGGAAATGAAGTCAGACAATTTTCACACAGTTGTATTACAGAAAATTAAAACAAACCAATAAGTTTCATATTATTTAATCAAAACCAAAAACCACAAAATAAATAAATAAATATACTAAAGTTTACAAACGACATGTGCAATCTGACGTAGTAGTATCTTTTATCCAATTGATGTGATCGTAAATGCGAACGAACAGAGTTGCATTAGTTGTACTTTCGCATACATTTATATCGGTCAAAATACCCAATAGTTCATATCGACCACCGTTAACTGGCGCTTGAATTGGAGACCCAACATCACCCTGAAAAATACAAAACAATCAATGAAAACAAATCAAAAACTTGAGTTGATTTCGATTTGTGTAAACTTACAGAGCACAGCACGGTCTTAGAGCCGTAAACTCCTATACAAGACTTTTCAGGAGTTAGCAGATGTGGAGAAGTGACGGCACGTGAGCAATCAGACTCAGGAAGGATCGGTTGACGAACTCGTCTCGGTTCACAACTTGGTGTTTTAACTTTTCCTTCGAGGGATAACCAGGATATCACTGTCGCAACTGTGCCGTAGTTTAGTTCTGAAATTTAGACGTATTTACCTACTACCAATAGGTATGTACATACATATATATGAAAATTCTGAAAAATTATATAAATTCTTACTTGAACTGGGCAAGCAGATTGGATGAATGCGTCTATCGAAGCGTAATAAATTGCTTACACGTAGCAAAGCAAGATCGTGAGCACGTGAAGCTGGAGCATAAGCTGGATGTATGACGATTGCTTCTATGCTAATGTTGCTTGAAGTTACATCACCAGCACATTGATCGTGTACGGATATTCTAGCTTTTACGTCATAAGCTACAGCTCTGAAATTTAATTAAAATTGTAAAATTTTACGTTTACTTGTGAGTGTTTGATTGTAGGAATTCATACGTGGCTAAAGGTGAAGCAGCTGTGATTATGTGCTTGTCGGTGATGAGAGCTCCTCCAGCTATCACTTCTCCTTTCAGCAATATTAAAACCAACCAAGGAAAAGAATGTGTTGGTGGTACATCGCCCCCAATCAATTTAGATTGTCCTTCTTCTTCTTTAACAAAGTCGCCTGCTGATTTGTCCAGACTTACTTTAGGTGCATCATTAACTTTGTCTTGATCGGTTTTGATTTCTAGTTTAATGTCTTTTGTACTTGATTTATCTACGTCGAAGTCAACAGATCGCATTTCACGATTGGGGAAGCCACATCCTAGTTAACAATTAAATCATTCATTAGCTTACATTTAGTATTCTGAAGTGTTAACGTATCCGAGTAAACTTACTGCATAGACAGAATCGTGAAGCGCTCTCCAAAAATGAGTCTATAACTCCTCGACCACTTTGAGATACCTAAAATTAAAATTGTACTGTAAAAAGTGTTTTTTCCAGTATCGATTTGATACATATAACTTACATTACTTTCAGATGGAAAGCTGAAAGCTTGTGCCACGAGAACGATTAGAATAAGACTTTTCATACTGTCGAAGTATCGAGATGATTAGTCGTCCGAGTCCAATTCTAAACTGATCCCCGAATAATATGTTTTCCAATTGAAAGCATGTGCGAAAGTCGTTCGAAAAGACTTGTTTTGTTTTTTACATGTATGTAGATAAAAAATGCGATCGTTGGCCCGATCTCTCGATTTCCTGTTCTAAGGATGATCTATCGATGATTGTTTTTTAAACAAGTGTCGTTTAATGGTCATTGACACTTTTGAACAACTACGTATAACGGTATGTCCTTTTTATGTGCTGATTCACTTGCTTGTTTGGTTGTTGTCTTTGATAGGCGTGATTTATACTTATTGAATTTAATTATAATAATTATAGGAAGTCGTTAGGATTTGGCGATGTTTTTAAAAATTATAATTATATTTAAAATTGTTTGTAGTATGTATAATTAATTAGAGGTATATTTTCATATAAATTTATTAAATATAAAATTAAATTAAAAAAATGAGAACGCGGGATTTATTTACAGATAATAATCCATAATTTCTCCCAATCTATTCTAATTTAGGACTATAAATTTTATAACAATAAATATAATTCAACTAGTCATATTTTATCACAAATTTGTGATTAGTATTGTTGTTTGAAATTCACACTATTTCTCAGCAATACATTAAACATGTTGAGTTTTATGTATGTTTATAATAATAATAAATAAACTATAATGTAACGTAAATGAAAATCATTTGGTGTTGAACGATTAACTGTCATTAAATTTAACAATTTCTGTTGACACAATATTAGGAAATGTTTAATCAATAGTTCATTTATGTAATTATTTAGAATAAAAAATACAAAGAGATAGCTTTATGAAAATAAATTATGGCTTATATTTATGGCTCATTTTTTTTGTTTGGGTATTTTATTTGTTGATTCTAGTTTCAAGATTTTGTTTTGATTCAATCTGTGCAGAAACAACTATCGGCAGTGTTCTCTCTGATCCATGGCAAATATCTAGTTATTCGCGAATAAACTCCTGGATAACCTTTTCTTGCGCAACCATTACCCCATGATACAACTCCTAAAATAAAAACAAATTAAATATGTAATTATTTAAAAAAAACACAGTATGTATATACATACATATATAGTTTATAATTAAAAATATTGACAAACCGATTATTTCATATTTATGATCTTCCCTTTCAGCTGCCATAGGACCTCCACTATCACCCTGAGAATAAAAATTAACATACATATACATACATAGGTACATTAAGTATTCTACTACATTATGTAACGATAAACTTTGTGTATGTAGATTAATTAAATATAATCAACGTACTTGACAGGAGTCTTTTTTGCCTTCTTCGGGATATCCAGCGCACATCATATTGTCTGAGATCATCGAACTGGAATAATTGGTATTTCTGCAATTTTCATTACTAATAACAGGTAATTCTACTTCTTGCAAGGAACATGAGGGTTTTCCATCTTCTTTCAAAGTACCCCATCCTGTCACAATACCCAAAGTACCTTCGTACAAGTTATCTGTAATCAGATAGTGAAATGTGTCAAAATTATATTGAAAATATATTCTAGAAAATATATTATAATCTTCCTAACTATACATATGTTAAATTTTATTGTCATTGAGTAATTTAGATATGGTTTCAAAGGTTTTAAGTACATACATATGTATAAGGTTGACATAATACAATACGGCTTATTCATTTAACATATCTTTAATATAATTCAGAATACTTTAATACTGGCCATGGCCATCAGAAAAATATATGGCCATCAAAAAAATATTGTTTATAAAATTAAGAGTCAAAGTAACAAACCTTGAGATTCAGGAAGACATAGTGGTCTCAGTATATCAGAAATAGGCACACGCTCATTGAGCCTCAACAATGCTATGTCATTATCGAAATTGCTGAAGCTGAAATCATGTGTGATGGCTCGTAGAACGAATCGGGTTTCAGGTAGACTACTTTCATTACAATGATCGTGCTCGCCGAAAGTAGCGCGAATCATAAACCACATAAAACTAAAAGATTAAAAATTAAAAGATTGTACATGTTGTGGGAGACAAAGCCTTGATAATCTAAAATAGAGACAGCTATAAGTATATACCCTTTGACACAGTGAGCAGCCGTCAGTACATATCTATCATTAATCAGTGCACCTCCACAATAGAATTTATTGAAATACGACAATCTGGCCATCCAAGGAAATTCTCTAGGCGACGTCTCTTGTCCTCCAACGATTCTCGAAGCGTCATTTCTATCGCCGCACGCTGAAATCAATGCAATAATAAATTATGTATGTCTTCCACATATAGATATGCGTCGAGTTGCATAAAGATTGCACAATTTTGCATGCGCGTGCAGTAAAAGTTTTCCTAAGCCGTGCGTAACCGGTTGCTTTAAAACTATTGAGTACACTTTCGAACAGGGACAATGCGAGAGAAATTCTCGGACCTGATCAATATTCACTCGGCATTGGACATTTTAAATATGCAAAGAGCGATATTGGATTAACGGTTAAAAAAATACGCACCAGAATGGTCGGTGTGAGTTTACAATATAATTTAAAGTTAAAACGTGTCACGTGTCAAGTACATACCTACATATACATATGTATATACCATATGCATATGCGGTTTGTATGTATGTATGCTTTTTGTTTCAATTGATTCTTTAACCAATAATCGTACGACTTTAATACATCATATTACCTCAGAATTGAGACATTGTATTTTTATAACTTCTATACCTAACGATGAATTGTATGGTGTATTTAATTTAATTTAAAATACAAGTGCTCTAAGTTTAAGTATTACATCTTTACAGACCTCTCAATTTCAGGGTTTGTTGACATTTACAGTCAACAAAGGCTACCGGAACTGATCGCGCGTGACTTATGTTTTAAAAAATGTCTCAAACAATAACGGAAAATGCTTATCGAATATTATCTTCAAAAAACTATACAATATTAAATATTGTAAAATTATGTAGGATATATTTTTAAATTATTATAATTTAATGGTTTAAAATCGTCAGATTATTATGCCGCACAGTGTGTTACAGTTAACATACATTAAAAAGTATGTAATATTCTACTTGAAATGAAATAAAAATTAAATATTTAAATAAAGTTTCTTACAGCAGGAGCAAGAAGCTGGTGGAGAATCATGAGCTGGTGGTCTGTTGCCCCATAATCCGCCAAAGATATTTCTACCTTGTCGACTTTCTATACTAGTCTGGTCTACCTAAAACCGCAAAATAAACACAATGATTTAAAAATTCTTTATATACGAGAACACATACGTAGTGGATATAAGAAAATAAACACAATATTTTGACTAGCAAAAATAAGATTTGAATATGAATCGAATTCATAAAATTAAGAACTGGTTTTATAGCATTTGATGATCTTGTCAAATAAAGGTCAAGGCGGTGATTTATCTTTATTTTATTTATTTTAAAGTATAACTATGCAGATTTTACGATCGCGTCTTTATAGCGCGCGTAAGGATATATTATTGCAGGTACGTTCACTCTGAAAGCTTTTTTGCGGTTGAAAATAAACGAAAAATTCCATCGAGTTTTATTTTCGTCGAACGTCTCGTGCATTTTCAAAAATGCACGTCTCGCATTAATTATATTTGTGCATCGTTCCATTCAATATATGCACGTCCTGTTGAATTTGCGCATGTCGCTTATGCATAAGTCAATATGAAATAAGCTTATGTATGTTTATACAAGACGTTGACAGCTCTCAACCCTTATTTAACTGTAAAATTATATTATTATAAATGTATTTTATCGCTGTCGTGAAATATTTCCACAAAATTTTCCGGATCATACGCGTTATTGTTTTGGCGACGTAAGCGTGCTCGTTTACTATCGCAAATCTTAATGACTATTTTATGATATTTTGTTAATATAATAACATCAACGTGGAATATAATATACTCTGGCTAGCGACGTTGCAATTTCCTGTAAAACCTGTACCCGATCGTCCTCTGTTGACTCTTATTAATATGCTAGAAGCACTTGCAGTATTTTCATTATTTATTTCAAAGTCATAAAATGTTAACGATCATATTTTTAACAAATACGCACAAAACAAACAGTATCAGTAGCTTATGTGATATTTAAAATCAAAAAAAGCTAGACATTGAAATACAATATTGAAACGCAAAATAATTAAGCTGATATGAAACTTCTCGGAAAAAAATTTAAGTATGAGATTAAATAACAAATGACTCAGACAAGATATGCCAAGGATATTACAACTCCAATTATATTATTAAAAATATTCTTAGGAGGTATCCATCCTTGATAATACGAGTATTGGATATAATTTTTCATAATTCCAATACTATCTTGTCATTTGTTCTACTTTTAGCTTAATACAATCGGAAGTATTATTACATGTTACCGATGATAGTATGAAATAAAAATTGCGCAACTGCTATTGTATTTTTGCTATGATGATTTATGGTACCTCCATATTAGAAAACTCATATTCGAGCAAGTCATCGTGTACAAGTAGGACATCGTAATCAGTGTACGAGTGAAAGTATACGATAATTTTTTAAATATATACTGCTACTCACAAAAGCATACAGCACACATCAATTAAATGTTTAATTACAAAATAATGAGGGTAAAAATATTTATTTAAATTTGTTTCGAAGCACTGTTTTGATTCTAGGGGTCAATGTGCGCAAAACGAGGAACGGGCCATAAATTATGCAAATATTTGTATTTCTTGACAAAATAAACTACTTTTTTTTCGTATTGACATTGATAAAATGTAGTATCGAATAGTAGTCCGAAATATATTTTAAAAGTATAGCTTTGCATTGTTCATAGTATATTGACCTTTTCAGACCTAAGATGATTCAACGAGAAGCGAAAAAAAAGAAAAACCGTTGAATATAATTATATTAAAAGTCAACATCTTTCAACAATATTCGATGATTCTATTCCGGTTATATCGATGATGCTATCAAAATGGAATTATTTCAAACGATAGATACTGTTGATAAAAATCAAATATATTTATTAAAAAAAAAAAAATCACACAAGAACACTCGTCGATCATAAGATTTTCTCTTTAATGATAGAATGTGTCACACGACATGCGTATGCGTATTATAATGCGAAATTAAATAAGTACAATAGTACCATTATAATAAATTGCACAAGTGAAAGTCAATCAAGACGAAATTTTTGTATCATATGATCTTTGCGTGTTAACTCAAGTGTGTGACGCCTGACCTGAAAATCACACTGCTTTCATCCGGATATATAATATAATATAATATTACACACCCACACACATTCGAAAACACATTGATCTTACAAACAAACAAAGGGATGAAAATGCAATGAAACTTGGACGTGTTCATGCAAATGACGCTGCAGAATGTAAAGATGCACTTAGTGCAATGCACTCGGCAACCATTCAAGGGTCAAGTTAACGACACTCGGCGTAGTGCATTAAAATACTTTACATATGTATATACTTGCAGGCGAAACTAGTTTAATAATATTAGCTCTATTCGCCGATGGAAAGCAGCGGAAAATTTACACGCATACTATTTTAAATGGAATTTATTTATAATGAAATTTGAATCAGATTCCATTGTTTTATTTAAACTAATGTGATTTTAGTTAGTACAATGTTTGATATCATTATTCAATTGTGTTTTTTTTTTAATGTTTTTTTTTAAAATGAGATTTAAATCAATGTGGATTTTCTTACATTGTAGGCTGTTGCGGTTGTTAAAGAGATGATAAGGGGTGGCAGCAGGATTTGCAGAAACAGCATTGACCTCATTGTAGAGGCGGCTTGAGTGCGCGCGCCGCGGCCGCCGCCCGCGAATGTTGTCCTCTGGCACTCTAGCACTGGTATTGCCACTGCCATTGCCACCCACTGCTCTTACCACTGCCACTGCCACGGCCATGGCCATGGCCATGGGTGTTTTAATGCGTGTGACCCTGCAAAATGCATAGCCATGGTCCCAGGAGTTTCGCCTCCACCACACTCCCCTGTGTCCATAAGAGGTTACTCGAACGGAGAAGGCTCTTACAAGTAATTAATTTGTCAGAATCATGAGAATCATGAGTAGATATCACTCGTGATACCTACTGATCCTCATGATCCTGAAAAAAAAAGAGAAAAAAAAAAGTTATTGCAAAATGCATAGTTAAAGAGAGTTCAACGCGCGGACTAGCGCCAAACCCACTCTGTGGAATTTCCCGTTTGAAAATCGAATATGACTTCTTTCAGTGCCGATTGTATTGTTAATCGTATTCATTATTTTAAATTCGAGTAGGTGTAAGTTGTCGCGTTGATGTTAACTCATATAATACTATATAATCAGTGCTTTTGTGAGGATGAGAAAAGTCGGGGCCCACTTTTGGCCTAAACATTCTATGTCGCAATTTTGAATGAAATGTATCAGGTATATAAAAATGCTTTGAACACTTTGTGTGCCTTGTTTATTTATTTTAATGCAAGAAAGGGAGCTATTGATTGTAGTTAGGAACTGTTGTGGTGGGTTGGTCATTTCTGTTGGAACCGTACCAACATTTGGTAGATTAAAATTAAACTTACATAGTTTAGTTTACAATTGAATACAATCTTAATCTTGTTATTGTGTAGCTTCAGTGTGCGATGAATACATACATTTGAAATAATTTTTCGGTTGCAATGAATTTGTTTATGAATGTTTATCAATTTCAATTCATTTTGTGTAATTAATGAACCTTGAAAAATATAAGTGATCTTCATGATTATCATTTTCATCCATTCACCATCCACTGCTGGATGAAGGTCTTTCCAATCCTCTTCCATTACTGTCTGTCTTGAGCAATCTGCATCCAGTTGACTCAATACATTGTTCTCAATTCATCAGCCTATCGTCCACTCGGTCTACCTTGCTTTCTTTCACATCCTTGTGATCTTATAATATAAAATTGTTATATCAAATAAGAAAATGTGAGAAAATGCTTGCTGCAAGTTTAGAGTGAATACACAATGAAGACAATGTATGTATGTACCGACAACAAAGAAAACGCTCGTGCATATTGATTCACGAGTGCCATATTTAAATAAAACAATACATAATCAATTAAAATAAATATATGTAATTTTAATGAATCATAAACGCAATTACAAACCATAAAAAAATCATTAAACTTATTAGACATACATATTTGTACAACATTAATCTACAATATTATGTTCACACGCATTCGAACCCTATAATAATTATGATCAATGAAGAATATCATAACAAATAAATAGCACAACATTATTCATGTACACCACATGTCTTAATTTCACTTTTTAAACAATGTTTCATTAAACTGTTCACTATTTGGCACACAGACACGTGTCCCTCAAATTTCCCTGCAGCCACGAGAGATACCGTGCTATACGCGTATACACTCCTGGATATCCAGGTCTTCCACATCCTACTCCCCACGAAACGATACCTAAAATTGATAAATTCAACATTTGAATACGAATTGTATGAGTTTTTCAATCATAATGTATTCAACTTACCAACTATTTCATAACGATCTCCGGTCTGCAACAACAACGGTCCACCACTATCACCCTGACAAGAATCCGATTTTCCTTTTCCGGCACACAACTATTGAACGAGAAAACTAATTATTGAAATTCATTTTTCATTCAATATTTTATATCAAAAGTAAACATCATTTAATTGACCATATTAGACGTAATCCTCGATGCTCTATACTTCATTGATCTGCATTGAGCCAATGTTAAAATTGGAACTTTTACTTCTTGCACTATAGCTGGTAAAGAGCCACCTTCAGCTGTTCTGCCCCAACCTACGACAATACCTTCACGACCTGCAGGTTCAGAACCTAAAAACGAAGACATACTTAATTACTATCAAAAACTTATTACAAACTAGTCTTTCAATTTCAACACAAACCTACCTGTCTTTGGTAAACATACGGGTTTTATAATTTTGGAGAAAGATACTGGCTTTCTAAGTCTCAGTAGAGCTATATCATGGTTATAAGATTCTGCATCAAAGTTTCGATGTCTAATAATAGCCGAAACGGCTCTCATAATCGCCTGACTTTCCGTAGCTATGAATTGATTGTGGTCGCCTAAAATTACTCGAATTCTAGAGCGTTTCAATCTGAAAATAAATAAACATGTAAATAATATTACATTGATTGTATAGGAAACTTTATATATTATATACGATTGAAATATGGGGCATACCTTCTTACACAATGAGCTGCTGTCAGTACATAGTTAGCAGTCAAAAGTGATGCTCCACAGTGAAACTGTCCATCGTATACCAAACGAGCAACCCATGGATAACGATGCTCGTTGGCCGCTTGTCCTCCAACTATGCGATTTTCTTGGTTCGATACGCCACACTCTATAAAAAGTAGACGAAAACATGAAAAACTTCAACAAAACGAAAGGTTTTATCCACGTTTAAGAAACATTTATCGACAATCTTGGTTCGAAAACACAATACGTTCCAGTGGTGAAAGGAGTCACGACGGACGTTCAAAACGCAAAGTTTGTGCGAATAAGAGGCTTTTGTCGATCTGAACGGTCACGCGCGAAAGCCTTAACGACCTCGCTTCAAACCATTACTTAGGTATTAACTTACACTACAATGGTAGCGAATAAATTGCGCATAAGTGTCGATTTGTAATTTCAGAAAGTAGCCGATCGTTTCATATGCATTTAAGGCATTGATTCGTCTATCATTAGTGTGAAAGGTTAATGGGGCAATGAAAGGGTTATTAACTAGCTTTATGTTTTAGTAAAGAAAAGATCAACGGAACAAAATGTGAACTTATTGTTTTAAAGCATAAAGAGTTCGATAACTAACGACTTATGCGAGAATTTGTCACAAAGTGACATTCTAATGATACAAATTCACAATTTGCTCCATTGGTTAATTGTATTAATAATGATATTAGTGATGTTATATGACCAACCTGAACCACAACCTTCACCGTCACCATTACCATTATCAACCACTTCAACCACGTTGGGTATCCCACATTCTAAAATCAAAATTTCGTTATGCCAGGCAGATCATTATTAAAGAAAATTAAATTCAGCATATCGAAAGCTGCACCGAAAAATAATATCGTTACCGCATGAACAATTCCTCAGTCGATTTCCATCATCGTCATCGTCGTCGTCTATACTAGGCACTTCGAGACCGAAGAAGGAGTCCAGAAGAAATCTCCCAGTTCGATTGCTTCCAACGTATCCATCGAGACTGTTAGACTGCAAAAAAATTAAAAACAAATTAATTCAAATACCAGTAAACGCGATATCAGTTTTGAGTTCGAGAGAAATTTAATTATATACTGTTTATACTCGGCTAACGTTACCACGCAATAAGTCATCTTTGACTTGCGTCTACGAAAGTCGTAATAAGGTTGAACCTGGGAATAATTAGACCAAGTTCACCATGGCATTGTGCCATGTCTGGTGGCAAATGTCTGTCTCGACAGTGGCCAACTCTCGCCGGTGAAAGTGGTCACCGATCTGCACACATAATACACACGACACGACAATAATAACGAACAATGCGAGTGGAACAAAACAACAACAAAAAAAATCAAAGTCCCAAACTTTGATCGAGCGGCAGGACCTAAAAGGAAATCCCGCAGGGGAAAGCTGCGGCTACGATTTTTCACGTAGGAAGTAGACGTGCTCGCCGTATACAGACAGACACATAAGTATGTAGTTTTGTAGAGTGCAATTATTTCACAGTCTCGTAATATTAATTCACAGTATGAAACTGCGAGTATGACTTTGAGAATGTGTCAGATACACAATTGAAAAAAGGTTTATATAAATATGTACTAGTAGGTACATCTCACGTTGACAGTCAACGCGTGCTTATCATCGATTATGAGTTACAGGACAAAATAATAATTCAAATTTTCCAATGAAGACAAAATAAGTTTTATTACTAGTGTTTATTATGTACATATGTAGGTATGGAAGCGTGTGCAATAACGGTAACTAAGGTCACTTTCGATGGTTTAACAGACGTATGTCAAATCAGCAAACAGATTTTAGCTCTTTGGATTATTAGTATAGTGAATTGGTTAAGGCGTCCAGATAGGGCATCAGCTTTTACACCTAAAGAAGGAATTTGTTGGTGTCAAAGGATGTGATAAGAGAGTGAATTTGGATAATAAAGGGCGGGGTGATTCGGTTATCGACATCTAAAAGGCGAAATGATTTGTCGGAATCTCTTTATATATATATATATATGTATATTATCAATGTAAACCCATTGAATATCAACGGAGCGGTTTCTCATCACCAGTACTGAAAAATAATATTAAATTTAATAGCTTTATAGTTGTTGTCGCGTTATAATACAACAACGTAACAATTTAGCAAAGTCGCGAGCCTATTGAGAATTAATATTATCAAATTGTAGCAAGCTCGTCATCGCCTCCGTTTGGATGAAAGTATTAGCACGACCTGATTCCGACCTGGTGATCTCGGATCAGACAGACGGACGGATTTGGGCTATTATATACAGCGATATAATATATAACTCTAGGGAGCAGCAGAACAACATTCATATTAATGTTCGGCGAATATTTAGCACTAATCATAGTTTATCAAATAATACTATAATTCATATATATACATATATAGAAATAATAAATATTGAAAGTGCTTCGAGATAAGGCTTATAATTAAGTTATCATTGGTAAATAAATTGTGAAATTAAGTTGGGCCTATAAAATTTGTCAAAAATATGTATTGCTCATTAGTTAAAAGCTCTACATATGTATGTATGTATAAAATAAAGTCCTTGTCTGTCCTTCAAGAACAACAAATACATACAATACACACCTTTTGATCGCCAATGGGTAATTTACTTGTTTGATTTAATAATCAACAAAAATAAACACATTTTCAACTGAATTATGTGATCTTCATTGTCATAGTGTGTAAACATTGCACGCAAAAACGCATACAATATTATCGAAAAAACGGCATATAATTCTGAAAATACATAAATTAATTTCACAATTGCTAAACATGCGCATAATTAAAACCTTTATATGGATGTGCGCATTTTTTAATGAAAATTGATCGTTAGCATTGCAAGTATGCTTATGTATTTTTTTCAATAAAAGAAAATGAACTTTTTTGATTATAATTACACAAACGATTGGTTTCGAAATTGGGCGTTGATTTATATTTTTTTGAGGAGAAATAAATCATATCAAACGGGTCAATCGTGTCGATGATGGTTTTTCTCACTCTTTCTTTGGACAACGGACGCCACTGGTCTCACGGTCACAATTCGATTACTTGGATAAAAACCGAAAGTGAATCTCGTCGTCGCATTGCGAGTCGAGTCGTTTTCGAAAGTCATTTGGGTTTCCTTGCTTTTTTGAACAATTTTTCGGCAAAACTTTCACATTTTTATACGGATCGAAACGAAATCAAAAGTGCTAATCCACGCTGAACTTAACGACCGACGGCCATTACTCGCATCACCTGTAATTTTCATGTTTTTTTTTTATCGACATGACTTTTAACCGAATGCACCTGCATTAAAGTGAGTTTTCTTTTAAATTATTGATAATAGATTACGACTTTCAAAATGAAAACACCATGTTCGAAAGCTTCTGTTTGTTTATCTGTACGGATCGTGTGTTTGAATACTCAATACTGAAAACCAAATAAATTAATTACAGATTTTAAATTGTAAAATGCATTGTGATGTAAAAAAATTGAATAATTAAATAATCATTCAACGTCATTTTTGACGGTAGACCACATTAGCCCAGTCACGATAATGGTGTCCGTCTAACAATGAAAAATAAATTATTATGACCTCATTGCAAAATCGACACAACCGAAATATCATATAATCCGATGCAATCATTAAAATAAACAGCGAGATAGTAAATATTATGCGACCGATGCAACGCAACGAGCGGTAGAGTAAATAAATAAAACACTACATAGTACCAGTGTTCGAATTTATTATTCATCGCATAGAAAATGGTTACAAAATGAGAAAAACACTCGCGGTGCGTAGTGGTAGTGTTGCGATATGCGAACGAAAGCAAGTTCATGTGAAATTGAAAGTAGCGTAATACGGTGTGATGATGTAATGATCATTTGCACATGAACTTCGTGGGCAAATTGTCATTGAAATGTCGGCAGTTGTGAATATTCAGTTATGTAAACAAGGATATTGTAGTTATGAATGCGCGTGCAAAGACGGCATATGTACACAAGTAGTTGATTAATCTGCGTACAAAACAAGTTTGGCGATAATGCAACTGCTATTCATTTACTTGTGAACAATTACAATATCGTATGTATCAATTAATTAGAGATAATACAATCAATCGATGGGAAACGCCGCTCTGTTTTAAGTATTTTCGGATAATCAGAATTTAAGTGACATTTAAGTCAATAAACAGCAATACAAAGTGAGTGAAAATATGAAATATTTTCAATTTGAAAGAGTTGATTTGGTTAAAATCACAGCTAACGGACGACACGTTCTCAATCGTAATCTAATGTGGAAATTACTTAGACATATATCGTTCACAAGGAAAATAATAATTTGGTTTAAATTATACGTACATAATAAAATACTGAAATGTAGTTTTGCCAATTTTTGTCGATGTCGATGGGTTAGTGCACAAATATTGTATGTCCAGTTTTTTTTACCAAAATTGAGTTATCATACACAAAACGTCCATCTGCATCAAAACCTTCATGTTTAAAAAGTGTCGTATGTCCAAATAGTATATTTGAGAAGATATTGCCTTATTCAAATACATATATATAATATTTCCATTTCGTCCCATATTTTTCATGCAAAAAAGATGTATGTACATATGTCACTTAGAATATTTTAAAACAAAACTGGACACACAATATCTTTCACTTGAAAGTAAAACCACCTATAGAATTACTACAAAATTCATCATTTTATTGCATTAGCCTTTTTAAATTTTAAAAACGAAACATTTTCATCGATTGGACAACTTTACGACGCATTGGAATCAATTTTGGTGACCTTGAAGTGTTTGAAAATACAACGTGCAAACAACGATCATTAAAAAAGCACCAAAATTGAATAGCACAGAACTTTAGCTGCTCATTAATCTTGAGGACACTTATGTACATACGTATCATGTCGTGTCGTTTAAATTGAAACGCTCACAGTGGAAACACACTGAAATCAACTTTTCATTGGGATGGACGTGCATACATTTTTCAACAGGAGAAGCTTAGAAATAGCTTTGGGGACCCGTAGCTAAGCTTATGAATTTGATGTGGATTATATGATAATATTGAGATAACTTACTTGAAGACAGCAGCAAGTGGTCGCGGTTGCGGCAAGAAGGACCAGCGTCGCCCAGAGGCGTCCTGAGGGCAACATCCCCATGGGGATGAGGGGACTGGGGTTGGTGCACTCACAAATCGACGATGGCAGCTGTTTTCGCTTTCATCGGTATTCGAATGAGCGTCGTGTGTAGACTGAAGTCGACGATGATGGCCGCCCCACCGCGACGGTACCCCCCTGACTCTGCTTTCGCGCGCCTCTGACGAATCACTCTCACTGGCTAGTCGGCAACAACCACGATGAAAGTTGGCTGCTCTCTCTGACCACCGACCAACACCAGGCGACCTTCACCCAACAACCACAATGTAGTGGCGTAACACTCGACACTATGCCATTACTGAAATTTTACCTTGGCCGCTGTGGTTGCGGACGCTGCTGCTGCTGCTGCTGCTGCATCGGCAACTGCATACAGCGTCTTGCGTCATGCGTCCGAAAGCTCAAAGTTGCAATCTGCGGAAGTACGCGTGAAAAGTAATCTGCAATCTCAAATCGTAAAACTTGGTTGTTGTTGATTGGTTTGGCGTGCGTTGTCAAGATAATTTAGGTTAAAAAAGCAACAGTTTGAATTTTCCAGTACTGAATTTGTATCATCATAGAGCTTCTCCAATCCTCGTCAATTCTTGTTTGTCTTGAGCAATCTGCATCCACTTGACTCAGCACATTCTTTTCAATTGGCCCATCGTCCACTCGGTCTTTCATATTCCCTCGGATACCATTTCAGTATTTCTCGCATTCTTCTCGTATGTGCGGCGACATTAGCGCGCCGACGTTAGCGCGCAATTTATAATTTTTATATTCGATAAAAAAAATTTAGAAAACAATTATTCTAACACCTACACGAAATAAGAACCATAACAATCAATGTTTGTTGATTTTATAACAATTGACTTATGTACATACATATAATGGTTTAAGAAGAAAACAAGCGGCACGAGTTGTTTCAATAAGTCGGTTTCGCAACAATTGGCTTTTTGTTAAAGTCGCAATGACCTTTACTTTGTACACATAGGGACCGAAACTGTTTCATTTCGCCGCCGCTGCCGCTGGACACAATGCTCAAATTTTATTGCTAAATATTATTTTTACCCTTTCGGTAAAATCGTCATCGTCCTCAAACCTTAACCAAACATTTATGGGTTAAGCGATAAACTAATAAAAACAAAGTGGAGAAACGCTCATATATCTATATATATAAAAATCAATGTCTGTCTGTTTGTCTGTCTCTTATAGGCTCCTAAACCACTCAACCGATCGCGATGAAACTTTCAGGACTTATTGTGATCATGCCGGGGATGGTTCCTGTGAAAAAAAATCGGGATAGAACGGGAACGGGAACGGGCCTGCTCACGCGTCAGATAACGTACTAGGAACGGGAGCGGGAACGGGATCAGGATCGGGAACGGGACCGGGATCTGGAATCGGGAAAAAACGGGAACGGGAACAGGAACGGGCCTGCTCACGCGTCAGATAACGTACTAGGAACGGAACGGAACGGGATCGGGACCGGGAACGGAACGGCAACGGGATCGGGATCTGGAACGGGAACGGTATCGGGCATTGCAACGCATGCCGGGTCAGCTAGTATTAAATAATATTTGGAAATTTCACATGGTGGAATGTTCTTATCATATTATTATTTTTTCCAATCGATAAAATTTTCATGGATAGGTTTGTAAAAGTACCAATTAATTTTAAATAAGATGTAATTTTGTCAGAAAAGTTATCTTGGATAAGTGAATTTCTTTAAATGAGCAGTCAACAATACAAAATAATGTTATTTTGCGCGCTACTGTCGGCGCGCTAAAGTCCCACGCGCTTATGTCGGGGTGCCGTCCAGCCCATTGCCATTTGAAAACTGTGTGTTGATATCATCATCATTTTCGATCCGATTTCTCCGATCCTCTTCAATTCCTGTCTGTCTTGAGCAATCTGCATCCACTTGACTCCACACGTTCTTCTCAATTCATCAGCCCATCGTCCACTCGGTCTACCTTGCTTTCTTTCACATCCTCTCGGATATCACTACAGTATTTTTCGCGTCCATTTGCCATCCATTCGTCTCGCTATGTGTCCACTTCAACTTTTTCACACGTTCCGCTATACATACATATCTGCTACTTTGGTCATGCTTCTTACCCACGTGTTCTTCTTGCGATCTCTTTTTGTTATACCAAGCATACATCTTTCCATGCTTCTCTGTGTGCACTGGATCTTATGTAGCATTCTTGAATTCAGTTTCACAATTCATACGTTATAACTGGCAGTACGCATTGGTCGTATGCCCTCTTTTTTAAACACAGCGGGATGTTGGATTTAAAAACTATGTTCATTTTTCCAAAAGCGCTCCATCCTGGTTTCAACTGAGCAATCTGCATCCACTTAACTCCACACATTCTTCTCAATTCACCAGCCTATCGTCCACTCGGTCTACCTTGCTTTTTTCACATCCTCTCGGATGTCGTCCGAGATTTGTGAAATGCGTCCATCTGCCATCCATTATTCTCGCTATGTGTTCAGCCCATTGCCACTTCAACTTTTTCAGACGTTCCGCTATGTCTGCCACTTTGGACATGCTTCTTACCCATGTATTCCTCTTACGGTCTCTTATTGTCATACCAAGCATACATCTTTCCATGCTTCTCTAAGTGCACTGGATATGAATTTGTATAGGGTTTAAACGACAGCATAAACTTTAAACCGGATTTTTGTACATAGTTGTATTGCTATGTTTAGAGATGGTTATGATTTGACAACCGTTTAAACCAGTGGTCGGCAACCTTTTTGGAGTCCGGAGCCAAATCAGCGAAAAATCCAAAAAATTGCAAATTTTCGGAGCCGCCACATATTATTTAATAAAAAAAAATATATATACATACATACATATACGGATTTTAATGTTATTTTTAAAAGCTAATGCGACTTTTGAACTGGTACATTTTCGGACAATTTACATAAATTCGGAACGTATTTAGTGTTCTTCAATTGCATCGGTGCATTAAATCTTTCGTCACTTAATTGATTGCGGTACAAATTTTTCACAAATTTCATCGAAGAAAAAAAATTTTCACAATAAAATTGTATGTGGAACCAAAAAGCGTCAAGACGCCAAATGCAAGCTTTCTGACGTTCGAATAACACTGTTTCTATCCCGAATTCACTCACTTTTCACAAATTTAAATTTCGAAAACACAATACATACGTGTGCAAACTGAACTGTTCCCGTTCGAACTGCGAAATAAACCGAATCTCAATGGTAATATTCGAAATAAGAAACAATATTCTCACTTTTTATACATAATATAATTTTACTCATACAGTAACATAGCTTCACGATTTTATGACTCAATTTGTCATAGTTTGGTTTTATGTTTTCTCTGGATCCATATTTAAGGAAGGCAAGTATGTATGTAAAAAAAGCAACGTAACTAATTTTGACGCGAGTAAATTCAGGGTCAAAAAAAATCTAATTTAAAATTTATTTATTTTATTTTACGAAAAGTGTTGGATTATAAACGGAGCCGCCAACTGTCGCGCCCGGAGCCACATGCGGCTCCGGAGCCGCCGGTTCCCGACCGCTGGTTTAAACCAACAAGCTTATCTAACCTTTACTATTTTTTTATCATGTGAGGGGAATTTTGTGACGAATGATTCTTTTTATAGTGTACGTAATTTGACTTTTTTTTTTAAATATAATTTATTTTTATTGTAAAACAAAAGGAAAGTGTTGTATGTTATGAAAGGTACTAGTATTTTTGTTCAAATGAATCCTAATTGCATTACAAAATTGTTCATATTACAAATTCTTATATCCGCATTGAAAATGGTTTAATACGTTGTATGAAAAATCAAAGAAAGGTTTGGTAATTGGAACTATTTAATCAATCAACAGAATAAATTCACACCTTTTTTCGTACAGGTATGTAGTTCGTTGTACATGATTCTTAAGCCTAGGACTAGATTTATATTAAAATAATAATAACAATAAAATAAATAAGTTACGGTAACATTGCAAGAACGTTTATAAAACGTTTAAGATATGCAAATCGCTCGAGCTGCACCTGTTTTCTTTAAATAAAAGGGTACACGTTTTTACACTAATTTTTATGCGTAAAATACCTGTATTACGTATTTGCATAAACCGCGTAGAGAGTGCACGGTGTGTGTGTACGTATTTTTTTTTTTTTCACTTTACGACTTTAGGTACATTTTTCTTTCATATCTTCACGCGCTATCGAAAATTGAAAGTTGATATTCTGGTTGCAGAAGTAGCATCGTATCAATGCGCACACATCAATTATTGAATGCAAATTCGTTTCCATTTTAATAAATTGGAACGCGATATCATAAAATAATAAATAAGGACGTATTACAGTTAGTTTAGGGACACATATTCGACATGCTTCTCTTGACGAATGGCAGGTAACCGGAAACGCGAGTGTACACCCCTGGCAATTTGGGTCTAGCACATCCTCGACCCCATGATACGACACCTGAAAAAATCAATTCACATATATAAAACTTTCTTAAAGTGTAGAATGCATCGATGACAACGTGAGATAGCATCGATGAGTCTGAGTGCACTTTGCATAAAAGTGCATAAGATAAGAGCTTAGTAAACACGACTCCAGAGAAAGTATAATTGAAAACGACATTTTAGTATTCATTTTTATAAGGAACTGATAAGTAAGTAGGCTTAAACGTTCTTAATTACTCGAAAGCAAAGAGAGAAAAATACTCACCTATAACTTCCATATCACCAGATTCGCCTCTCATCACCAAAGGACCGCCACTGTCACCCTGAAAATTCAACGAATATACATTTGAGTGTTTGTTTAATATAATGCCGCTAAAGTTTATTTAAATATTTTGCAAGAGTTGTTTGAAACGAGGATGGGTCAAGGATATGTTGACATATTAACGTGAAACACAAGGTTGCCAGAAGATAACTTATGTATGTACAGTTTAACCTTCGAAAACGGTAAAAGTGCATTTGAATTTGATAAAATATTAACCTGGCAAGCATCGAAGCCACCGGATGGGTTACCAGCACACAAAACAGGACCACGAAGACGAGATTTTGGATATCCTGAAGTCATGCATTGATCCTTTGACCAAACGTCGACCATTACCTGCATTACGCAAAAAGCTCCATATAAAATTCTTTCTACATATGTACACTTTACAGAGTGGTTCAAGTTCAATTGCACACATTTTTATAATATTAGACCTTGAATCGCTCTGTATACAAATTAGCATAGACTGCTGAAAAATATCACTCACTTGTCTAGGAACATCAGAGGGGGGTTTATTTTCACCGATTCGACCCCAGCCAGCAACGCTAGCTAGTTTATCAGCATAGTCATCAACATCTACAATAAGCAGCCAAATTAATTGCAATTCATGTAAAACGTGTTTCTTTTAATTCGAGCAATATTTACCAAAGGCAGGTAAACAAATGGGATATAGTAGAGGTGAAGCTTTAACTGGAGCTTCCATTTCCAGTACAGCGATGTCGTTTCTGAAAGTTGAAGCGTCAAAATCAGGATGCTGTGAAGCTTTTCTGATGAAACGTTCCACAACTCCAGTGGAAGTTCCATCGTCGAAAGACTGGCTTCTTGATAGACTTCTGGCAGCCATGGTTAGACCAGCAGCGGATAAAGAATGCACTCCTAGCCAAGCTCGCATTACCTTTACGGACAATCTGAAAGTAAAATCAAACTATAGTGTAAGTAATTAGGGCTTTGATAGTATTTTTGACTAGTATAATACCCGTCAACGCAGTGAGCTGCAGTTAGCAAGTGAATTCCTGAGATCAATGCTGCACCACAGTGGGGTCTGCGCCCCCTAGCAAGGGCTGCTAACCAGGGTGCTCCGCCCCTCTCTAGTTCTTGGCCCCCAACAACGCGCCCCCTTTTCACAATTCTCGCTCCACAACCTGAAAATCAAATAATTGTACTCGATATTTAAATTTCAGTATGCAATCTATGTACATACATACATATGCATTAACAATTCAAATTCAATCTCTGCTAAAGTCAAACTTGACACGAGCACCCGCATGGCGCACGTTCGCATTAAAATAAATCGATATGCACTTCAATAATGCACTTTTTGATTTGTACAATACATAGAATATAATGCGACGATAACGTATTGTTTACGAGCTGAAAATTCAATCGCGAAATTTTGACTGAAGTGTATGAATTTTTTTCACAATAAACTTTAAGTAAATCAGTAAAATTTTACACACATCTAATATTCAGAATAGTGTTGAAACGTTATAAAATTTTCGTCAAATTTGATCGGGCAAAAGTGGTATTTTACTCTAATTCAAATGATGCGTCTCTCCTGTGCGATTGGGCTCAATCGTTTTCCGGTTTTATATGTGTGTTATGGAAATCAATGAAATACGATGAAAGTCGTGTGTTGGCCACGTCAGATTTTCTTCAGATAAGTCAAACGAAACGTGCCGCGAGTATTATGCGATATCATTCGACGGATGAATTTATTATGTCAGCGATGTATTAACTGTGTCACGGAAAATGCGCAACGCGTGCATACAAACGCGTCAATACAATTTTTTTACACCATACAATATGTATTAAAATTTTCACTTTCTTTGTGTACAAATATACGCAGATGTGTAGCGTGCCCTTTACAATGCGAAGTAAACTCGAACGAGTGAATAATATTTACAAAGTCATTGCGCAACGAGCATTCCGAAACACTACAGGTTACCTTTACTCATGTTATTGGATATGTTTAATCGCAGTTGCGCAAGTTTTTTTTGTTTTTTTCATACGAAAATACTCTTGGGTGAAAATTGTAATAAATGAGACTTTAAAAATTTGAATTTTTAGTACTGTTTCAGTGTTGGCGTTTGGTCACGGAAGTCGTTCTCGAATCGAACGATTGTTTTGTAGCACGTGGTTGATTTGTGGTCGACTCTTCGCGGTTTAGGCCCGCATGGTTTGAACTGTCTTTTGTCATGTTCACGAGCTGTTCGGAACCCATTGTCACAAAGCAGAAGTAATCCAAGGTAAGAGCAGCACAATTGTCTTTATTCTTGTCACGGTGCACATAGTGCTCGAGCACTTGCGGCCTTCGCTCCACTATCGACGTCATTGGGCAATCTCAACCCACATCTTCTTCTTTTCACAATACGTGTTACATTGTGATTTAATATTTATGGGAACAATGCAGGACCAATAGCTTCCCAAGTCTGAAATAATCCTGATGATATTCTATTTTTTATAAAAAATTTAAACTGAAGTCCTGGATAAGCAAGTTTATAGCCAAACCAAAGAAGGATGCATACTATGTGTTTAAATAACCTTTTTTGTATATTACAATGGACTTTTGTATATTTATTGATTATTTTTCAGCTGAAATGTCATATTAGTCTTTTTGTGATATAACGAGTGCCACATTTATTAAAAATCACATATAAAATTTCAGTCAGTCAGTCATATTTTTATTTTGTTTGAATAGGGCTTATCGAATTGATTATCTGACTTATGTATGTACGTATTATCTAAAGATAATCCATATTGAGCACACAAAGAGTCGAACTATAAGCTACTAAATGTTTTTTTAAAAGGGCTAGTAAAAATGGCGGCTCATATGTATTGAATTTAGGTAGCTGATGTATCGCACTTAAAATTGAAAGAAAAACTGAAACTACCCATACGTTATTATTATTAATGTCACACTTATTCATTGTAATCATATATTGAATATTCTCGCTTCCTAATACTAAGTATTGAAAGAAAATACTATATCCACCCTTACGCTATTTTTGTCACAATAGTAATTTAAATTCTGTATTAAATTTACATCACTGATGTATGGGAGTTAAGTAGTAACAAAAAGAAAAATACACCCACAAATACACTATTTATGTCACACTAAAAAGTCAAATGCAATGTATTGGATTTTCATCACTGTTGCATTATACGTACATATATGGTATTGAAAGAAAAACACTGAAACTTGTTTTTTTAATAAACTTACGCTTTTTTGCCACGATAAGTTAAATTATATTTATTGAATATTCATCGTTGTACCTTGTACTTAGCATTAAAAAAAAAACACCCTTACATTATTCACACTAAAAAGTCAAATGCAACGTATTGAATTTTAATCACTGTTCTGCCTATATTTATATGGCATTGATGGAAAAACACTGAAACTACCCATACACTAATTTTGTCACGATAATAAGTCAAATTCTGTGTATTGAATATTCATCGTTGTACATACCTTGCACTAAACATTCAAAGAAAAAATAAGCCCACCCTTACATTATTCACACTAAAAAGTCAAATGCAACGAATTGAATTTTCATCACTGTTGCATTACACTTATGCGGCATTGAAAGAAAAACACCAAAACTACCCTTACACTAATTTTGTCACGATAAGTCAAATTCTGTGTATTGAATATTCATCGATGTACCTTGCACTAAGCATTCAAAGAAAAAAAAAAACCACACTACATTATTCACACTAAAAAGTCAAGTGCAATGTATTGGATTTTCATCACTGTTATGCGGAATTGAAAAAAAAAAACACTGAAACTACCCTCACGTTATTTTCGTCACGATAATAAGTCAAATTATATACATATATTGAATATTCATCGATGTGCCATGTACTTAATAAAAAAATAAACCAACCCTTACATTATTCACACTAAAAAGTCAAATGCAACGTATTGAATTTTCATCACTGTTGCATTACACTTATGCGGCATTAAAAGAAAAACACCGAAACTACCCTTACACTAATTTTTTTTAATATTTAATTTAAATATGTCCAATGTATTGGATTTTCATCACTGTTGCATTACATTTAGTATTGAAATAAAAACCCATACACTAATTTTGTCACGATAACAAGTCAAATTCTGTGTATTGAATATTCATCGATGTACCATGTACATAGCATTCAAAAAAATAAACAAAAAAAAAACAACCCACACTATTTATGTCACACTGATAAGTCAAACGCAATGTAATGAATTTTCATCACTGTTGCATAATATTTAGTATTGAAATAAAAACACTGTAACTACCCCCTACGTACTAAACGTCACACTTCAATTCATCGAATTTTCACTCGAAACCACCATTACGTTCTACGTATGACACTTTTGAAATGAAATTGAATAAAAGTCTCATTTACCACATTGCATCGTACTGTCCCATGGTGCAGCTTGCACTGACATGAGCGTCAACCCCAACAGCAGCGCGCCCCCGAACCAGCCCCATCGTCCTATCATGGCGTCTGGGTCAGGAGCGACGCGTGCTCCACACTCGAATGATATTTGTCGACGTGAAGAAAAGCATTTTTATAGTTGTCAAGAGGCGGGGGAGCCGGAGATAAGGCGAGGACAGTCGGCCGAGGTGGAGGCCGCTTTCTACAGAGGACGAGCCCTCCTGCATATTGCACAAAAATGCACAAAAAATGCACTTCCAGACCTGTTCTGCCGACCGTCGATCAGGTGCTCTTTTCGCACATCTGCACCACTATTGCATAATCGAATATTACACAAGATGCGTTGATGCAAGACTACCCTTCACTCGAGTGTAATCAATTTTTATACCGCTGCGAAAACTGACAGGTTGGGGCGAACCAATCAGCCTTATAAGTTATAAAGTACCAACAATCAACTTTATGAAATACTTTCACCGTATTTACATTAATTGCATCCTTACGAGGACACTTTACTTTTCTATCCAGCCGAAACACGAACCGATGTGGTGTCATCTTCTCCGGTGGCTAGAGCAGCGGTCGCCAACCGGTGGTCCGCGAGAGAATTTTGGTGGTCTGCATTTTTCATAATCATCATCATTTTCAGCCGTTCACCATCCACTGCTGGATAAAGGTGCAATCTGCATCCACTTGACTCCATACATACATTCTTCTCAATTCATCAGCCCATCGTCCATTCGGTCTATCTCGCTTTCAATCACATCCTCTCGGATACCATTCCAGTATTTTTCACGTCCATCTGCCATCCATTCCTCTTACGATCTCTTCTTGTTATACCGAGCATACATCTTTCCATACTTCTCTGTGTGCACTGGATCTTACGTAGCATTCTTGAATTTAGCATCCAAGCTTCACATCCATACATAACTGGCAGTTTTCACAATGAATAATGAATATAGCGTTTATTTATTATAATTATAAAGTGTTATCCAACTTTTTGCAAATAACTTGGAGTGCAAATACAAGTGTAATTACCATTTCATATTTAGAATGTTACTTTTATGGATGAAATTACGGTAGTTGTCCGCGGGTTTCGAGATTTGGAGTTTAGTGGTCCGTGAGGTCCGAAAGGTTGGCGACCGCTGGGATAGAGCAATCAATTTGCTCAATCGGGTAGCTGTTTCGTTTGATATTTTCTTTGAAAGTTACAGTTGCTTGATTGAGCAGATACTAGGGGTTCAAATAATGTTGTGTACATTTTTTATTTTTATTATGTTTTATACACATAATTTACCCATCATGACGATTTGGTTAATCTGTTGTCATGGTGGGTATTTTTGTAATTAAATAAATTTTCAGTCAACCCTCAGCTCAAATTAAAGTAAATGAATTTTTAGTAAACAAGTTCTTACACTCATACATAGACTTGAGTTTTTAATAAATAATTAGGTAGTTGATTATAAATAGGCTATAAATGTTCCGAGAATCCATTGACAATGTACTATTGATTCAAAGTGAAATTGTAAACATAAATAGCAAGGTTAATTATTGAAATAAAAAAAAAGATGTCTAGGACGTTCGTAAATAAGAAATAAATTACATCAAAAACTTTATAGTAAATATTAAAATGTATGCAGTTTGCACATATTGTGAGCGAGTGATAATGATCTAATGAACTGGAAAAGGAGCGTTTCTATTCTATTTTTATTTCAGGGTTGTGTTAAATTATAAACATAAATAAACCTGTCAAATGATTCTAATATATTTTAACGTTGAACGAGGCTATATTAAGCTTCGAAGTGTGGAGTTCTTCGATGATGAAAATACTATAATTGCTCTGAATAAATTCGACGATGCAAATACATATATATGTAGATTCAATGTGTTGGTATAGAATGCATCCCTGTGTTTGCACACATGTGTGTTTGAACGTGAGTTTCGAAATAATAGTGCCTCTTTGCATTTCGTCAGATTTCCAAGACCTTGGAAAAGGAAACAGATAATATTATCGGGACGTTTAAATATGACATTCAGATGCGTGCCACACCTCCAATCGTTCCAAATTCATCCACTTTCAATGGCAGCAAAATGCATCGTCTATAGACAGTTGAAAACGTATTGATGAAATCCAAACCTGAAAATTACTAAATGTTCAAAATCATCTTCAAGGTGAATTTTTATAAATATATTAAATCAGATTTTTCGTCTAAGAGGCAGTGTTATTTAGCTCAAGGCGTTCCAATAAGCCGTTAGTTAGTCGGTTTTTTTTTTCCATTCTCATTATGTATCATTTGATAAAAATGATGACAATGGTAAAGCCCTCATGCACAAATTACGCTGAAACGTGTACGGTTTCTGTTTACATTACAGAAATTAGGCTATTGTCAATGTCAGTGCAACCTTCGTATTTTTATACAATGCAAACTTTTTATCTGAAGGTTAAGGTCAAAAATATGAGGAAAATTTTAGTACATAACGAAATCTTCGAATAAGCAATGTTCGAAGATAGTAAAGGTGAATTTTTATATTTACTCAGAATTGCTTAAATAAACACAATGACAAAAAACAATAGGCTCGCTATTACCCACATATTTGTATTGTTCAATATTAGTTTAATATTATTAAATTAACTTTAATATTAGTTTGAAACTTATTATACTTCATCGTCATCATCATTTTCAGCCGTTCACCATCCACTGCTGGATGAAGGCCTCTCCAATCCTCTTCCATTCCTGTCTGTCTTGAGAAATCTGCATCAACTTGACTCCACACGTTCTTCTCAATTCATCAGCCCATCGTCCATTCGGTCTACCTTGCTTTCTTTCACATCTTCTCGGATATCACTACAGTAGTTTTCGCGTCCATCTGCGGTCCATTCTTCTCGCTATGTGTCCACTTCAACTTTTTCACACGTTCCGCTATATCTGCTATCTTGGTCATGCTTCTTACCCATGTATTCCTCATACGATCTCTTCTTGTTATACCGAGCATACATCGGTCCATGCTTCTCTGTGTGCACTGGATCTTGCATAGCATTCTTGAATTTAGCATCCACGTTTCACATCCATACGTCATAACTGACAGTACGCATTGGTCGTATGCCTCCTTTTTAAAGCATAGTGGAATGTTGGATTTAAAAACAATGCTCATTCTTCCAAAAGCACTCCATCCTAGTTTCATTCTTCGTTTTATTTCTTCTTCTTTATAACCAGTCATATTTACCAATTATTATATTTAATAAATAAAATTATATGTATGTATATGTATATATATGATATGAAAGTAAAAGCATCAGTTCCGATTCACTAAAAAATTCATAAAAGTTTTATGAAGTCGATTAATTAATTTAAATTCTAAGATAAACAAAACAAAACAAAACATAACATAAGTACTATTAATCTTTATTACAATCTATATAGTTAAATTTGTAACGTGTAAATAATTATTGTTTTGCTTATGATGAAAAATAAATGAATTACAAGGGTTCTATTTAACACTATATAGCTTTATCGTGTCATCTAATTACAATATCGTTCAAGGAAGCTGGTTGGGTTGATAATAAGCAGACGTTGCAGTGACTATCTTAACTGATTCCCTGTAACTTTATCAGAGATAAGGTTGACCTCAAAGGTGATGGAAATTTTTAACCTACATACATACATACAATAGTATGCAAGGTTTAGAATCACCGACTTATGTATGTACATACATATGATTCATACAAAATAATAATTGGTGTACGTGTCTGGAAGATATGTACAACCTTGATACCATTTTCACTAGATAATTTACATATATGTATGTATATATGTATGTACATACATATATGCAACTGTATCACCTGCATGTCTAGTCAGACGGATTAAAATTCCGAATAGGATTTTCGCGGAAGTTTCACGGCCACACCAACATTTTATGATATGAGATTTTATTGTGAAGGTATGCTAAACGCTATGAGCCCTTTTTTTAGTCTTTGCTTCGCTCTGTTTCCGATTGGACGTGGACTTTCCTTTATTATTTGGGAAATTCGCTTATTTTAGAAAATATTTTACAAAAAGTTTCAACAACAAATTTCTTAGCTAGCACGAAAAAATATGATTACTAGTGATATATTTGATATTATGATATGAATTTGTCTCATTTTGAAAGTGGCATGCCATTTTTTTGCATGCGTCCTGTAAAAATGTTTTTCTAGTTTGCTATTTAGCTTCTGAATAATGTGTCGGTACTAGACCAGCCATGGCGAATCTATGGAAGACGATTTGGGTGATACACAGAAAATTTTGAAATCAAATAATGTGAATTCAAAATTTATAAAATATCAGGAAAAGGTATGAAAATATTAATGCCCACAAATGTACATTAATTGTAGATGTTATGAAAGTTGTAACCAAAGGGTTAATTTTATTGCTTTTCGTGCTTTAAAAAAACGTAAATTTGAATCGTTACTCAATAAAATGAATTTAGCTTATAGTGCATTGATAATGTATAATGTTCGTTTACTCAGCCGAGGAAATTTACTTAAACGTTTGTTTTTGAATGATGAAAAATGTGTAGTTATTATGTAGATCAGGGGTCCGCAACCTTTTTTGGAAATGGGCCGGTTCAGAATTTTGCCGGAGAGAGTCAATCGGAAACTGAATTCAAGCCATCCTGTACCCAACCTAACTTCGCAAAAAGAAGACTTTTTTCACAAATATCGACGAAAAAATGCGTCAATCGGAAACTGAATTCAAGCCATCCTGTACCCAACCTAACTTCGCAAAAAGAAGACTTTTTTCACAAATATCGACGAAAAAATGCGTCAATCGGAAACTAAATTCAAGCCATCCTGTACCCATCCTAACTTCGCAAAAAGAAGACTTTTTTCACAAATATCGACGAAAAAATGCGTCAATCGGAAACTAAATTCAAGCCATCCTGTACCCATCCTAACTTCGCAAAAGAAGACTTTTTTTTTTATCACAAATATCGACGAAAAAATGCGTCAATCGGAAACTAAATTCAAGCCATCCTGTACCCAACCTAACTTCGCAAAAAGAAGACTTTTTTCACAAATATCGACGAAAAAATGCGTCAATCGGAAACTAAATTCAAGCCATCCTGTACCCAACCTAACTTCGTAAAAAGAAGACTTTTTTCACAAATATCGACGAAAAAAAACGTCAATCGGAAACTAAATTCAAGTCATCCTGTACCCATCCTAACTTCGCAAAAAGAAGACTTTTTTCACAAATATCGACGAAAAAATGCGTCAATCGGAAACTGAATTCAAGCCATCCTGTACCCAACCTAACTTCGCAAAAAGAAGACTTTTTTCACAAATATTGACGAAAAAATGCGTCAATCGGAAACTAAATTCAAGCCATCCTGTACCCAACCTAACCTAAAAAGAAGACTTTTTTTTTTCACAAATATCGACGAAAAAAAATGCGTCAATCGGAAACTAAATTCAAGCCATCCTGTACCCAACCTAACTTCGTAAAAAAGAAGACTTTTTCGACAAATATCGACGAAAAAAACGTCAATCGGAAACTAAATTCAAGTCATCCTGTACCCATCCTAACTTCGCAAAAGAAGACTTTTTTTTTTTCACAAATATCGACGAAAAAATGCGTCAATCGGAAACTGAATTCAAGCCATCCTGTACCCAACCTAACTTCGCAAAAAGAAGACTTTTTTCACAAATATTGACGAAAAAATGCGTCAATCGGAAACTAAATTCAAGTCATCCTGTACCCATCCTAACTTCGCAAAAGAGACTTTTTTTTCACAAATATCGACGAAAAAAATGCGTCAATCGGAAACTGAATTCAAGCCATCCTGTACCCAACCTAACTTCGCAAAAAGAAGACTTTTTTCACAAATATTGACGAAAAAATGCGTCAATCGGAAACTAAATTCAAGTCATCCTGTACCCATCCTAACTTCGCAAAAAGAAGACTTTTTTCACAAATATCGACGAAAAAATGCGTCAATCGGAAACTGAATTCAAGCCATCCTGTACCCAACCTAACTTCGCAAAAGAAGACTTTTTTTCACAAATATCGACGAAAAAATGCGTCAATCGGAAACTGAATTCAAGCCATCCTGTACCCAACCTAACTTCGCAAAAAGAAGACTTTTTTCACAAATATCGACGAAAAAATGCGTCAATCGGAAACTAAATTCAAGCCATCCTGTACCTAACCTAACTTCGCAAAAAGAAGACTTTTTTCACAAATATCGACGAAAAAAAAACTGCGTCAATCGGAAACTAAATTCAAGCCATAAATTCAAGCCATCCTGTACCCATCCTAACTTCGCCAAAAAAGAAGACTTTTTTTTCACAAATATCGACGAAAAAAATGCGTCAATCGGAAACTGAATTCAAGCCATCCTGTACCCAACCTAACTTCGCAAAAAGAAGACTTTTTTCACAAATATTGACGAAAAAATGCGTCAATCGGAAACTAAATTCAAGTCATCCTGTACCCATCCTAACTTCGCAAAAAGAAGACTTTTTTTTCAAATATCGACGAAAAAATGCGTCAATCGGAAACTGAATTTAAGCCATCCTATACCTAACCTAACTTCGTTTATTGTGTAGGGATTTGACCTTTTTTCTTGTATAAAATATCACGATCAGGTCATAATTTTAAATTTTAAATTAATTTAAAAAATCAAGTCAATTTTTTCCTTGGGTCGGATGAAAATCTCTCGGGGGCCGGATCTGGCCCGCGTGCCGTAGGTTGGTGACCGCTGATGTAGATGATGACTGGTAATGATAATTTTTATAAAATTAAGCTTTAGCAGATACAAAAATTTTTGTATAATTTCTGCAATACAGAAACATTTAACACAATTTTTGGTTAAGTATTTATTTAGTATTATAGTATTTATTTATGGTTAAATTAAGGTTTAAGTATTTTTAAAAATTACATGCAAGATTTAATTTTTTCCCTTTGTGGTAACCTTGGTGATAATATTTATTTTTGATTTATTAGCACGCGAGCTGGAAATGGTTAGCCATCCCTGTACTAGAGCATGCTAGTTGTTGAATTTGTTTTAAATATATCTAATAATACAACAAATTTAAGAAACAGATACATTTTTAGATTTTCCATTTCTAATAAATATAACTAAATTATTAAACTTCTTATTTCTATTATTGCTTTAAAATTATGACATCTCTGAAGAATAAATGAAACTTTTTATACGAATTTGATAGTTATGATTAGATTTTTAACATATCAGTCAAAATGCAAAAAGTGAAGGAAAAGTCTAAAAATAAATTATATAGATGCCACTTAAATACTTTATTTCGTTTACTTGCGTTTTAATTTCTCTCCAAATAATAATACACGTAAAATCCAGTTATAAAACACGTTGTAGAATTGTTTATATACAATGAATTTTATGGACAAATTTATTTCATCGATCTTAATACATTATATAATTATTACAATATTGATAAAATTATCAAATTTTAAACAATACCTGTAGTTTTTGTGGTTTAAACAAAATACTTAATGAGGTAGATACCATTTTTGTGGTTTTGTATGCCCTCGCGGATGTTTTGAAAAATTACATGAATTTATTTCCATTGCAAAAAGATAATTGGTACCGCTGACTCACAACTCCTTTTATTTATTTTTCAATTCTTGTTATTATAAAAAAAAGTGGACCGCGCTCACGTGAGTCCCACTTAAGAACTTGTAAGTCACATGACGAAAGTTTTCAACGCTCGAGGAGGAATGTTGAGACGAACACCACTTTTACGATTGCGAATCCTTCTTCTTTTTTTAATTGATTATATATTTTTTCATGCATATTCACTCTCCGGTAAAAATTGAGAAATCTCACATAACAACTTCGCATATAATTCGCGTTGCATGGAGAGATGTGCAAATTTAGTCTCGCAAAACACCGTCACGCCCACCGCACTGTATGTGGGTGCGAAAAGGTCAACATTCGACTATCAATTAAAGACAATTCGCAACCCTGTATATTGGGGTCTGTAGGAGCAGAGTCAGGGCTGTGATTTGGTGACAACCCTGACCCACTTTATTCACTGAAACGAACGTAATTCTCGATGAATTTCAGACTCCCGCCCTCTGGTAATTGGATCGCTCTGTAATTTGATATGGCTCACACCTCCAATACGTTTTATTATGTATTTTTTCGTTTATTCAACTTCGCTTACATTTAAATAATAGTACAGAGAAGCTTTGTTGCCTTGAAAATGATTTTTGCGAGCTTTTCATTTTGATAGAATTTTCGAATCAAAATTGAACTGAATTGGAATTAAAATTTTTTTTTTCATCGTATTGAGGCGAGGGATTAGTTTCAAGACTTAATTAATCTTTCAAATGAAAAGCTCTTGATGAACGCTAGTCACGAAAATTTTCAGCAACTATTCATCATGAAGTTTATCTTTAGAGCTTGTATTGTATTATATTTAAGATGATTTTTAATGTTTAATATTCCATTTTATCCCTAATGTAACAATATTCATTACTTTTTAACTAGATTTTTTAAAAGTATTAATCTAATTGGCTATTAAAATTATTTCCAGGAAAATACATTTCGAGAAAATGTCATTGAAAATAAAATTTCATATTCATATAAAATAATGACCTTAGAAATTAACTAAAAATATTACTATGCACAATTTATTCAAATGCAACAAGAGGTGTTAAATAAAACGTACGGTAAATACTAAAAATTCACTATTTATGTTTGACTATTTGCACACTATAAAAATAAAGTAAAATTTGTTGACATAATTTTATATAAAAAATTGGTTGCAATTAACAAAAAAAGTCTAGAATAATGAATCAATTGTAAATTTACGTATATTTTGCGCGTTAATTTTATTCTGCGTTATTTAATAAACATTGCAAAACAGTAAAAAAAAGAACAAAGAGACGGCCTTAATCGACCTTCACGAACAAGTGCCACTCTGGAGACATTGTTAAGCCAATAAAATTCTGTAAAGCTGTACCAAGAACGTGTGTAGGTTGATGATAAGCTTAAAAAAAAGTAAAAAGTTTTCGGAAAGGCTAATACAATTTCAGGCCAAGATCAACAATGTCGAAGTTTTTTTTTTATCTTTAACATCCCAACACACATATTTTTCAATCGAATTGTACATATTATGTAGGTCTATGCTATCAGAATTTCATTTGACACATTTATCGGAGAAACATCAGAAGTTCCTCTTCCTCTTCCGTAAATAGTAATACTATGCACCATTGGAAATTGTATCATTGTATGATTGAATCAAATGTCCTGCCATGAACTATCGACTTTATCTCGTCGTAAACCAGACGACCTCGTCTCCATCATACACCAATTCTTCACATGCACTGGATGTGTTTGTAGCCTTAGCCCAAATTCAAAGAAAACTGCAACTCGAAACAACATTTAATATTGTTGTTTATTTTTTTGTTCATCGTCATCATTTCGGTACCGGTTCAACGTTTCAGTTGATGCGTGGGCTCGTTCAAATTCTTTCGCAGAGTACATGTCAATCGCAATGGCGCGATCCGATAACAAGTCACGACTCCTCGAAATTCAGCGATTTGTGAATCTTCAATGAAAAACATGCTCAATTATTTGATTTAATCCGTTCGCATAATTTTTGTGTAATTAATATATCTGTGAAATTTCCAGATTGCTTGTCCGAATTATTTTGTATCTTACCAATCTGACTAACTGATCCTAAAGAACAATAATTTGAACTTTTTATTTCATGCAACTTTAAATTTTCCTTTCCAAAAACCTTTTATATTTCAATTTATGAAGCGTAGTACATTTTGCACTTTGCCTGGTTATTTTGGGCATTTTACACAATGCCAAATTTCACACTGCCTCTAACATATCAATGATTGGGGTTAATCGGTAATGTTTTCGTTGGTATTTTTTATTCTAATTAAAATGTGGTCACGGTCGTTCAGCGACAATATTGCAATGTATTGTTTTCACTTTTGCGACAATTTTTTATGACCGCTTATCATACAACAAAGCGATGTTGATGATGACTTATTTTAATTATAATTTTAGATGCAGCGAAGACGATTTGATGGACATCAGAGGTTTACCGTTGGAGATAAGCTTGTGAAAAACAAGAAGTTTCAGCTGAAAGAGCCGCAACCGTAATCCCTTTACAAGCAGTACAAAACAAAGACGTGTCTTTTATTAGACGCACTCACTATACAATCAAGTGTGGTTTTATACACTTAATAGCCATAATACCCGAGTGGTCATAAAAGCAGTTGTTTATTGCAAAACACAGGTGTCATAACACTGATTGGAAAAGGTGAGCGCATTATCAAGTCATAATGTTTGACCTCTGCTATTTTTAGTACAATTTTTTTGTTGTTGCACTCGATATTGTAGCATTTGAACGTTGGTTGCAATTCCTTGAAAAATTGACACGTCCTTTGTGCCTCGTTCATGTTCGACAGATGCCACAGTGTCGGTAATGCGCTCTACTTCAATAAAGTTCACGTGGGATCTTACATTTCGTTTTGTCCATTGTAAAATTTTATTGCAGCTATTTATTGATCTCTTATCATTTTATTTATTTTTTGTTTCCTATCCGCTCTTCAATGACAATGTCGTAAAACTACAATGCGAACTCATTTATGCATTGATAATCATAATAGGGGTATAGTTGTAAGTATGCGCGTAAATAAGGTAATAAAGATTGTGCATTTGATTCATAAAAGTTTAATAGGTCAATCAATTTATATTGTAACGTGATCAATATGTTTAGTAGATAATTTAAGTCGAAATTATGTGAAAGCAAATTGTCAATGCAATAACAAATAAATAATGCAATTTTTGATTGACATGAAATAAAACGCGTATAAGGAAAATCCCCGTGCATTCATACGTATGCATATTTTCATTTGCATATCTTTTAGAAATTCATCGCATTTAAAAACTTGACATTATCCATTGAATTTATATTGCTTAGAATATTTGAAATATTTAAATGTTTTCTAATGGGATTTTAAGTTTTTATCCTGATTGCTCGTTTAAGTCTCTTTAACGGTAATTGATATAATTATTTATTAAATAGATACACTGTTAATTTAAAGATTGATTTTTCAATGAAAATATTGCATACGATTTGCGACAAACATACGGACTATTAAGATAAATAACCTTATTGTATTTTTTACACTTAAAAATTGTATTTTTAGGATTTATGTATATTATAAAGAAAATATTGTATACAATAACATAATTATAGTGATACTGTTGAAGACAATCAACTAACATTAATGTATATGTTTTTATTTTAGCTTCTATGTGCAGATGAACTTTAATCAACTTGAATGCATTATAAGTGACTCTTTTAATTGATATTTATTTTTAAAATAAATATCCACGGTGTAGTTTTGAATTGTCTGAAATTCTTTGAACAATTCAATGCTACAGTATCTACAGTCAAACACTTTCGAACAAAACGTAAACACAATAATCAACTAAGGTCGAATTTATAATTATTGCTGATAAAATTCTCACGTGATTATTACATGCATGTATGACCGGTGAACAAAAGAGACGAAAAGTTTGACAAGTGACGTGTCGGTTCGATTACACATACTATGTACATACTATGCGTTAAAACTTTGAGTTTCTAAGCACGTGGCCGAACTGCGATCACGCGTTTAATTAACCCTTTTTTTCGTCTAGAACTCTCGCGAAGTAATCAAAGGGCGTCTGGAGTTCAATTGGTTCAATTAAGTCGCCACATGAATCAGTATGCGTTAATTGAAACCTCGTGGTGGGGAAAAAAATTAAATAAAAAATGAAAATAAAACCTTGTCGTGTGTCGAAAATGTGCAGGTTCAACGTTGGAACCGTTCGCGTTCGACCGTGACTATTGCAACACGTTTTAAGGTCGATACGTTGGCAAATTTGAATGAAGTCATTGAACTATGATAAAATTAAATGCATCATAGCGAAACAAAATGATAAAAGTTATGCCAATATCCCGTTATCGACGCGAACTTTTCAGTGCAAAAGAGAATTAGATCCTATTTTACAAAACATCATAAAAGGGTAGTACTTTTTTTGCAAAGTTTGTAAATAATATCCACAGTAAAAATATTATGAAGTATAGCTTTAAGTTGTTGAATTTAATAATGTTAGTCAGTGCTGGCTTTGGTTCACTGTTGTGCAAAAGAGTTCAGTATATTGCACGTGTGCAATTCGAATGTGTAATCGAATTCAATTTTGTATGTGCTACCGCAAATTTGACCACGATTTAATCGATCAATATAAAATTACGTTTCGCAATGCCAATTTGGCAATAATGGCGAGTTGTTATGTCATGTTGTTGTTATTGATCGTTTAAGTTTATAGACACAATCGAAAGTGTAAATATTCTGTTGAAAATATGTAGGTAGATAAGTTGCTTTTCGTAAACAATTATTTACTATCGTTTCGTCTTATCGTAGTGTGCTTGTAATGTCTACAATATGAAAATGTAAAAAATTATGTGCGAAAATAATAACAGGTGGTTTAACCTTTTATCGGCTGCGATACAGATGAGTTTTTATATAAATAAATATACTCATTCGCGTTTTTATCAATTTTTTTATTTTCTTTATCAAAGTTTCTTAAGCTATTTTGTAAATTAATGACTTATTTCAGTTGTATAAAATTGACTTACTTCCATTGAATTTTTGATGAATTAAGTTTGTCTATATTAATCTTAATAAAAATATTTTTTACGTTTCCATTTAAAGATAGTGGGGCATAGATGGGCATAGATGGTTATAGAACAAATAAAGGAGCACTTCCGTTTATATTGGTATAGTTAACACAAATTTAGTACGATCAAAGTCTAAAGTCTTGTTTGTACCCGAAATTAAATTCTGCGTTAACTTAATTTTTTTCCACGTGATAAAAACATTGTTGTAAATTTTCAGCGTTGATTAAAAACATTATAAATATTTGCTTTTCGATAAACTTTATACGACACTTGCTCTGACGAATTTATTACCACAAATTTTCAAAACATCTTCATACACTGTCACGCATTAAATATTTGCCAATTTGTGCCGTGTTCCGTCGATCTAAATCCGTTTAAAAATAAACCACGCATATGGGTCGTTCGAAAGTAAACCACGGCAAATCTACAAAGTTGCTGTAATTATGCAAAAATATTTTGCGAATGACAACAAAAGAATTTTTACTCTATTTTGACACGTCGATTAAGCGCACCGCAACGCGGAACGTACATAGCATTGTGTACTATTTTTTGTCGTATATGTGACATATTGGCGCGCTTTTGTCATTCGCGTATTTGCGTCGTAAGCAAATTTTCATGAAAAATGAGGAAAGCTCGCACTTATCTTGTCCCGGGTTTTTATTTAAACGCTAGAACGAAGAAAGACGCGGAAAACGAACTAACGAACGTTCGTTTCGCACGGAAAACGATTAAAATACCAATGTAATTTAACATCAATTCCGTATTGTAAAAAAAAGCAAAAAATTATAAATTTGTAGCATTTATATTATAACATTTTTGATAAATGAGGAAATGTAATAACTTAATGGTCAAGTTCATTGTTTAATCAGCGTCAACTGAAATTGTCACGCTATGACTATACATACTGTCGTAATGATCCACAATATCCAGTATAAAACACAAGTGTTGATATTTACATAATTAATTATCGTTATCGATTTTGTTACATTTTTAAGAGAACTCGTTATACTATTTACCTGTTGATTACACATATACATATGTATTATAGTCCGGAATTGAATGAACGTAACGCCAATATTCTGAGAATGTGTTTCGTGCTTTCGATATTACATTTTTTTATTGTTTACATTGTCTGGTCTAGGAATTGGCACAGATCAACCGGTTGTGTTTTATTTCGGCGAGCTTATAAAGCTTGCTCTTGATTGTAGGAAAACCATTGACGCACGAGAGAACGGCTCAAATTCGACTTAACGACTGTTTTGAATTAACAGAATTTTTTTCTATTATAGATTATATTCGAGCGTGTACATATTATGAATGATTTTTCATCATTTTCAGTGTCGCACGTCACGTTTTCATATTATTTTATTTTTGTTCAGAACGTTCATTGTTGTATTCCACGCGATATACGGACATATTGTTATGATAAATTCAAATGGTTTTCCAACAAGATTGGCTTCGGACATTACCCAAGGTCTATTTTCTTCTTGACATGAATTTTCATGAGCATACTAGGTCAGATGTAATGAAACAATGATCTTAAACGAACTTCCTGCTTCATTTTTTAGTACAGCCTATATAAAATGGTAGACACATACAATTGTTTTATTGTATAATAAAAGATTAAATTATTTTAAAACAAGTTAACAATTGTTGTCATTACACGAATAATGAACAATTTTATTGATTTATGGTTGGGTATGTGCGAGTATTTACGTGATAATTTAATGTAGTAGTGGAAAAAAGCTTTTCATTGTATTTTTTTTTAATATACATGCTCACTCGCACACAAGCTTATCAGGATTGAAACCCTCTTCTTGACAAATATGAAAATTTTACGATTTGTTTATTGCTCGTGACGCAAATCATGCACGTGACTCTATTTTCGCATTGCGCATAACGAAAAAGAAATATTTAAATTTGATTTAAGAAAAAAAAATGTAACTCGTATAGTGGGTATCTCCGCGTGATTAACCATATTATTATACAATCATGTATGGTAACGAAATTCGCGGATGAATCAAACGGTGATGACTATGAGAAAGTCGTCGAAGATGATCACGAATGTAACGTCGAATTTATAGCACACTTCACATATTGAGCTAATATAAATTGATTTCCACTATTGTAGGCAGTCGTTCTCAAAGTTTCGTGAGAAATCCTTGAATATTATGGAGCATTTTGTAATGCTATTGTCGATATGCAGTTTTTGCTGACACCTGCGTGCTGCGGTATCGATAGCCTTACCCTTGGCTTGTCGATGACATAACCTTACCTTGCCCTAACTACTATCAATTTGTCTTACTCAATGATGTAACATACCTAAATACACATTCATATATGAAAAAAAATCTAGATTACTATGATTCATTGACGAAAATTACCCATATTTTAGGGCCATATTATTTTTTTTGATTAAAATATATAGGCACAATGTCGTACTCTATATTGATCATGTGCCGAAGTTGCGACCAACTGTAGTGTTGAGTAAAATTCGTGACTAAGGTGTTGGAGTTGAAGATTTGAGGGACGTTTTTTAGTTGTCGCTGTTGTGTCTGGTCTGGTTTGTCCGTCTGTAGATCCCTCTGGTTTAATTGAAGTCACATGAAACCAATCAGTCCATGTGGCGCGCGTCTCTCGTTAAGCGAATCTCTTCTGCGCGACGAATGCTCCAATTTATATTCGCCAAACGAGAGATTATTATTATTTGTAGCACGCGAAAACGACTTAAACGACTTCGGTTTAAGTCGGTTCAAAATCAGGGTCAAAATTATTTTATACAAACTGGAAGTCGCCAAAGTTACACGGCAAGATTAGCATGTGACAGATTTGTTTGAAAATAATAGGTGCAAGTTCACTGGAAGCTCAAAGTCAGTAGAAACAATGTATGTACATTGAAATGTTAAAAATAGACTTATGCCATTTAAAACAAAAAAAAAACAGTTTGTTTCTGAATCGTATGCATAGTAGTTGAGAATCTTTATGGTTGCAATTCTGATTCGTTATTACTTGCCATGCATTTTCATTGTGTTGTGTTAATTTAATTTGTTTAATTTGTCACACAATTGGACAGTAGCGTGATGATTTGTACTCTCGATGACGTCATATGACGGGTCGACACGCCCCTTTCTTGTCGTTGGTGAAATTTCGACTGATGTCAACGGTGTCAATTCGAAGATGACAATGCCAATCGTGATGGACGCTCGTCGATCAAAATATAAGGTAATAAAAAAACGCAGATGTACGCTTATTAATAAAATGTGTTTGGCAGCCGTCACGTGCCGCCTATGAGCGAATCAAAACAAAGCAATACCTACAATTTATTTCATCATTTATATTAATTTTTGTGCGTTTTGACGTCGAGGTTTGTTTTGACTGAATTGAATAAAAAAATATGGTTAAAAAAACTTAACTATGTATGTATGAATGTATTTTCTGTACGTGTACGTTGACGCGTAGTATTTCGAACGTGACGTCACTGTGGTAAAATCGGTAGTAATAAATCAATGCGCGATTCCAATTTCGCTTGTGGCCTTTACGTACAGCTATAGGATAAGTGCCAATTTTCCTAAGATCAATTCGAAGAAAAATTATTGCTTCAAATTTTTATAGATATTTTACGAAAAAGCTCATTTCAGGAAAATGCTCGGAAAATTTGATTAAATTTTTTCTTTTTGAAATTCACAAAAATACTATTATACTACGAAAAATTATCTTAATGCTAAAAATTCACTTCAAAATAAATTGTAGTCAGAATTCGTCACGTGAAAATATCGCTTTATGGAATTCTTAAGCAACAAAAGTATGAAAGTATAGGTAGGATAATAAATTAATTTTAATAAAACTAAAATTATGTTTAATGAATTTTGCATGCAAAACGTAGTCACTGTAGATAAGCATGTTGTAGAGATAGTTGATAGTTACATATTTATACCAAGAACAATTGGTGAATATGACTGGTTGTAAAGAACTGGTTGCAAAACTCGAAACTTACAGACATAAAATAAAAAGGTATCTACTATTATAGTACGCTATCCTAAAAAGATATAAATATATCCTAATAACCATTAAATGTATCATTGAGTTATTAGGATATACTTATGAATGTTTGGAAATCAATAGTTGATACTATTACATAAGTAAAAACTATATACGATGAAAATATGAAATGAGCTAACATTTTATGAATTATTTACAATCGCAAGTTGACGCGTGCGTTCGATTGATTCTCACGTTCAATTTAAATCGTAACCGATTGCGCAATCACAGCTTGATTTCGCATTTCAATTCGTAAAAACCAATCGAGTGTTCCATATATCTAATTTTTCACGTTTATCGACGTTTTTCGGGGAAACACTATCGCCATTACGGGGGGAAACCTGATTTTTTGAAAGTTTATGAGGAGTGCGTGACACAAACAGTATTAATTGTCAAAACTCTATGTCAACAATGCAATTATTCTGTTTATCTCGCTGGTCAGTGACCAAGAAATAATTTTTCTCGTATCAATATTGAAGTGCAAGGACCCATTTTATTGTTTTCAATCGACTAATTGCACGAGTGCGTGTTTACGTCTAAGTTTTGCGATACATTTTTGACGAGTATCTCGGCTAAATTTTTTGCATGAAATCATCACAAATTGTAATAGAAACCACTGATTTGGTTTAATTATGATTAAATTGAAGGTCGAACATAAAATAACAATTTTTTCTGACAAACTGTCATAATTCCTTTTAATTTATAGTTAAATATGCTATTATGTACAATATTACATTTGAGTTAATAATAGTTTGATTTGTCATTTAAATTGCTTATTAAAGTCAATTTTTACAGATTAGAATTTGTTCTTTTGCAATTTATTAACAATGCGCATAAACCTTACATGTTAGTAACCGGTAATTTTTTCTGATCGTAAGCTGAAGTGATATCATTTCCTTTTACAATAATTAATTGTTAATGCAACTGACTAAAGTTCAAACAATTGATTTAATCAATTGTATATGATAAGGAAAATAAGATGAAAATTATGTATGCGTAGACAATATTTATTTAGTGATGCAAAGTGCAGTCAAATTATTTTTAACCGCAATAATGTTTAAAATTCATGACGAGTCTTATAAGGAGCATTCAGTATTTTTGTCCTGTAATACGATTCTGAGAATAAATTTCCTGAATAAAATAAAACATAGATGATGTAACCGACATAAAATTTCTCATATTTAGTATTATGCAAGATTAAATATTATTCACACGAAGATATTCTTATATTCAATGCTTAGTAGTTTAGTAGTTTAGTTTGACTATTTGTGCTAACTGATGAACAGTCTCTAGTACCGCTAGTAATAATTATGATCGATGAGTTTAATGACTGTTGCAGCAGCTCACCTTGCACTTTAACGGGGGTTCCCCGACCATTACATCACTAAATGATCATAATTATGATTCACTAGTACACGTGCTATCGTCACATTACTATTTATCTGACAATTTATTCATCATAGTAAACGTTATCTAATGAATGTGCTGTGAAAGACGTGACGTATTCATTTTGCCATAGAACAAGTTCAAACCGAATTTCATCACGTTAAAACATGTGATTTTAATTTATATTTCCTCTGTTTAATTGTCGGTAGTTTTGTTTTTATCTGTGCAAACTTATCAACGTACATACGTATTGTGATCGTGAAAATTTGACATTGAAATTTTGATCAATCAGCACGATCTTAAACGAGCTTTATTGCTAATTTGCACGCATCCACGTTCCGATTCAAACTGACGAGTTCTTGAATCTGTTCGTTGTAAGCTTAATGCGTAACTCTAATGTTGACTTGATCTTGAACCTTTCGATACGAACAATATGTAAGCCGCCTTGAAGAGAAACACCTCCACGCCCTTTCTCACGAAGACACCCTCACATGAGGCCATCACCCCCCCAACGAATATAGTCTGTTGACCTTTCCGTTGGGGACAGTAAAACCGGAACAACCGCGCATCTCTACTGAAATAAAATAATAAAATAATAAAAAAAAACACGAACAATATGACAAGTCTAATGATCTTAATATATAATTAAATGGTTATACAGACAATATATGTATGTTTATTATATAATAATTAATTAATTTTCTAAGCCACTCCCATTTATATAATATGGTCGTAATTTTTGTCACAATCATGATCATTTTAGCATAATTGACGATGACGCACGTGTAGTGGGAATTTAGACTATTTTTTAACTGAAACTCATAACCTTGTACACGCGAGAAGTTTAATTAAACGATAACGAGAGTTACCAGTCAACCGTTTATTTACAATAGGAAAAATTTTTATCACGAACTGTATACCGCTGAAAAACACGGAAAAGAATTATGACCGATCAAAAATAAAATTCTCAAAATGAAAACAATTTTTTACGCCTTTTCCTAAGCCAACGTAATAGCATCTGGAGTGGTTATGTAGTTAAGTTGCAACTATTAATGCATATACATATTATTTTAATTATAAATAATATTCCAATTGTGTGATGTTAACACTAAAAGGTATGAATGATAATAATTGTACCACTTAAGCGCAACACTTCAGTACAAATGGATAAAAACAGAAATGAGCTTTAACGAATATAATGACGTCATATTGCACTCGGTTATCTCATTTGTATGTAAAAATGCCATAATTCATCAAAGTTTATATTTATGTAGTTTCAGTTTTATGAAATACGGCATAGGAAATTGCGATCGATAATTTATTTGTGACCACCCACTCTAATAGACCAAACGTTACACTATCATAGAACAGCCGCACCTTTGCGTATTCATTGACGCATGTATGTATGTATATTCTATAGGTCAATGTGTCTTTAAAATTTCCCAAAAGTTATCTCAGAAGTAGAATAAAACTTTCCTCGCTGTCCTTTTGACGTCTCAATGTCACTGAAGCGACTGTGTGTGACCTTTAAAAAAGCTTCGAACTCGTTGCGGCGTGAGTTCGTGAAATTTTCGCACAAACAAAACCAACGAACGGCGAACAGGATAAAAAGTAATAAAACAATTTATAGCTTTCATATATGCTTATGTATACTTTTGAGAACATCAACCTTGCTTTAATGAGGCTCGAGTCCCGTGATCACCTTTAAGCGACCACGAGGTAGAATATTAATAATAAAAAAGTATTAAACGTTGAGGTCTATTCCACCTACTATAAGTCGAAAAATGTTTACAGCTTAGGAAAAATTTGCATAAAAGCAGTATAAGTTTAAAATCATGAGGAAAACTAGATCTATCTACATATTTAATTCTCGGAATTGTCACTTCGGGAAAATACCTACGCCTACCTTGAAATTAACTTTTCCTTTTGGATTCATATTAGGCGTGTGAAATTTCCTTTTCGTTTATTTTCAAAATCGTTCGTTAAACGAATTAAAAATATAGTTGAAACTATTTTCAGTGGTGAATTTTATTCATGACCAGATTATACTAATAAAATTTTAAAATACCTTAATTTCTTATCGGCAATGACGTCATTGCGAATATTTTTTTAATTGTACTGCACACACTGATTAATCTGAAGTCGCCGAAACTGTCATATTTTTATTGCCATCAAATCAAGCATAACAAGCGAATGACGTTATTATGATCCTTTGCCAAATATATTGTGTGTTTTGTTTTTTTTTTTGAGAGGGGTTGGTATTACTGTCTAACAGATCAAATAAAGATAACATATGTCGTTTCAAATGAAGTTGGACTGATAATTTTTTTTTAATTTAATTAATATAAAAATTATATCGATACTAACTTTGAGACAGTCTTGTATTTTAATATTGCAGGACTATTTGTGAATATTCTCGAAATATTTTATACAACAATGATATTTTATAATAAAAGATTATTTCAGTAGTAGGTACATATGTATTCGTGTGAGTTTAGTTCACTTTTACGTTGTAGAATTCGTATGTAATATATTATTGAGGTGCGATCGTGCGGTAAACAGTTCGAGTTGTACCTCCGAAACAAAAAAAATAACACAATTTGGTATTCATGATTGAAAAAATAAACAAATCGTAAGTAGCGGTGAACTTGAACGCAATAACAGTGCAATTAGCGATTGCATTAATTAAAATGTTGATCGTGTGTCGCAAACGCATTAAAGTCTTCACTTTTAGAACATTTATAGTTGATCACTGTGACTCACATTCTAGAATGTTTTCGAATCAGTTTAGGTTCAATTAAAGCTAATTACCTTGTTGATTTGGACTATTTATAAATTAATCAACATTCTACTATGCATATAGTCGTATAAAAATATTATTTATTAATTTATTTTAAAAGTATTTAGATTGACAATAATACTAATAATACGGGTTAGGTTAGTTACATAATTTAGTTAGGTTAGGCTAGTTAAGTGCCTATTAATTGTTTATAATAAACAATTAACATTGTGTCACTCCAGGTAAAATTACTTCATAAACTTTGCACATAATTCCGATTAGTAATTATGTCGTTTGATTGGGAAAGTTTGGGGGGAAAATTGTTTTATGGAATATTTGTCAAAGAGGATAAAAGGATGTGTCACAATAAGAAAGTCCATTGTTTAAAAACTACGGATTGTTATCGAGTAGGATGCATTGAAAATATATTGATTTTAAAAAGTTCATTGAAAACAATAAGCATAAAATAGAGTTTGCTTATATTTTACGGCAAAAACTGAGATATGATTAGAAAGACTGTTTTTAATGCTTTTATTTTCATCACTGTAGAGCAGTGGTCGGGAACCGGCGGCTTTGGAGCCTCATACGGCTCTTTGCATGCAAACCTGCGGCTATAGGTGTCATACAACGTTTTGCGCGAAACACAATTTACACAAAATCAAAATTAATCCCATTTTTACGTATAACTTCATGGTTATAAAAAGCATTAATTCGTTTTTCAATAAATAATAAATTTTTCAAAAATAATAAATAAAAGTAATAATAAAAATAACAAGTAATAAACCGTTGAACATTAAGAAATATCACGAAGATAACTTATTTATTACTGCTATCCATTTCATAAATGAGTGACATTTAATTTTATTTTGAATATATAATCCGAAGATAATACACATGTATGTAATACACATGTAATCCCAAATTTATCAATTTTGCAAGATTTTCCCTAATTTGGCTCGAAAAAGGTTCCCGACCGGTTCGTTTCGAATACATAAATTTTTATTCACATTCCACTATGCTTAAAAAATAAGGCATACGACCAATGCGTACTGTCAGTTATGGCGTAAGAATGTGAAACTTGGATGCTAAATTCAATAATGCTACGCAAGATCCAGTGCACACAGAGTAGCATAGAAAGATGCTTGGTATAACAAGAAGAGATCGTAAGAGGAATACACGGGTAAGAAGTATGACCAAAGTGGCAGATATATCAGAACGCGTGAAAAACGTGGTTGGGACACAGCGAGAAGAGTGGATGTCAGATGAACGCGAGAAATACTGGAATGGTATCCGAGAGGATGTGAAAGAAAGCAAGGTAGACTCAGTGGAAGATGGGCTGATGAATTGAGAAGAATGTGTGGAGTCAAGTGGACGTAGATTGCTCAAGACAGGCAGGAATGGAGGGGCCTTCATCCAGCAATGTATGGTGAACGGCTGAAGACGATGATGATTCTTGTTTTGAACGGCTGATGATTCTTGTTTTGTTTTGAATTGAGAAGAATATGTGGATTAGAGAGGCCTTCATCCAGCAGTGGGTGGTGAACGGCTGAAAATGATGATGATGATGATACGATTTTATTACATACCTACACACATATTCTACGTCGGATTTCTTAAGTAAAATCTATTTCGATTGATTGTGAATCAAACGAAAATGGTTTTGTTTTGAATATTTCAGCACACGTTGGAAGTCATCACGCTCCTGCACCACAATATGTCCGTAAATAATTTTTCGTCCGATCGGTTTTTTCCCCATCATGTATTTTTGACTTCGATTCGAACGCCGACCCTTGAATTATCAAATCATTTTTGAACTCGGCGTTCTTTAATATTCTCCAGGCGGAGACATTCAACAAAATTATTGATGGGATTTACATGTGTCCAAACGTAAACAGGATATAATTGTGATGCAAATTGTTTCGCGGTCGTCGCGAAAACGCTCTCAACTTCCGGAAAATTCAGACCAGGGGTTGGGGGGGTACAGGGGTACTCAAGTAGGGTCATGGCGGGGGAGAGGAGTGTTCTACGGCCAATATATAAAGCGGTGGCTTTTGGCCGCGGCCATAGTATATCGCCAGTGTTGCCAACTAGCGGACGCGTTCGTGTCTCAACCAAAGCTCGTTTTCCGCCGAAAGCTCGCTCGAAGTTCATTTCCCACGTGTCTCAGCTATGGATGTGTTTGTGCGGCCCGACCTCAATCACAGCCGCTGTTAATTCGACAGTGATTAAACAGTATACAGTGTGATAACGTGATAATTTATAATAATCAAAAAAATATTACATCGATTTAAATTTGGTGACTTTACCTGAAAGGAAGCAAGGAAGACACAACTTGTGTGAGTTTAATTCATTACAATAATTATAATCAATAATCAAATAGGGGGTGCATGTTTATATTTTATTTAAGCGATTGCCATACTTTAGTTCAAATTAAATTAAAGTCGCTGACGAATTAGTGAATAGTATTAAAATTACTAACCATACAATCAATTTAATTATTTAGTTGCGTATTTCAGTAGTGGTTCAAAGTATTTTAAATGAAATGATAATCAATTGAAGAATATAATATGTGAGCGATCGTACAATTGAAAAATTATTGAGCAATATTTAAAATGTGTAAGTAATGTATGAAAAATATACGGCCATCTGTTTTCGCTCGTGATGAAATATTGTTTACGTTTTACATGACTCATATTTAAATTGTTTAATCTGCATTGAAAATATTACGCAATATAATCGATCGTAAATCACGTGGATGCTTGACTTTTCAATCCGTGCGAATTTTATCCTCTGTGAATTTTATTAGTAAGCTCAGTGCGGCGCGAAGATTCACAGTCAAAATATTATGAAATTATCGGCCGTTTATTGGTGTGTGAATGCAAATTTGATTTTTTATTTGTTCTTGAACTTTCTAAAGTCAATTACCCCCGTTCGTTGGGTGCAACGATTGAAACGTTGCGATTTTTGACCTTACATCGTTGTCGATTAGAAACGTTAATAAAAGTAATAATAAAATAAAAAATAAAGGTGTCAATTCCGTGTGATGCGTTATCGACTTTTCCGCTCTTGTTCGTACGTTATTGATTTATTAGACAGAGGAAATAATATTTGACAAGTTTGAGGTCGTCTACTGCTTTGCATTTAATTACAGGAAATATTTCTTTGAAGAGTTCGACACAATCGATTGAAATTATTGCAATTCTATTAAATCGAAGGTTTAATCGTGCCCTTAACCTGAAGACAACTATTGAATCCTTGAATTTCATTTTGAAAGCTTCAATACGTATTGCCTGAAATGAAAACTTTCTTTTTATATTAAAATTATAATAGATCTTTGTACTTTTTTAATTGTTGAAATAAATTGAATCCTCAGCTTGTGGGTGATATTTATAGCGGATTTTAAAAGGAAAAACTAAGAATTCTAGAGTCAATGCTTTTTCCACTGCGACACACCTTATAATTGGGTGAATCGTACTTTCGACCTCGTCTGTATATGGGAGTGTAATTTATGGGTGTCGAACAGTCATAAGGTTAAACAGTGTGTTGTATAAGTAGTTGTGTTGTACAAGTGTGTAAGCAATTGTAGAACTGCAAAATTGCAAATTTAAGTTTCCTACCCCGCTGATTACAATTTAAGTGCAGTATGAAGTAACTGAATAATTAATATACGTGTTAAATGAATTTCATGGAATTATTTATTAATCAAGTCATCAATTACGTACATATTTCGCATTAACTTGATTTTCTTTCAAAATTAAAGATCCATGTCGAAACTGGCATATTGAAATTGAATGTCGTTATAAGTTCATTATTGTTCATATAAATTACCATTGAAAATAATTCACAATCGCACGACAGTAATAGTAGTGCTAGAAATTTTAATTAGATGCATTTCAAAAGCACGTGGCTCACGAATGCAATCGCCACAATAAACCAGAGCTCGTCTTCTCTGACGAACTATTTCTGATATTGTAGCAATTGTGATGCAAGTGTCCCTGAAATGCATTCAGTTCCTGACGCTTATCTTCGTCCTATAAATAGCGTGAAAAATGCCTTGCTTCCGCATTTTCTTTTCGTCTTCACTTCGATACGATTGATTGATTGACGCAATTCAGACCGCAGAAATTTCAACGTTACTAACGCAAAATTTGATTAACTGCGCGAATTCTATTGTATCGTTCTTGTAAAGCTCTTTCGATCGTAAACATGAAATGTTGTGTAAATATTTGGCCAAGCCATGTGCTCATTGCTGTTCCATAATTAGACGCTTCAAGCTGAGCGTATCAGATAGTCTATTGTCTCGGAAAACTGTTTATAAGAAAACTTTGTATGTCAACGTCCGTTTATTTACCGCTGATAACATTCTTTGTAATTCTATGTTTATGCTACGTAGCTCTAAATTTTAAAGTCAGTAGGCACTTCCTTTGTTTATGATGTTAAAATGACTTTCAACCTTGTGCTTATGTATATTTCCGTATTCACACATACATAGTACTAATTTTTGTTTGTTTGTCTTTCAATGTAATCATTTTCAATTTTAAGAAATTTTTATATAGGATTTTTCCAGGAGAGAAATATATTAAGATCAAAGTTATAGTTGAAGTGTCTTAAAATATTCTTGATTTATAACTTCATCATGATGAAACATAAGTGTATGATGAATTCACTTACATTTGCATATGCCAAAAGCACTAATGACCAAAAGTATTTCAATAGTCAAAATATGGAGTAATTATCATTTTAGAATAACAATCATAAATTTTAAGCAAAGTTTCCAGTGCAAATTCGGCGCATAGTTGGTCAAAAGATTTACACAATATGTCACGGTGAATTTTGCATTTTCAGCGGTACGAACCTACCGTGAGCGAATAGATCAATTTATTACAGTCGCAACCAACGACTCGCTCATCAATAACGATGTTAACAATGTCGGTGTTAAAAAACAAAGACTTGCTCAAAATTCGACGGAAATCGCGTATAAAAGTGAAAAGTTGCACTAAGTCGAGAGCACACGACGTACAAGAGCCGCCTACTGCGCACAAACAGTTTAAACTTAAAAAAAAAGTTAGTTTAAACTTTGTATGCGGTGAGTTATGAACAATAGCATTTATTTGAGCTTAGATCAAATAATAATTTTACGATGACTTATTGCGGTGTTGATACTGATGATTAACTATATTTATATTATTAGTGTTGTAAAGAAGTATTTGAATCTTGGAAACTGTTACTATTGCTGTCGACGATTATGATGAGATATCAAATATTTATTAAACAATCCCCCTATAGACATTTGTTTAAAAACTTTATTAAATGTTGCTATTATCTATTATTTAATTCGATTTAACAAATGTGATTCACTATAATATGAAAAAATATATTTTCTTTACAGGCAGTTCCACTTTTATTAAATTATCTTAACAAGCTTAAAGATGGTTGCTAAAAGTCAAGGTCCTGGATTGGCTGGATATGTGAATGGAGGCCTGAGCAGTTCCACTCAATCGGTGGATTCGCCATCGGAACCTCACGGAGGTCTTCAAGGCAGCAACGAACTCATCCGTAAGTAGTCAATTTACGGCTGTTGCACTCTAACAATTACATTTAATCATAACATCGGCGAATATACAACATCGATAAATAACAAATTGATTAAAAACCAAATTTCCAATCTGTAAAATCCTATCGATAAACATTTTGTATACTAGTTACGAAGGCCAAATTTATCAGACATCATTACATGTGTGACAGAATCAATAAGAGTTGTTTCATATTGTTATTTTACAGTCATTGACGACTCTCCGGCTGTTTCCTGGAAGGAATCGGCAAAATCTGTGATACCATGGGCAAAGACCAAGGCGTCAAAGTTGTTCACAAAGAAAACCTTACATAAAAGACTGCCTATATTAGAATGGTTACCGACGTAAGTACAAAATTTTTGACTTGGCACATACCATACTATATAATAAATACCATATTGAAATGGTTTTTGTTATATTTCAACAGATATAACGGTGACAAAGCGGTGGGAGATTTGATTGCCGGACTTACTGTCGGTTTGACTGTAATTCCCCAATCGTTAGCTTATGCAAACATTGCTGGATTGCCTGCACAAGTATGTATAACGTCATATTTCATACATAATATCATGTCTTTAAATGTTTAATATTAATTTATATGCTTTTGTATTTACAGTACGGTTTGTACGGGTCTTTCCTCGGTGCATTCATATACATATTCCTCGGTAGTTGTAAGGATGTTCCAATGGGACCTACAGCTATTGCATCATTGATGACTTTCCAAACAGTAGGAAGTAAAGGTTTCGGTATAGAGCATGCAGTTCTTCTCACATTCCTCGCCGGTGTGATTGAACTTCTAATGGGCGTTTTAGGATTAGGTCAGTAAATCAATATTGTTTTTACATACTTGTTCCCGTTAAAAGTTTAAGAAATTATAAGTAATATGAAAAAAGACCTTTGATCAATTCGATGTTAACCTTCTAACATTTATTGTAATCAATATACAGAGATATTGATTTCGAATAAACTGCTGGCGTATATCAATTGAACCTGTCATATCCAATAATATTGTATTGTATTCCTTCTCAAAAACAATAAATACAACGACGCCGTAAAGCAAGTCATTGTTATTATCATTCAAAATCTAAACTCAAATTTCTTTATACATTATCCAAAACTAGCCTAACTCAAAATGCATTTAATAACCAAAAATGTATTGCATTTCAGGATTTTTAATAGACTTCGTGTCAGGACCTGTTTCGTCAGGTTTCACATCTGCCGTAGCATTAATTATATTGACATCGCAAATGAAAGACATTTTGTGTATATCAGTGAAAGGTAGTACTTTCCTTCAGCAATGGGTGTCAATATTTAGCGAAATTCACAATACGCAATCATGGGATGTTATACTCGGCGTATGTTGTATCATCATCTTGCTTCTCATGAGGGTTTGTAATTTTTTTTCAATATACATACATCTATTAATTTGTATTCGCAATGTGAAAAAAAATTCATTACAAAATTATAATTTCAGGTCATCGGCATGATTCAAATAGGTCCAGCAAATGATGAACTCAAAACGACAAAACACAGAGTGATAAATAAGGCTTTGTGGATCTTTGGTGCGACGAGAAATGCGATTGTGGTGATAATTTGTGGAGCTATCGGATTTTCATTTGCGTACGATGGTAGCGAACCACCAATGAAACTTATTGGTGAGAATTTTACCAATTTAGTTTTGTAGTGAAAATAATTATTCAACAGTATTAATTTGTTAATTCGTATGCATTTTTTTAGGAGACATTCCATCTGGTATGCCAAGCCTTCAATTACCATCGTTCAGTTACGTTAAAGACAATTCTACGTTTGGTTTCTTTGACATGTGCTCAGATTTGGGCTCCGGCATAATTGTAGTTCCTCTGATTGGATTGTTAGAAAACATAGCAATCTGTAAAGCCTTTGGTGAGTAATTTTAAATACATATTTCAATAATTAGAATATACCACATTTTATTATAGCCTTAAATCTGTGTCTGTCAGGAACGCTCAACACGCTTCTTTAACTTACATTGAAAATTTGTTCCCGTAATCCATAATTGCAGTTATTGCTACTCCACTTATATGTCAACAATAAGCACCTGTTAATTGTCATCGGAAATTTATTAATAAAATGTTAATATTGGTTTCAGCTAATGGTAAAACTGTCGATGCCACACAAGAACTATTAGCGATGGGTGCTAGTAATATAGGAAATTCTTTCGTTCAAGCATATCCTGTGACAGGATCTGTTGCTCGAGCTGCTGTAAATCATTCATCTGGAGTACGGACTCCACTCGGAGGACTATACACTGGTATGCCTAACTTTCAAATGTTTATCACATACATATTTATAATAAGAAAAACAATAATTATTAATATTAATTTTAATATTTCAATATAGGATTGCTCGTGATATTATCATTGCTATTCTTTACTCCGTGCTTTGCTTACATTCCAAAATCATCACTGGCGGCCGTTATAATAGCAGCCGTTGTATTTATGGTGGAAGCTCACGTCGTCAAACCAATGTGGAGATCGAAAAGTGAGCTAAATTCATTTTTAACTTAAATAAAATAAAATATATTTTAACTTGACTAATGAGAAATGTATTTTTCAGAATCTGATTTGATTCCCGGTATAGGAACGTTTATATTTTGCTTAGTATTGCCACTTGAAGTTGGAATTTTACTCGGAATTGGTGTGAATGTGGTATTTATTTTATATCATGCTGCACGTCCAAAGATCTCAGTGGAAACTTTAACTGTAAGTGTAGATTATATTGTATTATTAATCTCAAAACTATGTATATAAAAGCATTGTTTTATTGAATTGTTTACATTTTTATTATAGAGCCGGGCTGGCGAGCAATACCTGATGTTGACACCTGATCGTTGTTTGATATTCCCTTCTGTGGACTATGTTCGGAAATTAGTCACCAAGCATTCAATTAAGCAATCTCTACCTGTGGTCATTGACTGTACACATATTTATGGAGCTGATTATACGGCAGCGAGGGTTATCCAGTCGTTGACTTCAGATTTCAAAGCTCATGAGCAATCATTATTCTTCTATAATCTGAAACCGAGTGTGTGCAGTATATTTGAAGGTCTCAGTCCGACCGAGTTCACTGTCTTTTACGAATTCGAAGACATTGACAGACTACTCAAAGAAAGTTCCTGCTATAAACCGAAAGATATAAATATTGTTTAATAGCCTCGAAGAGCAGTAGCGTGACACAGTCTAAACATTTCCAAAGTACATTAATGGGATCCAGTGAGGATTTTATTAAAATTTTACTCCGTGTATAGAAAGTCTTAAGACTAGTTACGTTATTGTGAGGCAAATGTACATAGATTATTACTTAAGTGTACCTTTATTTTGTAATTTTATATATATAATCTAAGGAAATTTAAATTTAGTACATCATAAAAGTATATGGAAATGCTTGTTTTTATCTTATCGATAGATTGAATTGTAAAGCTTATAAAAAATTACATGTAGGTAATTTGTACAAAACTGAGACAGCTCAGGCTTTATAGAAATTGTTATGGCTTCTGAAGAAGTTGTTGAATGATTCTGAAAACTCTATAAAATTTATAGAATGTCAATTTTAGTGAGTGCTACAGTATTAATTAGATCATTTTATAAATGTTTCATTTGATAGTGTGTAATAATAATTATTTAATAGTAATAATAAAAATATTATATTATAATTCTTACTATAGATTACACTGTTATTAAGTTTATGTTTTTTTGTAAGGTATAAATATGAATTTTAAAATAATTTATTTTTATTACGTACTTCGTTAGCTAATGTGATACAAAATGTAAATTGCATTTGTACTTATAACACCGATGCAGAAGATAATCAATAAACCAAATGTGTCATCTTGACAAATTATTATTATTGTAATTACAGTTACTTTTATAAAACACTTAAAAAAATTTAATTCGTTTTCCTTAATTTCATATTTAACCAATATCCATCTTTAGATTCCAGAAAAAGAGTAGTCGTATTGATACGGATAGGGATAGATGTTTTTGCACAGGGATTGAATTCAAATTTTGCTAGAAAATGAAATATCAATGCTTTCGTCTCCATTAGTGCAAATCGAGCACCTAAAAATTTAAATTAAATTAAAAGACACAATTAAATTTTATTACAATTATTCGAGATATCTGTCATACCGATGCAATTTCTAGGTCCGGAGCCAAACGGTAAATATGTTTGTGGTTTTATAAGTTGTTTATTTACTTCTGAAAATCTCTCCGGATCAAATTTGGTAGGGTTTGGCCAAAATTCAGAATTCATGTGAATTGCATTAATTGGTATCCAAATTGCATTACCTTTTTGTATCTGAATAATAAAATATATAAACATATAAATAAAAATATGTATGTACACTTAAAATATATTTAAATTTCAAAAGTGACCAAAAAAATACCTTGAAGCTTTTAGTATTATCTTCGCTTATAGGTCCCAAATCGTATTCTTGAGTGCAAAGTCTGTTTACAAAAGGAATAGGTGGCCACTTTCTTAATGCTTCTATAAATTTATAAAAAAAACCAAAAATAAGATAAGACTAAAATTGAAATTTCTATTAAAATTGAATGTACACATACCCGAAATCACCATATCCATATAAGTCATATGCAATAAATCGTTATAAGTAGCTTTACCACCATTTTTTGATAAGACTTCGTCAATTTCTTCTCGTAATTTTTCTTGTACGTGGATACTTATAGAAAGCTCATAAAGTAAAAAGCTTAGTAGTGTTGAAGAAGTTCCAAAACCGGCCAAAATAAACACCACAGCTTGTGCAATGAGGTCATCATCAGCCCATTCTGAAATAAAACGATTACAGAAATTCATAAACAATATCAATAAAAATTATAAAGAGTGATTAATTATATTTACTTGTATTTGAATTTGATTTTCCTATTGAATATTCTTCGGTAGATGAAAATTCTTTGTTATGGTATTCGTTCGTATCTTCATGTTTCAATGTTCCTATGAGATACATTCAATTAAAGTGTATCCTATGAGATATATTGAATTGGTGCATGTAAAATCAGAAATAATTACACAAATAGTGCTTTAAAAACCTTTCTTTGCTTCGTTGAGTAGATGTATTACATCTGGTCGATACTCTCCACTGATTTCTCTCTTGGCCATTGTGTCGCTCACTAAGTTTTTCAAATAGCTTACAGAGCTTTCTGGAAATAAGGGGATTCCAAGTGCCTATAGAAAATAAAATAAAATCTTTTTTAATATTTAAATTAAATTAAAATATAATTAATATTTGGTGAAGGTTCATAACCTTCATAAATTTAGGAAACACTCGAAATCCGGCAAACTTTAAGATAACCGATAGACTTTGCGCTGATAATAGTGATGCTTGTTTGTAAAAATAATTATCCCTATCTCTCAGAGAATCGACTTCTAAACTGAACGCCGTAGATGCTATCACGTCACTCGTAAATCGCGTTGTCAAGTCTCTAACATCTAAATCAATTCCTCTATTGGCTGAAATCAATCTTATTTATTGTAAATATCAATTGATAAATCTATAATTGGAGTGATAAAAAAATTGTTTATTTTTTACATTTACTGCATTCAGATTCGTAATGTGATGTAAACTTGTCGGAGCATTCGGTTATAAAGTGGAACATATTTTTCATTTTTGAACTTGTGAAGGCTGGACTTATTGTCATTCGCATTTGTCTCCATTTGTTTCCTAAAATTAATATAATTTCTAAGTGTTAAAGTTAAACATAACATATTTATTATATCAACATAACTGCTTTGATATATTAATTGGTTAGTGTGACAAATATAATAAGTTCAATAAGATTTTTAATTACCTTTCAATGAAAGTAAAATTCTTCCAAACACAGAATCAATTTCTTCATCAATTTGAAATGGAATATCATGAAAATGATCAAAATCTTTAATTGTAACCATTTTTATAAGTTCGGAATCTTTGACGACGATTGTCGGTGATAAAAATTCAAATATTGCAACATATCTTTTAAGTAAATTAAAAAAAATATGAAGATTGTATTATTCATACTTGAAATAAATATAGATAGTTAGCCGAAAATTAAATTACCTTTCCTTGGGAAATGAATCATAAACACATTTCAATGTTGTACTGAGATGTTCAACACCGAATGTTGTTTTCAACAAATTTCAAAAAAACGGTACTGGCCTGATAAACTTTATGCCAGTTTTGGAAAATTCATAAAATTGCACGATAGACCAAAGTAATCCAAACAGAAGCAAACTCCCAATCAACACAAGAGTTATAAAACCGATCATTTTCAATGATCACAAGTCGCAAACGCGTTCATAGAAAATCGTGCTGTTTATGTGTAAGTTTTTCCGATCAAACTGTTATGTGGAATCGAGATGGAATAATAAGATTACGATATGGCATATCGCACCTTGTTCTATGGTGAAGTGGAGTACAGTGACCACGCATTCCTATTCTAAAAGTAAACAGTTAAAAGTTGTTTTAATACCCAAATTGAATTACCTATCCAATAAAAATACTTTGATAAAAATATATTTTTTATAACAGCGTAATATGTACTCAGAAATTAAGTATTATGCTGTTATAAAAAAGTTATGAGTCATAATTTTGTAAAGAATATACTAAACACACCTACATATAACACATATTTTTCAGAATTTAAGGATTAGATCCTTGTTTATGAACCGTTTTCCAACTATTTCAGTGAGTGGTCTTTTTCTTCGTGACCTCATTATCTAAAGAATCAAATTGTTCTATTATCTGGTTTAGGCATTCTTTCGTTGGTCTTCTTCTTCCTATTTAGTACAAATATACAATTTGTGAGAAACAATTTGGTTACCGTATTTTCAATTGGTATGTACATACAATTAAATTTGCTTTCTATTTGATATAGTGCTCAGAGTGATGAAATTCTAACAGGTTTTATAATTATGTCACTGTACTACCATTACCTTAACTCTTCGCAATCTCAAGCTTCTCACAAATATCGTATTTGTGTATATAAATGCCGCTTATTAAATTACAATATATTGCATACGAGCTACGGGTTTGTATACTTAAATTAATTTGATAGAAAAACTCATTTTATTAAGAAAATTTTCTAAATTATATCATGGTATTCGTGGTAATGTAAGCATATTCAGTTCTCTCAACCGCTCGGAGATGGGTGTTTATGGCCAAATTGAAATCGTTCTTACTTAAAATAGTACCTACAATGTTGCAAATGGATTTCTAGGCAGTGCGAGACAGTCGAGAAGTTTATAGAGCCCTAAATGCTAAATATTTTTGACGTCACGAAATGCGGGCAACGCCTTATGCACACACAAAGCAATAGCCCCCACGGTTCTCGTACTAGCTAAGCCACTACACTTTCCAACCCAAGCTTTTAACTGCCAGATTTAACATGAAAAGTAATATAGCCGGCTACTAGATTATTTATCATCAAATTATAGGATCACACCGTACTATAACGCTGTGCTAGCATAAGACTTGGTTTCGCAAGTGGCCGTGGCTGGCCGATGTGACTGTTGTCGAGGTGACCGCTTTCCATCTATCTATCAAATTCTACAAAAAAAAAAACCAAACGTGGTGTCCGTCTTGGTTGTTGTGGTTGACGCCACACGAGGTAGGCCTTCTAGCAGGGATGCGGGGAAACGGCCACAATATCGAAGACGGACACAACGTTTGGTGATTTTTTTGTATATAATTTGACAGATGGATGGGAAGCGGCCGCGGCCACACAACCACGTCGGCCAGGCTGCGGCCACTTACGAAACCAAGTCTATAATTGTAAGGTAACCAACTATTTTTTTATGAAAAAGGAGTGCGTTGCCGTTGAGAACTCCTCCCCTTACCAAAAAACAAGTTTTTAAAGCAAGAAATTCTCTTTGGAGGCATATAACTAAGGGGAAAGAAATTTTTGGTATTTATTGGTGATAAGTAGTAGCCTTATTTGTTTAGGAATATGAAAGAAATTAAATATTAAAAAAAAAAATTGCATCAGCTGTATACTAAAAAATGCATATGTGTGTGTGTGTGTGTGGTTCGCCTCAACTCTGGCTGCGCGACCTATATCATGGTGCCCGTCTTTTATGACGTCACAAGCCCATTCGCACTTCGGCCCATCAAATATTACGACGGTGCCGAGCAGTAAATGTCTACGGTCAAATTAGGTCAATTTTCGTTTAAAATAGTGCAATAAAACGCAGTGACGTTAGATCTGTTAGAAAATGAGCACAGAAGAGACGATTTCTGTTATGGTCGTAATTTTAAGTGTTACGACTGCTGTCAAAACGCAAAGTGGAGAGTGGGTGTGAGTGTGGTGCACAAGTGTGCAATTGTACACGTCTGGTGCGTTCGCAGTTGCACTTGCATTCCCAGTCACATGCATCTGCCCTGACTTGTCACCGACTCAGCTCAACTCATCTCGTTAGTATTTTATAAATGCATTTTATTTATCCCAAAATAATAAAAAAATTCTCGTTATCGTAACTTTCATTCGGACCACTTGCTCATTGAGCCACTCCATTATTAAAATTGTGCATGTTTAACGTCACAATTCACAACCTTTGTGACCAAATTATACATATGAATGTGATCTGCAATCGATCGAAACACCAGATATATTATTCGATACATTTGACAGATACGCCTGTCATTCGTGCATGTCAATTACCTATCGCTTAATAATGTAATGAATTTGTTATGTTGAAATTTCGTGATATTCTTTGAATGTAATTTGTGAACGTGAATTTGGTTTGCTTATAGCAGGTGTAGCCAATAGGTATTCACAACTTCCATTCAAAAACAGAACTGGCATTAAAGATTCACAGTTTCGGAGTTGAAAATACCATTCTTTAACTAGTATCAATCAAAATCAACGATTGGTCACACAAATGGAATGTATGTTTAAAACGATGATAAATTTCCAGATTTGAATACAAAAGAGAACATTTCGATTCAATGAAAATCTTTCCAAAGACTTGTTTTCATGATTTTCACAAAGACATGATTTGACGGTTCCATGACAAAAGAGAACAAGACAAAACAGAACGCGACAAAAGAGAACAGGACAAAACAGACAAGCGATAAAGAGAACAGGACAAAACAGAAAAGCGATAAAGAGAACAGTGACAAAACAGAATAGTGGAAAAATAAAATATTTATTTTTCTCGAATCTATTTATTAATCACATACACATAAAAGAAAATATTATTAATATTATAAAAATATACAATATGTATAACAAAACGATGACAAAACAAAACAGTGGAAAAATAATTTTTTTTTTCGTATGTACCTATCTCGATCTTGTCGTATCTATTTATTAATTAAATACATATAAAACAAAATATAAAAAAAATTATAAAAATATATAAATATATAAAAGCATCCTATCGAGGGTATCGGACGGTGGTAGATGTGACAAATTTATCAGGGCATTTAAATTAACTGCGATGATTTTTTTATGGCTTGACATTGCCATATTATTTAATATTTAACATTTTTTTATGTGGTTAAAGAAGCCTTTCCTTTATTTATATGCATACCTACATACATATACATATAATAAAATATTAAGTTTTTGATTAAATGTTAATATATTTTTTAAGAATTTTGAAATACATATGTATGTATGTATATGGGAAAATCGGACGGAATCCAATTCGAACTAATTTGCTTACATATATCGTATATAAACACGGAATTTACAAAACATGACAAAACTGAAAAGTAGAAAAATAAAATTTTTTAAATGCCCCGATAAATTTGTCACATCTACCACCATCCGATACCCTCGACAGGACACTTTTATATATTTATATATTTTTATAATATTTTTTTATATTTTGTTTTATATGTATTTAATTAATAAATAGATACGACATATCGAGATACATACGAAAAAAAAAATTATTTTTCCACTGTTTTGGTTTGTCATCGTTTTGTTATACATATTGTATATTTATATATTTTTATAATATTTATAATATTTTCTTTTATATGTATGTGATTAATAAATAGATTCGACAAAAATAAATATTTTATTTTTCCACTGTTCTGTTTTGTCACTGTTCTCTTTATCGCTTTTCTGTTTTGTCCTGTTCTCTTTTGTCGCGTTCTGTTTTGTCTTGTTCTCTTTTGTCCGTTTTGCGATTTTTGACAACCGGAAAGTTGATTTATATTTTTTACTGATGAATTGAGCGTTTTGAACTTAGAATTGCAATAAAGAAATCAGACCATTTGCACAAGTGAGATGATTAGTAGCATTAATGACTATACAAATCAATTTCCAATGTTGAAGAAAGATAACAAAATTTCCAAATATGAATTACCATTTGAAATCTTGTTCCAGTTTTAATTTTAGTTTTGAAAAATACGCAGTATGAATAAAAAAGGTTATGGAGGACTTTGATGCCATATTAAAGGATTTTAAAAAATTTGAAGATATTGTGCGAGTATCAATCAATGTTTCCCATAATAAATAGATATAAAAAATATTGCCGAAAAAGCTTTCGTGATTTTCCATGTGGAAAAAACTATACTGGAAAATGAAATTATAACTCTGCAATTCGATCTACTCCCAAAAGTTTAGGAACAAGATTTTTGGAAGTACATATGTACATACATATATGTATGTATTCTTGTTTTGAAACGAAAGTATGAAAGTGGGCTTAAAAATTGATTATAATAAAACTAAAATTATGTTTAATGAATTTTGCACGCAAAGCGTAGTCACAGTAGATAATCATGTTGTAGAGATAGTTGATAGTTATTTATACCTAGGACAATTGGTGAATAAGACCGGATGTAAAGAAGAAGAAATAAAACGAAGAATGAAACTAGGATGGAGTGATTTTGGAAGAATGAATATAGTTTTTAAATCCAACATTCTGTTGTGCTTAAAAAAGAAGGCATTCAACTAATGCGCACTGCCAGTTATGACGTATGGATGTGAAACTTGGACGCTAAATTCAAGAATGCTACGTAAGATCTATTGCACACAGAAAAGCATGGAAATATGTATGCTTGGTATAACAAGAAGAGATCGTAAGAGGAATACATGGGTAAGAAGTATGACCAAAGTGGCAGATATAGCAGAACTTGTGTGTTGCAGTGGACACATAGCGAGAAGAATAGGTGGCCGATGGACGCGAGAAATACTGGAATAGTATTCGAGAGGATGTGAAAGAAAGTAAGGTAGACCCAATGGAAGATGGGCTGATGAATTGAGAAGAATGTGTGGAGTCAAGTGGACGTAGATTGCTCAAGACAGACAGGAACGGAAGAGGATTGGAGAGGCCTTCATCCACCAATGGATGGTGAACGGCTGAAGATGATGATGATTCTTGTTTTGGAGCCATATATTTATCAAGGATCCACAGGTTTTTTTATATTTTAAGGTAACGAAGGCTAATCATTGCTCATTGCTTACTGATTCCCTGAGATTGTCCCTTTTTTCGTAATATACTATTAACGTTTATTAGAAATTATGAGGACATCAACTTCTCGTTAATAAATTTTTAAGTTATCCTTTTCTATACACCTACATATGTATGTCTATTTTATAATTTTAACATACAATTTTTGTTTTATTCATTGAATTTTGTTGTTCGAAAATTCTTGTCTTTTTATATAAAAGTTGCCTCTGTGCAATTTTTTATAAATTAATGTGTACAAAAAACGTCCCGAGGCGTTAATACGAGTCAATTACGGCAATTCAATGGTGTTTGCAATATGAAACTTGTATAATTTTTGTACCAGTCATTTCCGTTTACGTTTAGTAGAGCTTAATTTTTTTGTTTGCACAGTATTGACATATTCTAATTTATCTTTTAGCAGAGAATAAACTATTTCAATCTGAATACACTATATTATTTATATAAAGTCCCAAATTTGTCTTTTTGTTTGTCAGGTAGGACCACTCGATACTTTTCTTTTAACATTGAAAATTTTGAATTATTATTTTCCCGTAACCTACAGTTAGTCCACTCATATGTCAAGACTGAACACTCGTGTTGACCATCCACAGGAAATGCTCTAGTTTTTCTATATTTACCTCAAAGCAGGTTCATTGACATCCAACAGTACTATTTTTGTCATTGTGTACAGAATTATTTTTAATAGAGGAAACCTCTGCAGAAATTCAGACTATTAAAATAATACCGATTAAATGATTGAAAAGCTATCTTTTTTAACTGGAATACTAATAAATACAAATGATTCATTTTAGTAGATCGTTATTAGCAAATCAAACAAAATCTGATCGTTATTAAAATTCGACGAAGTGAATTCATCACAAATCGAGACTTTAATATATTTTACAACAATAACATTAAGAGTCATTTTTTTTTTAAAACTATTTTATTGTGTATATAAAGATCGATAAAACACACAACACGACCATCTTAAAAATAATATTTAGCAATTTGGATTAATATACAATAATATTATTATATAGATTACAATAACTATTTTAAGTGTATCACAATGTATCTAATCAGAAATCGAATTTTTGTTTTAATTACTCTGTACAAATGTATGTTATTAAATTAGATATATATATATATAAGTCGTCTTAGATTACATATATTAATTTAATTTACAGACTACATTTTCCATCGCTGCTTCGTTTTTTTTTAAAATTTTTTTCCTTTTATATTGTAATATTAAAAAGTACATCTAAGAAATGCGTTCTTAATGTAAATCACTGTGCTGGGCTAGTGGGCTGTTGAGGATTCTCCAAGTTTTTGATCAGCTGCTCCAACCAGTGCTTCGTCGACTTGTCCTCTTCGAGACAAGCGGAGAAGGTTGAGTCGCGGAGCTGATCCGGAAGACACTGTCGTAATGCTTCTCTAGCCCGCGGATTATCCGATAATCTTAAGTAGCACCGGACGACGTGTTTCAACTGTCTCGCCGACGGATCTTTAGCCAACGCCAGGACCATCTTACCGAGGATCATAGCGACGTGCGAGAACCTATCGTACGTTTGGCAAATGTAACTGAGACCGCTATCGTCCAACAGGATACGCTGCAGGATGAACGTTGCCACTGTCTTCGACAGCTCGGAGCCGTTCTCCATGATGCGAAGACACAGCGGGATGATCTCGGTCGTGAGCAAGAACGTGATGACCTCCTGCTCGTCGGTCTTCACCAAAGCTCCGATGACTCCCAACGACGTCAACCTGAGATATTCAAACGGTCTCGTCTTCGACACTGTGTTCAAGAAAGGGTATAAGAAGAGTGGAACATGAGCTTGCAGAAACGCTGATCTAGTATCCGGATGACTTGCAACGCACTGTAACAGAGCCAAAGCGTTACACACACGATTCGACTGATGAGCTGTCAACGTGGGAGGAACCATAGCTGCATATATATCAGTAATTTCATGTAAAAGTGCGGCTACAGTGCCGAAACTGTGCCACAGTAACGGAGCCAGTTCCGGTACAACCTCACGCTTTTTGCTCAATTCGTACAGTGCGTTCTCACGAGTGTCCGGTACGCACAGTTCGCCTATCCATTGGTGGATCTTGTCCCGGTCCACTGAAGATACTAAAGCTGGTGATGGTGATGTGCTCATGATGAACCGGAAGTAGCAGTTTGACGTTTTGCGTGTTTGATCCACGCTAGCGTTTATTGCAATGACGCCAGCGCCATCGGCGGTAGCTTTTGTAAGTGTCCCCGCTAGCGCACCTGTCAAATGTTCCGGTGTATGACCGGTGTTATGCAGCGCCGTGTTGGTATACCCGGGCTTGGGTTTGCGTGTTGGTGCGCATGCGCGTCTATGGTTTTCTCGTGCGTTGCTTTTGCGGCGATGGCGGCGGTGCGCGTCATAACCGCGAGTTTGCACAATGGTTTTTTTTTATGCGTTGATTTTGTCTATACACAGTAGGCTGACCAACTTTTTGTGATGCCAAGGACCGAATTGTAAAAATGTGACAATGATTGTTCACCCGTCCCTCGATTTTCCGCGGATACGTTCCAAACCGCGTAAAAAAAGACGTAAAATTTTTTTTTTCAAATTTCTGGAATTGTAATAGATCTGTGGGTACTCGGTAAACCAATGGGTTGGGGTTGGCATCTCTGTGTCCCTGACGGTTGGCGATCCTAGTAACGGCAACCGAGTGTTACACACGTCACTCCCACTCGGTATCCTTCGCTCACATAATAAAGACCACTGTGTTTCACATTCAGCCTTTCCCCTCGCACTTTACAGATCTTCATCAACCTTTGCCAAATATTTTGTAAAGTGTGTTTGATATCATCATCATTTTCAGCTATTCGCTGCTAGATGAAGGATCCGATGGATCCGATCCTCTTCCATTCCTGTCTGTCTTGAGCAATATGCATCCACTCGACTCGACGACCAATTCATCAGCCCCATCGTCTACTCGGTCTACCTTGCTTTCTTTTACATCCTCTCGGATACCATTCTAGTATTTCTCGCGTCCATCTGCCGTCCATTTTTCTCGCTATGTGTCCACTTCAACTTTTTCACACGTTTCGCTATATCTGCCAATTTGGTCATGCTTCTTACCCACGTGTTCTTCTTACGATATCTTCTTGTTATACCAAGCATACATATTTCCATGTATCTCTGTGTGCACTGGATCTAACGTAGCATTATTGAGTTCAGTTTCACATTCATACGTTATAACTGATAGTACAGTATTGGTCGTATGTCTTCTTTTTTAAGCCTAGCGGGATGTTCATTTTCAAAAGTGCTCCATCCTAGTTTCATATATGTTTGATATACACATGTATGTATATACATAATGGTTCCATGATAAAAGAGAACATGACAAAACTGAACACGACAAAAGAGAACAGAACAAAAGAGAACATGACAAAAGAGAACAGCGACAAAACAGAACAGCGAAAAAGAGAACAGTGACAAAACAGAACAGTGGAAAAATATATTTTTTTTTTCGTATCTCGATATATAAAACAAACATATAAAACAAAATATAAAAAAAATACATAAAAGTATCCTGTCGAGGGTATAGCATGGTGGTAATTTTTTTTTTAATATGCAGTTTTTGATTGCAACAAAAACAACTCCCGGAGCGGAGACTATTCAATCTTAACTAAGTTTGATCCACTGAATCTGAATATGATAATGAAATTTGTTGGTTAGCTCCGATTTATGAAAAAAAATGGACATTTTTTTTTTTTAACAGTCTGTAACTTTTAGTACTTTTAAAATATCGGAACAGGCGTTATAAAACTTAAAATAAATGCGCCGCAGGCCCTTTCTTTTATATCGAACGCACTGAAAACTCGTACGAACATTGTTCACATGTTACGTGATCAACGCAGACATTACTTTTTTCAGAAAGGGATATTCTACTTACACGCGCATGCTTGTTTCGAGGTTTGCGTATGCAAACTTGTTTTGTACACCAAAACGGAGCGTATAGGCGGTATACATAGGTGATACAATTTTATTTCGGAAATAGTAATCTCATGTGCGCAAACTTAGCAAAACCTAACAATAGTTCAAGTTCAAGTATCTGTTCCTTCTAACCGTGTGTGCTAAAAAGGGACAATAATTTAAGTGGCACCAAATGCACAAGCGTGAAGCGTTTATGAGAGAGACGATTAATTGTTTCTAAGGTAATGTGAGACTCTTAAGCTTGTTGCTTTACTACGATGGGGAATGAAATGTTTGTTAAAAAAGTGAAAAGGCAAAGCTTAATCTTCTTGAAAATATATCGTATAAAATAAAGAATAGGATGGAAAAAGGAATTATCTCAAAGGATGTCTCCGTAGAGCCACCTTTGACTTGAAATTAATTTCCGAGATTGCGAAGGAGATTAAAATTAAATTTTAGACGTGATTTGATGAATTCAATTTTACACTTTTTTTATATATTTCTAATTTCTACTTTATTTTACGAATTTAAACTCTGTCCGTGTTTTTACATGTAAAATAATTTATAATAAAATTTGCGTTTTGATATTACATAATAACAGTTAATGTAATATGCTAACAAACCGTGTTTGGCGTATAAAGTATAGCGAACTTTAATTGAACTAAGACTTTGAAAATTGAACAAAATTTTCGTACACGATCTAATTTATTTTCCATCTTTTCGTGTATTTACATATAATATTTTAAACTCATCGGTATTGATTGCTTTTTAAATTATACATACATGTTTTAATTTATTTTTAACGCCTCAATTTTACCATTCGAAGTGGCGAAATTAAATAGTTATCAGTACATTTACACATTCAAAATATAATTCAAAATCGTCTGGTCAAATAAATAAATAGAGCATTACTCCAGTATAAAATTGAAATGAACAGTATTAGCGATGTCAACAGTCTATTATTCAATAGTGTACTATTGATCTCGAACCCATTCTCACTTCAGTGCTAAATCTATTGGAAATATTCAAGGGTTGCTTGTATCAAGGGGATAGTATTATATTTGAGTGGCGTCTCGACGTCACGAGCCAGTTTTCCGTCGGATTGCTTTGGCGTCGGTCGCGTCTTCGCATACGCTCACAATTTATATGGAAATTCTCAGTAAATCATCGCTCGTACGAGTGATTTGACAATAATAAACTAAAGTCAAACTTTCCTTCATCAATTTGATATAAAAATAAAAACAAAAATAATAGAACTTTCGGCTTTTTGTCACTTAGTGCTACAATTTATCACCATCATGATCGTAAAAGTGTTTGTTTGCAAACGTTCTGAGTTCGATTTCGATTCGTATATACATACATCATCAATTGCACACATAAAATTTAATCATGTATGCTACTCGTTTCAAATTCTGGTCAATTAACCTCTCGTACTAAATTGCTATTAACCTTTCGCTGTGAATCATATCAGAAGTTAATGTATCGTACGAATTCGGATCTTTCGCTCTGTTATTTTTAGGCTCGATTTGAAGTAATCGTATGGAATTTATTACACGTAATTCTTATTCAACGTCGGCTCGGCGGCTATTTCTTTCGTATTAAGAATGTCGATTTAATATCCATTTTGACGAAAGAAAGAGCTCGCATTCCGCAATAGATTCGAATACGTAATTTCGCACATATTATGTTGGCACGAAATCCGCTCATACTTATCGAGTATTGGAAAACCGTGTTATAAGTTTGGTACAAGTTTGCGTTTCGCACTCGTACGGGGTGGATAAATTTAAAATAGTCCATGTGTACGTATGTACATTGGAACATGTATGTATGTACATATGTTGATATCTAGTTCCTTTTAAACCCCTGGGGAAAATGTGACTCATCCCAGTCATTTTTAGCAAAGGGTTTCTTCCGGTCATGACCTCTTTGCCCGGTGAGTCAGTGTTGGTACACAAAAACTTTAATACCTCATTACTTTTTAACCCTAATTTAACAACTAAAACACGGAATTACAATATGTCTATGTTCATAGGCACAGTTCACTTGTGTAGATTATAAAATGGATCATATGTTTCTCAGTCATATTTAGTTGATAGGATGTTTCAGAACGGATGCAGTTTATCATGTTAGGATGTAGTGAGTTTTTAAGCGTATTTTCATTTCACTTCGTGAAAAATTGAGCTAAACATGATTCATTGTAATAGTAGATAAACAACTATATCCGCTCGGCTGATTGCAAAGGTGTATGTTACGCATCTTACGCTATCGTCTAATAATACTTTTCTGTTATTGTGTCTATATTTCAATTGTGTGACCAATGTGCGGGTACGTTTGACCTAAATCCAAAATCCGCACATCGATCTTTAAACTTTGCCTATTTATTACACAGCTTGCAAATCTGTAACTGACTGGTTTTAAGTAAATATGTAAAAAAATGACTTTGAGTGAAGAATAATACAAATTTCACCATTACGGTTCTAAATCGGGGAAAATTTTCCAAAATGACGTCATCGAAGCTGGAGCACATTTTAACACCGGAATCTGTCAGAAGGTGAGTTTATTGATTGATTGTGTTTTCCCCGAAAGGAAATATTACGCAAAATACTCCTGAGAGGGGAATATTGACAGAATTTCCATACAAAAAATGTGCCACAATTTTATTCCGCATTCAAAATGAATTGATCAAAGCGTAGTCGACAAAATGTCAATCCATCATCGGTTTATGTTGTAGTATCGAAAATGAACGAACAGTTAAATAGTAGATGTTACTGTGTCTTCTATGAGTATTATATATATGTATGTAGGAAATTAATTGAGGCAAATTTACTGTTTTCATTGTTACGCTGGATAATGACACGGTTGGACTACAAATTGGTTTAGTTGTTGATAAGGAAAAGTTTGTGTGTAAACCGGGCCACGCTTTATCGCCAATTTACTGCTACGGTTTTACTCTTTAGAGCGAGTTGTGTCTTCGGTTAATATTATAATATACATACATAGGTATATACTTGGGCATAGTTTGACCGAATTGAAAACGTTCTATATAATTATTTATTATTGTGTACGTGTGTGTTTTACAAATCTGTCAAGTCATTACTTACCATTATTACGTAGCGTGTAATTCAGACCCCGTTTCTTCATCTTCATATGATTAATCGTTCGTTCTTTGGATTCTTCGCAAACTGCGGTTTCGATAGTCATTCCTCGAAATTTTGTCAAATGATATAATTTAGCATGTATCGTTCTATTTTTACTGCATTATCCGCATAATTTGTAGGTATAAACTGTGCGGGCTCGCAACTTAACTTTGCGAGTGGTTTTTTCAAGTTGTTATCTCTCTGAATGTGAGTGCTTTGAATTGTCGTATTTTTATGTTTTGCAATTTATTCTGTTTATATTGTGCAATTTGCACTAAACATTGTTTGTATTGAAACGTTTGATCAACGCAATCACGCTGAGTCGCTTCGTATTATGTTTGCCACAGTTTGTGTCAATTGGTAATGAATTTTGTTGAACAAGTGCTTCAGAAACTTTTGCTCGAGATCGGATAGTATGTACATATGTATGTATGTACAATTTTCTCAATTTTTTTTGCAGTTGCTTGTTTGTGTATAATGTTTTGCGTCAAAGTTTTGCCTTATACCAAACTATCGAGGGACGGAAAAAATCCTCCTACTTTTCCGCTTTATCTTAAATTTCAGTAAAATAAAAAAAAAAACACCTCAAAGGAAACCTTGCTCGTATTCAATTTTATATTTGTGTTTTGGTTCTGAAAGCCTGAAATGTGAAAATATTTCCATTGTGGAAGAATCATTGTTATGAAATTTGGTGATAGTACAATAACATGTACATACATACAATCAATACTTTGATTGAATTATGTATCTAATTGAATTGAATCTTTGATTGAATTATGTATGAATTGATTGAATCAATGAACCATCATTTGTGAAATGCCTTCGATGTGTTTAACATTTTATTTGCAATATTTCGGTTTATAATTCTAGACATCGTCATTTTAAGACACGAAACGGGTCATTTACAGGAGGCATATTTTAATTGAATGGTATCCATGATTTGTAAAAAACTATCCTTCAATGTTTGTGAAATATCTTTAGATATAAACGAAAGAATTGTCTAGTGACATATTCACTATTCTCAAATAGTCTGGAGTAATTTCATTTACAAGCGGCATATTTTTGTAAAAAATCATTTCATTTCATCATTTGTAAAAAACAATCTTTCAATGTTTGTCGAAGATCTTTAGATATTAATAATAAGATAGATAGTAAGATAATAAGATATATATGTATGTAGATAATAAACGAAAGCACTATCTATTGACTGATTTACTATTCTCAAATAGTCTGGAGTATTTTCATTTACAGGAAGGATATTTTAATTGAATGGTATTCATAATTTGTAAAAAAAAACAATCCTTCAATGTTTGTGGAAGATCTTAAGATATAAACAAATGTATTATCTATTGACTGATTTACTATTCTCAAATAGTCTGGAGTATTTTCATCTACAGGAAGGATATTTTAATTGAATGGTATTCATAATTTGTAAAAAAAAACAATTCTTCAATGTTTGTGGAAGATCTTTAGATATTAATAATAAGATAGATAGATAATAAACGAAAGCATTGTCTAGTGACAAATTTACTATGCTCAAATAGTCTAAAGTATTTTCTTTTAAGTTTGACCTTAATTGAGAGGTACTTTGAATCTATGATTGCCTCGCAAGAATTGCGACCCAATACTACTGCTCCGTTTGTTTATATGTACCCAACAAACAAGTCCTCGTCTATGAATACAAAGTGGGCGATACATAATTCTGGAAAGGTCATCCCCAGGGTTCGCCGATCCTTTTGCACAACCCTTATCACTGCTGAATATATATGGCTTAACGTGCGACCCAGTGCAGCTTATTTCAATTTGTCGATTTCACTGTCAACAACTCGTATTTTATTGAAAATTTCAATTTATTTACAGACAGGCGGCCCTCGCAGCCATGATGATGGAGCTGTCGCACTCGTTGACACTAAACGAGGAAGCTCTACAGCAGATTCCAGCTGCCAAGAGACCGCTCTTCATCTTCGAATGGCTTCGTTTCCTCGACAAAGTGCTGGTCGCCGCTCAAAAGGTATGTATCGATTTTTTTTTCTGTTCAAATCAAATGTGCACGATACGTGTCGAATCGTAGCGAGCACTCGAATCAATCCCTAATCTTCGTTTCCCGTCATTGAATATCGCTTTGTTTTGAAAGTCCCTATTCGTGCTGACCATACAAACAATTCTCTGATCGAATTAAACTCCCTTGAACCAATTTATTTTTCTTCCGTAGAGCCGTATTTTTTATCTCGCTTCCACGTAGATCTTTCTATCTAATAAATCTCCCTCGTTCCTGGAAAACCATCACGATTGCTCCGCGCGTGCGGTGAAACTTTTTTTTCTCCCCTTTCCACTTATATATCCTCATTTTTTTTTTATTATTATTTCGAGTTTTATCAATTTACAACTCATCTTCAGAATCTGTATTTCTCTTTTTTTTTTCGGAACACATTTCGACAAAGAGCGAAGATGTTTTTCTTCCGAGTGTTTCGTCGTCGTTTGGCTCGTTCGTTTATCAGATTATTGCAACAGTTCGCGTTTGATCTCGATAAAACCCGAACCCGAATAGAATTTTTTTATTTTTTTTTTATTATGAATTTCGCCGACACTGTCGACTCTTTGAAATTGCAAAGTAAAACGAGTCAAAATGTACTCCGTATAACAAATTGCGATTTAGAGCGAGAGAGATCGTCGGCTACATCGTCTCAACGCGTTTAAGCCTCGTTTGTTTGTTCAGTTAAAGGCTTTGTTTGACTTCGACAAAGCGTCTTCAAAATTTAAATCATGACAGCGAATTGCCCCAAAACAGATCGTAGTTATCAATGTTCGATCTTTGTATATATTTGTACCGTTTTGGTTTCGCAATATTATATTCGTTTTGTAGCCTTGTACGCTAGGTTTCAGTCGACATATTTTCACCTATGTATGTACATATTATTATTTGACATTGTATTGTTTGCGGGTTTCAACAAAATGTCGACGCCGTGTTCGTACACGTATTGTAAATAATTCACGTAACCTACTATTATACATTTTCAGCAAGAAAGCGCCATAATACGTCATTAACATTTGAATCGGTATTCCGACCTTTATCGGTATATCAACGCTTTTGGCATTTATGTCTAACCTTTAAGTATAGTCCGCTCTTCATCGCATACACTATCTTCCTTGACATTATTTTTACACTACATATTTATATACATTATTTTTAAATCCAACATTTCGCTATGCTTAAAAAAGAAGGCATACGACCGATGCGTACTGCCAGTTATGACGTATGGATGTGAAACGTGGATGCTAAATTCAAGAATGTTACGCAAGATTCAGTGCACACAGAGAAGCATGGAAAGGTGTATGCTCGGTATAACGAGAAGAGATCGTAAGAGGAATACATGGGTAAGAAGCTTAACCAAGGTGGCAGATATAGCGGAACGCGTGAAAAACGTGGCTGGGACACGAGAAATACTGGAATGGTATCCGAGAGGATGTGAAAGAAAGCAAGGTAGACCGAGTGGACGATGGGCTGATGAATTGAGAAAAATATGTGGAGTCAACTGTATGCAGATTGCCCAAGACAGACAGGAGTGGAAGAGGATTGGAGAGGTCTTCATCCAGCAGTGGATGGTGAACGGCTGATGATGATTTATATACGCGTATAAATTTTTTATTTATTCTAATGTATCGATCGTTTACAAAGCGCTTGTTGTAGGGCGAGGTTTTTTTTAAATATTCAATTTTGTATATTAAAATAAAATTTCATATTTAACTTGCATACACATTCTTGCAGAGCCCGGCTGATTATCGTGGAAATTTATGCAGGCTTTTAACGAAAATCGCTTTACAGCCATTTTATCATAATTCTCTTGTCATCCTTTTGTTCGAGCGCTGTGTTAGGTACATATACACGTTCATGAATATTATCGTTCACATGCATCGTCCAAATTCTAAAGTGATAATAGTAGGACATTTGAATTTATAATAGGCATTATGTAAGCTACATACATATGTATACACACTGAATCCTGATCATACATAGATACAGTAATTTTCTCATACCAATATTACAATATTTATAAAATATTTTTCATCTTTGTATTAAAGTGTAACGAAGGTCGCACGTTTCATACTTTTACGATTATTAGTTTTTGAGCTACTTATCCCTAAACACACAGTATGTGCTCAAAATCCATTTAGTTTGAGCTGTATGTTATGTTCAAAAGTGTGTATTTTCGTTAACGTTTTGAAAATAAACAATATCGCGAATGCTTTACGTGTCAGTGATAATTGTAAATAGGTCATTCGCTCGCTGGAAAATGCACTGGGAGTTTTCATTTAGCACGAGTTGTTTGATAATAGCGTTTCCGCTTGCGTCTCTGTTTTTTTGCGTTTGTTTAGTTTTTCCCCCCTCGTTCTTTATTTTTTCCATTTTATTTTCATGTTTTCTCAGCAGTACCGACGTATAATGTTTTTTTTTCCTTCTGTTCGTATGTCCTTTTACAAATCCCCCATTGTTGGTCGTTCGCGACGTTTCTCACTTTTCATACATTAGACGTCGCCAACGCTGTTTGTTCGAGATATTAGCAAAAAACATTACAGGGCCTGTATAAATCAACGTGTTGGGTTCGTATTGTCTTTTTTGGCGGTTTGAACCTGCCGCAGATAAAATTTGAATGTCTCCTTGTCTCGCACGTAATTTTGATTTCGTCCTCCCACGAGGATACGAAGGAAAAGTGTATCAATGTGGGACGACACGATTTTTACTTTATTTTCTTTCCTTTTCCCCTTTTCGTTGCCGTGACGTTTAATCTATTTTGTTCTGCTCTTTTCTGTTTCGCTCGTCGCAGACTCGAGTTATTTACATATTTGCTATGTGGCAATTTGGTGTCGTGGTTTTTGTACGCAAGAATTCAATTTGCCGATATTATTCACTCTCCCTCTGCCTTTCATTTCGCTTCGTGTATAGGTAGTATGAAAGCTCTTAAGCGATTTCCATTTTGTTCTTCTACCCTAGAGACCATACCTATGTATGTATACCACTGCTTTTAAAGCGCTATAAACCACTCACCTACAAACGGTGGCTTTTGCCCAAATTAATTTCAACCCAGTCCTTTCAATACGATTAGGTTTACCTACCTACTACTATTTTACATAAAATTATTTAAAACAATACTTTATTTATTTATTAGGTACCTACATACATATAAAGTTAAACTATAATAGTCAAATTTAAAATATACATATGTATGTATGTACATATGTTCGTACATGCCATACTATAGTATGTATGTACAACGTATGTTTGTATGTATATTAACATGGCAATGTGTCGAATGAATCAGTTTTATAAATTATAAATGACTCATTCATTCTTCAGAGCGACGACTGAATAACCCACTTGTTAGAACAATTTATTTAAGCACGATAAATCACGCATTGAAATAATGATGGTAGTAAAATGATTGTATGAAAAAAATGTTGATTTCATCTGTCATAAATGTCAACGTTTAGTTAAGTAAGAGCTCACTTATATATTTTACATAATAATAGAACCAGGGGAAAGTTTCGCTTCAGGATTTGGCTGTGTCTCCGTAAAAACAAAAGTTTTCATATTAATCAGCATCCTTAAAAGGGGCCATTATTTTTTATTATGATAAAAGTATTTAAAGGGCTCGATGGTGCTCACATCACAAAGGAAAGTTTTCCCCAATTGTGTATCTGTGTTAGCGAAAAGCTTTCAACGGCAGCGTATAATTTCCATTGTATAGAAAAGGTATTCCAAATAGTTTTATCTATACAATATTTGGAATACTTTAAATTTTTGATTTTCATTCGGCCGGAAATTGCATGAAAATTGTCGCAATTTGCGGTATCACCGGAAGGAACACTTTGCCATGTCGTGTACACGTACAGCTTTACAGCGTCACGTATCTTACGGCCTTACGTTTTTTTTATATTTTTACAGGGTGTGCGAAATTCGCGACACAATACAACACACAAAAATACAAAAATAAGAAAGATGTAAAACGCGCGCGTCAAAAAAGATGTAGAAAGTTGTCAGAAGCCTCTTATTGAATGTAAATTCGGGAGAAGCACTCTCCGTATTTTCAGGACTTACACGCTATATTATTCGACAACATATTGTTCGTAATACTGGAAAATATTGCGAGCGTAATATACAAAATATTAATTGCCTAGCAAACCTTTTGACTCGGTGTTTTATGTAGGACTTTCTATGAGTTGATTTGAGTAGGGTTGATTTATCACGGTAGCCATTTGAACACCATCAACGATGAGTAGTGACTCTTAACTTATGTAAATTTATCTTTTTCGTTTCGAAGCACTCTCGCAAAATTATCTCTATATCATTCTCGGAAGTTTCATCCCATTCCCCGTGCTAGCTTTTGCATCACGAATTCCGCAAACATTGATTGTTTCAATTTTACAAAATTATGTACTACATACGTACATACATATATGTATGAATAAGTGAATTCTGCGTGCTCAACCATGTACATACATATGTATAACGACTGATAAACAATTTCTGTAACGTGAAGTCACCGGTCACGAGTAACGTGGCCGTGGCAACCAAATTGTTTCGCCCTTACAATTGGGTCACTGATCATATATGTACATAGATCGAGATGATTTGACGGTCATTTATAACCGTCAAATCACCAATTCAATAAGAGTCAGTGTGAAATATGATTGGTTAGTTTAGGTTCAAAACGTGATTAAGCTTACATTTATCTTCTATTGGTGAAATCGTGCAGTGTAATCCTTTGGGATGTGTACCCGTATATTATCGTGTTTTACCTTCAAAGGATCATCTCTCATTCTCCAAAGTAGGCACAACATCCGAAAATAACCCCGTTTATTCAGATAGTATGTATATTATGTTTCATATGCCTCAATCATTGTATCGTATTTTGGCCTTTTGTGCGTTGTCTGTAACCGTAAACTGTGCCATTGCGGTTTCGTACTCGGTTACACGAGACTCTTCGTACTAATTTATCGTATTTTTGCTCGAGTCTACCCACTACCTGTGTGCTCGTGGGATATTTATTTTCATCATAATGAACCCTGTGTGTGTGTGTGTTTTTTTCCTTCCACCTGTAATGTAAGCTGAATCGCGAAAGTGACCCCATACTATAAAATTACGGTCGCGTTCATTTTCCTTGTGTTTCATAAACCATACCTGTTATACCTATATATTATAAATGGTGGGGTTGTGGGGGTGAGTGTGGGTGGAAATGCTTCAGGTCCCCTTATTTTCTTTAGGGGTGGGTCGTTCGGGTCCACGTCTCGGTTGGGCAGTGTAGCGAATTTATTGCAGCTGCATCCCAACGTCTCCAGGGGATGCAGTAAGTAAACCATTGAATTATTTACGGACATATTGTGGTGCAGGAACGTGATGACTTCCACCGCATGTCCAACGTGTGCTGAAATATTCACAACAAAACCATTTTCGTTTGATTCACAACCAATCGAAATAGATTTTATTTAAGAAATGCGACGTAGAATATGTATGTATGTATGTAGGTATGTAATAAAATCGTATCATCATTATCATTTTCAGCCGTTCACCACCCACTGCTGGATGAAGGCCTCTCTAATCCACACATTCTTCTCAATTCATCAGCCCATCGTCCACTTTTTCTTTCACATCCTTTCGGATACCATTCCAGTATTTCTCGTGTCCCAGCCACGTTTTTCACGCGTTCCGCTATATCTGCCTCTTATGTATTCCTCTTACGATCTCTTCTCGTTATACCGAGCACACAGATATACATGCACTGAATCTTGCGTAACATTCTTGAATTTAACATCCACGTTCCACATCCATACGTCATAACTGGCAGTACGCATTTGTCGTATGCCTTCTTTTTTTAACCATAGCGGAATGTTGGATTTAAAAACAATGTTTATTCTTCCAAAAGCACCCCATCCTTGTTTCATTCTTCGTTTTATTTCTTCTTCTTTATATTCACCAATTGTCCTAGGTATAAATAACTATCAACTATTTCTACAATATGCTTATCTACAGTGATTACGTTTATCGTGCAAAATTCATTAAACATAATTTTAGTTTTATTAAAATTAATTTTTAATCCTACTTTCATACTTTCGTTGCTTAATTGTGTTAATCTACTTTGTTGTTGATTTTGTTGTATCTAAAAGTATGGCTTCTTCTACGTTTCTATTTCATTAAAAAAATTGATTGTAGCACGTTTACCAGTTCATATGTATGTTATGTTTTACTTAAAAATTTCGCAATATACATATATGTACATATGTAGGTATATGTATTGGCAACGCACGTTCCTTATTTTACTTTGATTTTCATACTTAACTATTCGCGTTTTCATACTAGTGGTAATTTCAAGATTATTAGAAGAATCCTGTGTATTTTTCTACTGTAAATATTAATTGAAAGCGTCCCACTTGGATTTTGTATCAACAACCGAAATGAAAACTAACTAGCGATCGTTTAGAAACTTGGCCACAGGGTGATAGTTTTTCCTCGTTATTTCACCGCCAGAATAGTCGGTTTTGGCGCCAATACAGAGCTAACTACGTCTTTTATGTGCCGCTATTAGTTACAGGGGCGTAGTCGACGAGGGATATCTCGATTTGGCCGCACTACCCCTACGGATCGTAAACGTTTTGACACAGATCTCGTATTAGAGAGTTTTACGAGTCCCCCGTCATGTAATTTTCGATTTTCCTCTTTGACGTCGAGGGCGAAAACCTTTTAAGAATTTTCCTCCTGAGGTATTTCTTCTTTAGCGCGAAAAAAATTGGATAAATAAATACGCAACCGTTGATTTTATCGTATGGAAAAATCTGTACATTTCTTTATGCTGGAAAAGTCCTGCATATAAATGCTCTCAGAGAGACACTTGGAACGAAGTTAGGGGTTCAAACTACCCCCTTAATGCCGGCACACCTTTCCTATTTGACATTGTTTACGATATTATTGTTTTTTACCCTCTTCGACTCTAGTGAAATATTGCACGGTGTGCTTCGACAGAGGGTTCCTGCTCTCCGGGACCCTTCTCGATAAATTAAATAATTTATATACATAATACATATATATGTAAAGGTACACCCGATATATTTACATCAACGTTTTCTACGTAGCGTATGAAATTACGTTCAGGTTTGTTTTAAAGATGATAATAATTCGCTAACGGGCTTTGGCTGGAAAAAATATGCGCCGTTTGTAAATAAAACGGCAACGCTTTTGCGTCGCGTAAAAAAATGTTTAAAGCATTTTATAATAACGAAATTGCGTTATTAAAACTTTTTGCTTTCAATGAGCTTATAATTCAACCGTTCCGTTTTCTGATAATGGACCCCGTTTTTCATTCGTTTCATTTAATTAAAAGAAGCCTTCGTTGAAGCTTTGAAGATATTACATAAGACTACTTAATACGACGCTATGAGACTCAGTATTTGATAAAACAGTTATTGTAATATTAACCTAGATACAATATTAGTCTTATTATTCAAACACAATAGTTACATAGTTACCTAAAAAATTGCGTAATATATGAATTTTTCATTGTGTACTTTGGACCTATACTGTAGTATCAATACAAACATTATTATGTAAATTTTCCATACCTTCCATACCTTTTTAGGGTGAGGTCGCATATGTTTACACAGTAAAATTTCGCACTGTGCAATATAATATTTTATGTTTTAGTCCGACATAAAAGGCTGCCAGCAGAAACTAGTAGCACAACTGACGGGGTTAGTAGCCGAAGGTGGTGGTGCAGCATCAGGTGTGGGTCCACCGACGAGACGTTTACTTGCAAGATGTCTAGCTACGCTTTTCTCCGTCGGAGATACGTTCTTACTCTTCGACACCGTCAACAAATGCAATGACATACTTAAGAACAGAGATGATTCTCCGAGCTATCTTCCCACCAGATTGTACGTTGCCGACTGCACAAACTAATTCTTAAGTATTTATGTATGTATGTAGTAAAACGAAAATATGTTTACAGAGCTGCAATATGTTGTGTCGGTTGCATGTACGAGAAACTGGGTAGAATGATGGGTCGATCGTACGAAGAGACCGTTCACATTCTCATCAGATCGTTGAGAAGCGCCGAATCTCAAACGAGAATAGAAATCATGAATACGCTTGAAAAGGTACTTTCATATTGTAATATCATTCAATTTGAATGAAATTCATTATACTGATGTATTTTTTTTTGCTTAGGTATGTTGCGGTATGGGAACGGCAATTTCCAACGTACATAAGGATATTTATAAGGCGGCTAGACAATGTCTGACCGATCGTTCAATGCCTGTTAGATGTGCTGCTGCCGGTTGCCTGTTATCTATGATACAGTATGCGCCATTCCTTTACACCACCGAGCTGGAAAATATGGCCGCTTTGTGCTTCAGAGCTTTTGACGGAAGCACTTATGAAGTCCGGTTAGAAAATAAACTAATATTATATCTATATTTCATATTAAATGTCTTACAGTGAATCAGTTATGCATTTTTTTTATCAATTTAGATGTTCCGTTTCTGAACTGTTGGGTTCTTTAATGGCCGCTACTCAAATTACTGACATTGCAGGACCACCATCAAAAGGCAACTCTGGTAATCAAGATTATTTATTAATAGAAATTATTCCGTAATGTGATTTACTTGTTGTAAAAGTATTCTTATTTAATTTTTAGGACAACAAAAATCAAATAAAGCTGGAATGTCACTAGAAGAAGCTTTGAGTATATTGATGGGTGGATTCCTTAGAGGTGGAAGTTCTTTTCTAAAAGGAGAAATTATCAAAGCCGGTTCCGGTGTCAACCGTGAAGTGAGAGTTGGTGTTACACACGTAAGTTCTACTAAGCTTAAATCGAATAAAATACTTTCACAGATATAAAACAACTGTTCAATTTCAGGCATACGTCGTGTTTGTGAAAACCATGGGCGGTTTATGGTTGGAGCGTAATTTGACAACATTCCTTATGCACGTGTTGGATTTGGTGGCGAATCCCAAAGCCGCTAGTTCACACGTGGATGCTGTATATTCGAGAAAGTGTATAAACTTCATTTTGAGAAGCGTTCTGGGTAAAATGTTGGGTGAAAAGGCTCAAGCGTCCGCTTGTAAAGAAATCGTACAGATCATCGTCAAGCAAATGAACAGCATCGACTTCAATCCCGAAAATGCTAAAGATTGTAACCAAGAAACCTTATTCAGTCAACATCTACTGGTGTGCGGTCTTATGGAGATTGGAAATTTAATGGTCGGACTCGGCACTGCAGCGCAGAACTTGTTGACGGATCAAACTTTGAATATCATCGATGCTATATGTGCCGTAAGTACTTTTTTTGACCAAAATTAATATTATTATATGATTTTTTATTTATATTTTTTTGGTTATGTCGGAAGGTTTTGATACATCCGTGTCACGCTGCACGGCTCGGAGCTGCTTGGTGTCTCAGGTGTATATGCGTTGCTGTTCCGACTCACATTACTCCATTGATTGATCGATGCGTTGATGCTATTGAAAATATGAGGACAAGTCCTGAGGCTATTTCTGGTAATTTTTAGTTCAATTGCATAGAATATGTTTGATTATTTAATTTTAAACCTTATTTGTCCTTTTAGGATATAGTGCAGCTTTAGCTGCAGTGCTAGGAGCCGTACGATTGTCACCTTTAGGCGTTCCACATAATAGAGGCAAAGTGATTTTCAATACGGCTGAAGAACTATTAAGATCGGCTAGTCAGAATAGTCGTTTATCGTTGAATAGAACCCACGCTGGTTGGTTGCTGATCGGCGCTATAATGACTCTAGGTAAATTTGATATGATTTTACAGTAGTTTGCGACAAGCATGTTAGGCTTTCATAATCATTTCCAACGGTTTTGTAGGAGTGCCCGTTGTACGCGGTTTACTTCCGAGGATGCTTCTCTTATGGAGGAACAGTTTTCCTCGTTCCAACAAAGAGCTCGAATCGGAGAAAGCAAGAGGGGATGCTTTCACGTGGCAGGTAATGTTTCAAAAAATGCAAACTAAACTAGTATGATGGTCGATTTTGTATTGATTCATTTCCTTATTATTCAAGGTGACATTGGAAGGTCGAGCTGGTGCATTGTCCGCTTTAAATAGTCTGCTTCTTCATTGCCCTACGTTGGCCACCGATGATATCACACGTCGTTTGACCCAACCCGTCGAAAGTGCTTTGGCGATGCTTACAAAGTAAGCAAACCTGAATCACCATATAAAGTATTCATATAAATTGATTTATTCATTTGGTTGTTTTTTACTTGTAGTATTCAATCTGTACTACGACAACATGGTCAACGTTTGAAAGCCGCCGCTGCTTTGGTTCGACTTCGATTGTATTCTTGTCTGGCGATGCTTCCACCAGCTCCGGAACCTTGCCACGCTCCACTGTTGAGAGCTCTCGTTGCCGATCTAGCTCTCGCCGATAGTGCAGCTAATACTGCTACAAATAAATTAGGCAGAGGTGGAAGAACCGATGATTTAACGGCGCTCGGAATTGAAAGAGTCGCCGATACAGATCACGCAGAAGTGGAAGATCAGGTATTTAACGCCGTATGTTTGACTTTGATGAGTTTTGAACAATGTTCATTTATAATATTAAATTTTTAGTTACTTTCTTCTCTATCGGCGAGTGGGTCCGGTGCTTTGGAACACGATCCGTGCTGTTTGTATCAAGTTTTACCACCTGATCAAACTTGCCCCGGTCCATTACCATTGGGCGTTGCCGTTATCGATATGTCTGTCGTATTGTTTGGATTGATCTTCCCGAGAGTTGCTAACAAACATCGGTGGGTATTTCTTTTTTTTTTTATTATTAAAACTTGTCAACGTTGTTGTACAATGCTTTTAATGAAATGATTTCAGATTGCAAATGCTTGATCATTTCTCCGAGTGCATTCGACTTGCTAAGTCGACACGACAGGAAGCAATTCAGACTAATGTGTTTGCTGCATTATTAGGAGGATTACGAGGTTTGGCCGAAGCAAAAGGACCTTTAGGCGGCGATGATGTTAGGAAGAGTGCAAGTTCTCTCATTACGGTACTTATAATTTCATTATATTTTCATTTTGATTATACAAGATCAAGGTATTAATGTTATATTTTTAATATATTATAGAATGGCTTATCGAGTTCAAGTCCAGCTGTGCGTTGTTTAGCTGGACAATGCGCTGGACGCTTAGCCCAAACTCTATCAATTTCACCTAGCAGCGGTGCTGAAAGTGCCGTAGCTGCTCTAGCCGATTCTTTCAGTCGTCAATTGCAAGCTGGACGTGGTGTCAGTCAAAGAACTGGACTATGCATGGCTTTGGGTGCACTATATCGAGCTCGTGGAGGTATCATGGGTGGCGGAGGAAATTACGGCAGCGTTTTGCCTGTTCTTTTGGCTCTCGCCCAAGATCAAGCCAGTATTGACGTTCAGGTATGTCGTTATGATCACAAAATCTAAAATTGTTGGCATTTGTACAATTTATTTTATTGTTTTAGATCTGGTCTCTTCACGCACTGTCTTTGATAGCGGACGCTGGAGGTCCGATGTTCAGAGGTTTCGTTGAACCGACTCTGAACATGGCTTTGAACTTATTGCTACAAGTTCCTCCGTCTCATGAAGACGTTCATCGTTGTATTGGAAAACTTCTTTCGGCTCTTATTACAACTATCGGACCTGAACTTCAAGGTTAATTTATATCCTGATTAATTAATTTTATTTTTATATCCCACGATTTAATTATAAATTTATTAAAAATAGGTAATACGGCATCGATTTGTACTGCAAGATCAATGTTTCTGTGTGCTTGTGCCGTAATGCAAGAAGTCGGTGCACCATCAGTTCAAGCTGAAGCTATCGGATGCCTTCAACAGTTGCATCTGTTCGCTCCGAGACATTTGAATTTGACTACTTTAGTGCCTACGCTATGTGTTAGTACAGTTTAAAATAGTTTAAGTCGAAAAGTTTGTCTTGTGTATTAAAGGTTAATCATTTTTATTCCAGAGAAATCTATCGAGCAAGCATTTAGTGCTGAGACGTGCTGCAATATCGTGCTTGCGTCAATTATCACAAAAAGAGGCTAAAGAAGTTTGTCAGCATGCTTTGAGTTTGGTAGGAGAGCAAAATGCTTTAAATAGTAAGTGTTAATTTATTAGTTATTTACATTACCCTCCAAATTTTGAATCATCATTTTCAGCCGTTCACCATCTGCTGGATGAAGGCCTTTCCAAACCTCCATTCCTGTCTGTCTTGAGCAATCTGCATCCACTCGACTCCACACATTCTTCTCAATTCATCGTCCACTGGGTCTACCTTGCTTTCTTTCATATCCTCTCGGATATCATTCCAGTATTTCTCGCGTCCATCCGTTTTTCTCACTGTGTGTCCATCCCATTGCCACTTCAACTTTTTCACACGTTCCACTATATCTGCCATTTTGGTCATGCTTCTTATCCACGTGTTCCTCTTACGATCTCTTCTTGATACACCGAGCATAAATTTTGAATATAGAAAAATACTTTGTCACATTTCCAGACGTTAACATATCTGAAACTGGACTACCGGGTACTTTATTCGCCATGCTCGATACGGAGACGGATAGAACTGTTGTACAATACACTCACGATACTTTAACGTCGATGGTTCAAGTACTATCGACGGGTCAACTCTCTCAATGGTTGTCGTTGTGCAAAGCCGTATTGACCGTTCAGCAAGGTAATAACAATTTCAATTACGTATATTATTATTTTTATGAATGCACTATTTAAATTGTGGTTATTTATTGTAGAATCCAACGACGATAGTCCATTGGGTGATCCCGACGGTGATGGAGAAGGTGACGATGATCAAGCTGAATTTCACGCTGATCAGGAATCGTCAACTCATCCGCCGATACAACCGAGATGGCCGACTAGAGTATGTTGTATTATATTTGAAATATTTCTATACATTGTATAGAATTGAATCTAATTGTGTATTTTATTAATAATATGTAGGTCTTCGCCATGGAGTGCGTTCAACGAATAATGGTTGCTTGTGAATCAGCAGGCGAAGCTCACTTTGATTTGATGCTCGCTAAAGAACAACAACTCACGAGAAACAATGGTTATTATTTTATTGAATTATGATGGTAAATATGTAGGTATAGACTATTGCACTCACTTTAATACTGATTTTTATACTTTATAGTGGACTATTTAGTATTGCATCTTGCCGATTTGATACGTATGGCGTTCATGGCGGCTACGAGTGAATCAGATCCGTTGAGATTAGAAGGCTTACGCTCGTTGCGTACGGTTATCATGAGATACTGTCGAGTTCCGGAGCCTGAGTTTCCCGGTCATCTACTTCTGGAACAGTTTCAAGCTCAAGTAAAAATATTTTTTTTATTATAAATATTCATTATAATTTATACGGTGTTAAAAATTAATTATTTTTTATGAAGGTTGGTGCCGCATTGAGACCTGCATTTTCTCCTGACACTCCATCTCATGTTACGTCAGCAGCATGTGAAGTTTGTTCCACTTGGATCGGATCCGGAGTCGCTAGAGATTTGAACGATTTACGAAGGTTTCACTATTTCAAATTTACAACACATTACAAAGTGTATTAAATAGTTTTATTCAATTTTTTTTTATGTATTTTAGAGTCCATCAGTTGTTAGTGTCGAGTTTGCACAAGTTGAATACAAAATTGAACACGGCACAAATGTACAATGAAAGTTTGGCAACGTTGGAAAAGTTGGCAATTTTAAAAGCGTGGGCTGAGGTATGTCAAATTTTCAATGTATTTTAATTCATATGAATACGTAATACGATAAATTTTAAATCAATACCGTTTTTTTTTTTTAGGTTTATATTGTCGCTATGATAAGCAACGGAAGTGCACCGGGTAGTGGTATCAAGCAGTTGCAAGATTTGCCGTCAGTCGATAGTCAAAACGAACAGAATAGACTGAATGGAAATTTAGATTCACCGGTCCAAAACGAGGCGGCTTCATTTGAGAAAAATCCGATGGATGATGATTTTGGTAATTTTGAATTCAAGGGAGAGAGCCTGTTAAAGTTGGTTCAACCGGAATTGGAAAATCTTGCTGAAAATTGGTACGCCGCTCTGAAGGATCACGCACTTCTAAGCTTACCACCAGGTATTTTATATATTAATTTTAATTAGTTTGTATTTAATGGTGTGTTATTTATTTATTGTTTTTTGATGTTTTAAGAGTACAATTCTCAATTGCCACATGACGGTGGAGCATTTTACACTGCCGATACTGTTGAAGGAGCAAGAGGACATTATCACGAAGTGTGGCCGGCTCTTTTGCACGCAATGGCTTTACATTTTAACAATTATACCAAGTTGAATATCAAAGATGGTAAATATGACAAAAAATCTATTGAGTATAATCTTAAAATAGTACAATTAAAATTTGTTATTTATTCTATTGTAGATCAAAATAAGAAGACACGTGATTCAGAACTTGAAAAAACTGTAGAAATGAAAATGGAAAACAATAATACCGACTCATTAGATCCGAATGAAGAGAAATTCCGTTTACTTTTTGGTAAATTGATTTTTTAATATTAATTTTCCATTGCTTTTAATATATAATTTTCTAATCAGAACAACAATTTTAGGTATATGCATGGAAGCTTTATGTACGTCTAGGGACACTTCTCAACAAAGCACGGTTACTTGTTTGTTATCATTGACAACTTTGTTCGATACTGCTGCAAATAGAGCGCAACTTTTGAAAGACAGGTATGAAGGTTAATGTACCTGTATTATATTTATTCTTTTACTGCAAAGATGTTAATTTGAAATTAATTTCAGGTTCTTAGCTATTGAGCTTTGCCATGTGTTGCATCGAACTGGACTCACTCAAGAGTCTGCTCAACCGCTACTATTAGCGGCTGAAGTGTTACAATTGACTATCACTGCAGCAATAGAAGATCTTGAAAAGAGAAAGCAAGAGAAAATTAGAGGTGTGTAAATTTATTTGTGTCGTTTTTGTAAATTTAAATAGGGTATTTATTTAAAATTTGATTTTAGATCTGTCGTCAGGTGATAGTAATGTCGAATCTGAACCGTCGCAATCCATATTAGATACGGTTCAATTACTAGGCGAAGGTGGTCCCACTGGCGACTTACCACCGGGAAAATCTCTTTTGTTTTCTTGTCTCGAAGTATGTTTGTGTTTGCTGGTGAGACAACTGCCGACTCTCAGTCCGAATAAAATTACCAGTATTAGCATCGTACCGAAAAGGATCAGTCAATACGGAGACAGATTGTTGATCAAAGTTCTAAGTTGCATGTCGAATTTGACAGCTCTCGCTAGTCCACATGGTGAGCTAATTACTTGTACAAATGTACATATAATATCAATAAATTAATAATTAAATACAAAATTAAAATCTTTTGATTAATAGGTGCAGTGGCAATTCTTCCAACAATACTATATTTGACTACCGGTGTCATAAAAGAAACCGGCCAACAGGATAACGTTCAACACGGTGTTATAAACGCTGCCGTCGAACTATTAAACTCAATGGGAAATGATAAACTTTCCCAGTTTCCAGATACTAAACAGCAATGGAGCATGTTGATGCAGAGCGTCTTAGCAAAAATAATCGATTTGTCAAAGAACGGTGAGTGATGAACATACATTTGTCAACTATGCTGAGCGTTCCACGTTTTGATACATTACATCTATAATTTCAGACGAGGAAGATGTTAAAATGAACGCAGTAGTGACTCTGCAAGCTATGAGTGCAATTTTGCCTTATGCACCGCCGACACAAATGCTGCACTTCCCGTGCATTAACCATTTCCGGTTGTGTCTTCAGAATCCGGAGCCAAAGGTACATTATTGTTTGAGCCATAATCATATGATATATGACCGGTTTGGAGATTTGACATTTTGTTTGTTCTAGGTGGTGATTAAGTGTGCTCAATTGTTGAAAGGACTCTGGGCGTTAGGTGGTGGTTGGGCACGAGCTCTTGCTCCACCGTTATTGAGAGGTCTACGAGCTTCTAGAAATCCCGCTTCGCAGATGCACCTCAAAGCGACCATCACTCAGATCGGAGCTGCTGAAGCTTTGTTGCCGTTCACCCCTGAAGCTAATCGTAAGTTGTACACGCTTCAAAGAATTGATTTTTACATACGAATTCACGTTCATACGTCATAAATTTTATCGTCGCTCGATGTTTTGTTCTGCGATAGTTTTGCAAATCATTTTTCTATGTGGTAGTTTGTATTGTTTGATTTGTTTTTCAATTAAATTTCACATTAACAATTGGATAAAGTAGTTTTAAAATTGAATACATTTTACTTGTACATATAGTTATCAATTTAGTTTGTCACATTTTAAATACATTTTCATTAGTATATTTGTTTGTTTCGCTTTTCCAAGGAGATTCGATGAAAGGTAAGTATCGTTTGATGAAATTTTTACTATTGTTACTCTTCTTTTCTTAGTATTGTTATAAAAATTCCCCATCAGATTCGGTAAAATATATCATTACTTTTACTGTCTTTATAGGAGTTCAAATGCTTTGTTTATTGGTGCCGATCATTATCGCGTATTTGCGTGATGTTGAAGAATTGAGAAACTGTAATACGTATTCGAAGGCTTTGCACGATTTCAGCCTACAGTGGCTGATGAAAATTGGTCCCAAGTATCAACAGGTAATGTATTCGCTTTCACGTTGATAATATTGTACAATATTTTACTATGATTTATTATAATCGTTGAACGTTTACAGGAATTTAAAACGATCATGTCTCAGTCGAGCGATCTCCGTTTGAAATTGGAGAGTGCAGTTAAGGCCAATCAGCAACTATCGAACGCAAATCAGAACAACAGAAACAATAGGATGTCTGCAAACGGACAGCAGAACAAACCGGCTAAGCCTACTATACAGTTGAAAACTGATTTTAGTAATTTTAATTAATTTTTACAATGAAACTGAGTTTTGTGATCTTTTTAATATAAGGAACGGTCGGTGAAGAATGGTGCTCGTAATATGTAGAACGAAAATTAAGAACACGTAATACAATTTATAACAGCCTCACATTTTTGGGTTTGAGATATAATTTTACAAACTATATTGATTTGAAAATTAAAGACATACATTAATATACTACATATTTACAATAATATATAGAAATTCAAATTAGGTTTTTGAGCATGTTTGGAGTAGTATAACGAAGGAAATGTTTATGAAATATACATAGTACATATATGAATTTTAAGACGTTTAAATATATAACATATTCGTATAGTTGTAGGTTATTATATGTATATTTTTATTATTTTGACTAATGTATTTATGAATTATTTAATATTTTAATCAATGTACCTATAATAAATCAACGATTATTTCTTCCTTTTAAATTGTCTTCCATTAAGGATTGAATACAATTTTATTATAATAATATCGTTGTATATAAAATTAATAGAACTAATTCTTATAATGTTCAACTATGTAGCACGAAATTCGTATGGTCATTTTAAAACACCCTTTCTAGATAGGATTTTCATTTTCATTAAAAAGAAAGTGTTAAATTGATAGTATAGAAATATTATACAAACATAAAAAAAAAAAATATAAACTCGTAACCTGACAAATACATTTTAGAATTTATTGGAAAATTAATATCTTATGTATGTGTTTAATACTAAGTATATGCAAATTATATCAAATATACCAATTTTGGAACTATTTAGATGTGCGTAATTTGATATTTATGAAAAAAATTGTGACTATCGATTAATTTGTATTTTTAGAATTAATATATTACGAACTAAAAATACGTATGTATGTATGTATGTATGTAGTTTAAGTCGATATTTGAAATTTGGTTAATTTTAAAAGTTAATCCAGTAATGAATGTGAAATAGATTTAGGCACATTTGAAATAAATTAAAACACGTTAAACAATAGTATCATCGGAAATTTTAAATGTAATTTTTTTTTTCAATTAAAATTTCTTAGACTTGAGTTTTGGTATACAGTGTATTGACTCTTTTACATTGGTGAATACAAACACTAATATTCTGAATCTACTTATTCCACTCTAACAAATATGTACTATGTAGAGATAATTTTCACGTTCAACGATGTAAATGAGTCATAAAATAGAAAGAGTTTAGAAAACAGGGTGACTGCGGAAAACGAAAGCGATATTTAAATCATTGTACATTGTAGAACTAATTTTTGACTAAATTTTATTAGAAATTATATGTAATAGAACTTTTATTTATTTAGTTATTTAACGAAAAATTTGAACTGGAAACCATCGCATGATCACAATACTTTATCCGATTAGGATAAAGTAAAAAATATGCACATATATTGTATGGATGTGTTGACAGAAATACGAAATTATTATTTTAACGGTAAATTGAATGAATAATTTCACACACTCAACAATCAATAAATACACAATTGATCCAGTGAATGATATTATTATAAATTTACAAACAAATATTTTGATTTATTACATTATGACGATGTAGTATGTGCAAATAAATATAAATTAATAAATTAAACAATATATTATAAAATTATTTAATTTTTCATTCATTTCCATAATTCATATTAATTAATTGATCAGATACACGTTAAAACATCACACGACTTATTCTACACTCTCATCTGAAAACAAACAATCAAAATTAATTTTTTGCAATTGAATTACTGTAATATGATTTTACACTTAATTTATTTATATTTACCCATATTTTCAGATTCAACCTCAATTCCAGATTTGATTGCAGAATTTCTCGCCCAAATTGGAGGCAACGTAGCAAATGTTAAATATCCGGTATGACCGGGCATAGTCAACGGTGCAGAGGCTGTTGTATATTGTATATCAGTACTGGGCTTTTCGTTGATATCTTCAGACTTCTGAAACGTAATACATTTGCATTATTTATCTGTTAACGCAATGATCGATGCACGGTAGCAAGGTAGACTTTGCAAAACATGTTTATCGGTGATGTCACCCGCGTCTTGATTTATGTATCACATGTTCGTTGACATGTCGATGCTTCATCGTGAACGATATTGATATTTGCATCCCGGCCATATTGTCCATGTTTGGCACGATAAATAATTGAGACGGTTAATCAAAGACGCGTTTGTCCATATTTAGCCGCTGAAAAATATCGACGTTACGTGCAAATCACCGCCATTATAATACATTAAGTGTATGAGATCAGCCTTTGATGGATTTTTTTATACGCGCTAATTAACTCTGTATAAATTTTGTTAACCTTTTCGTTGCGACGAATACGTCAATCAGGCTAATCTCTCTTTATCGGGTTTGAGGGGAGGTGGGGATTGTATTTTTTTTTATTATTTTAATCCAGAGACGGATGATTTTAATGGGAACCTTTTAGGCGGTCAGATGGTGAAACCGAATGTGACATTTGTAGGAATTTCCGGTTTATCAAATGCCAAGCGAGTCGACGAACCGCGTACCGAAAACGTTTGGCATCACTATTTATCATTTTGTATTTGTACTTAATAAATCACAAATTCACATTAAACTGCCCCTTAGACTTGTCGATAAGGTAGATTGGATTCAATGGAATCGTTTACGCGTGGATTTTCAACGATGTGAACAATTTGGAATGTTTTAACGATGGCGCGCTCGATAAACAAACTCGGCAATTGAATAAATTAGATGCTAATTACTGGCAATTTATTCATTTACTAGAGTATTGCCCGATGACGATCAAAGTGTGTTTAATTATGACATATGAATGGACTAACTATTGCGGTAACTATCTATTAGAGGAAAAGTTTAATATAAAAAAAAAATAATAAATTGATCGAGCGTTCCCGACGGATAGATTCAAGTAGTTTACATATCGATGGGTTAGTGCACAGATATTGTATTCAAATATTGTAAGTGACATAGGTACATCTCTTTTACTATGGAAGAAATGGACATATTACACCTGCATATTTGAATAAGGCAATATCTTCTCAAATATATGTACTATTTGGACACGCAATACTTTTTAAACATGAATGTTTGATGCAGATGGACGTTTTGTGTATGATAATTCAATTTTGGTAAAAACTTTGGACATACAATATCTGTGCAATAACCCATCGATATGTGTTATTATATACTGTATTTAATTAATGTAACAGATATTTTTGTGTCAGTCAAAAAGTCTAATCATTACTTATTTTCCATTTTTATTTCCTGTTCTCTTTTTTCCATTTTGCTTTCTCAATTCATTCGCTGTCTTTCTTCCTATCCTTCTTCGTAATTTTTTCATTCGTCATTTATACTCTTCCATTATATGTACACCTAATAGAATTTTTCATAAGATATGATATGAAATGTAAGCATTGATTAATTCTTTCTACTATCTCACTAACTTTTAGTCGTGTTATTTTTTTTCATTTACAATTAGATTGACATTATCCATCAATTCTTAAAGCTTTAACCGATTGATTTCAAGTATGGTACAATCGCAAACTACATATACCTACTGCATGTTCAATCATAAAATATACAACCGGCTATGTTTCATGACCAAGAATCACACTCCTCGACCTTTTCAATCTCACCTCAGAATATTTGCATATATGAAAATTTCGCTCGATCATAACAATTAACCATTTCAGTGCGGCTCCTCCAGCATCCAACGGACAACAACCTTGTAACGCAAACGTGCATTGTGTGCGTCCATTTATTAATTTCCTACGTACCGATCGATCTCGCTTCAAATGCCAGATGTCCGATTGTCGCATTGACGTGTCTCCTAAAATGGGATGCCCCAGTCGGCGAAACTTGCCTCTCATTAGCGAAATAGTAAATAAGCGCATACACCATACAAACGTCGATTGATGTGCCGATGACAATATATGTATATGTACACGAACGTCAACTGTTAAAATAAGATTTAAGATCCGCAGCGGAGTTTTGTCGAGAGTGTAAAGCAACGCTGCCGATTCTCAGAGGTCAACGCTACATCTTCGTAAGGTTACACGAAATTGTATTTATTACGGCGCGAATGATTTACAAGTTGAATATTAGACCGGGCGTCGTAAATTCGTACCGTTTTGACAAGTGTTTACTTATGCTTTCGTTATTTATCTGTGTGTAACTAACTATAGTTATGTATTGTGTGTGTGAGATGTTTGATGATGATGCATGACCTCAGCGGCCAAGGAAAATCGTGACCGTCCTAACCCGAACGTCAAAACTCTTGATGGCACTTCCATCTGTTTACCATTAACGTTACCCCTTTACGTCATATCTTCCCCGTGCTATCCGCTCGTGTAGGTCAAAATCCAATGACTTTTTGGAATTTAATTAATTGCACTTTGGTGTTGCTTAAAATCACTTTTCAATAAAAAGATTGTATGGACGATAATAAAGCAGCACTTGATACCAAAACTTGACTCTACACATTCGTCTCAATTCATCAGCCCATCGTCCACTCGGTCTACCTTGTTTTATTTCAATTCTTCTCGTTGTGTGTTATGTGTATATCTGCCACTTTGGTCATGATTCTTACTCATGTATTCCTCTTGCGATCTCTTCTTGTTATACCGAGCATACACATCTTTCCATGCTTCTCTGTGTACACTGAATCTTGCGTAACATTCTTGAATTTAGCATCCACGTTTCACATCCATACGTCATAACTGGCAGTACCCATTGGTCGTATGCCTTATTTTTTAAGCATGGCGGAATGTTTGATTTAAAAACTATGTCCATTGTTCCAAAAGCACTTCATCCTACTTTCATTCTTCGTTTAATTAAAATTACTGAGTCAAACAAATTGGCAGACAGGTATAAAAGACGGCTTAGATTTTAAACAATCAAATTTAATATTTTTTTGATACATTATAGTTTATTTTTTAAATGTTATTTAGTTTTAATATACACAATATATGAAATACGGAAAGATTCGCTATGTACATAGAAGCAAAAAATGAACCTGAAGATGGTACTGGCAATTGAGGTCGCGTCAATAAGTATATGGCGAAATGACAATGACCGTCTGTCGACTTGTCCATAAATGACAGGTAGCGTTTGACCAATTGGAGCAGCGTGTACGCCCCAACCGTTTTCGATTGGCGTTTAATTTGTTCACGCGCCATTTTGCAATTAAAATCTCAAAGTCGTCCAATCGATTCGTCCAAATATGTCAACCGGTTGGTGGTAAAATCAAATGCTAATTAATTTTTCAATCTTCCAATTTGCACCGGATCGATCGCCACTTATTTTTAATCGTCCGTGCGCTCGTCGGTCAGTTGCATAATGCGATATGTGTGAAACTAGCATTATTAATCATGCGAGCAAAGCTCTCGAAAAGTCAACTTTCGAATCTGTCAAAAATTAATCTGCTCTGCAGCGACAGTTCTGACCCTAAAACTTTTTGTTGTTTGTTTGTTTGACTTTGAATATTGTGCGCGTGATCCGTAATGTATTTGTATCGTAGTATATTTAAACTTACTCAGTTTGATAACAAAACATCAAACTTCTCAAATAACTTGTTATATTGATTTCTTCAAGGACATCGTTTAAACTGCAATTTACTTGACAAGTCTGTCATATTGTATGCATACTGTTTTTCAAACAGTACACCTACATATGTACATATATTCTACATACATACATACAGAACCTTATGTATATGTTATATCTAAACGTTTAGAGAGTTTCTCAAGCGTTCCATTCGAATTATATTATATGTACTAGTCAATGCCCGTTGACAGTGTCATCGGGTGGTTATCTAATCTAATATATAAAATTGAATGTTTGTTTGTTTTTGCGCTATGCAAATCTACAGTTTTCAATTTAGAACCACCAAGTTTGCTATACTATCTCATAGTACTTAACTTAGACTTAACTTAGTTTTTGGAAGGGGTTGAACTCGGGGCTCCCCTTCCCATACGAAATTTTTAATCAATTTTTATTTGTACCTACTGGAGAATACATGTTTATTTTGATATTCATCTGTTTTATTATTTGAAGTCACCCGCCCGAGCAACGCCGGGCAATTCAACTAATCATATTATGTACATAGTGTATTTAATAGTTGAAAATGTAGTAGGTAGTTGAAAAATGCGAGCGCTTCGCACTACCCGTGCCGTGTGTGTATGCGAGCGTTCCGCGGCTACCCAACCAGACAGACCCTTGCGCTACTATATACATATGTATGTATATTATACAATGTACAAATGTACATTAAATCCAACATTCCGCCATGCTTAAAAAATAAGGCATACGACCAATGCGTGATGGTAAATTCGAGAATGTTACGCAAGATCCACTGGCATGGAAAGATGTATGCTCGATATAACAAGAAGAGATCGTAAGAGGAATACATGGGTAAGATGTATGACCAAAGTGGCAGATATGTTGTGTGAACGTGTGAAAAAGTTGAAGTGGCAATGGGATGGACACAGTGAGAAGAATGGAATGGTATCCCGAGAAGATGTGAAAGAAAGCAAGGTGGACCGAATGGACGATGTGCTGATGAATGTGTGAGTCGAGTGGATGCAGATTGCGCAAGACAGACAGGAATGGAAGAGATGGTGAACGGTTGAAAATTATGATGATGATGATAGTACATACATATACCATTTAAAAAAAAAAAGGCAACCGTTTTGTAATTGATTGTACAATAAGTTAGTAAAAACATTTGACAATCACTGATTTGAAGATGCTGTTTGATGACGTTAAATGTATCCAAAATTGACGTCCTTAATTTTTTTTCGTATGAAAGTTGAAATGCATGAAAACTGCATATGAATTTCAACACTAACAATTATCCCCCCCCCCCCTACCAGATCAAAGTTCATGACACCTTTTGAAAATAGTTTCCAATCGCTTACAGACACCTTAAAACGTCTGCTAAATTGCGGAAGTTGGACAACGATCGCGTTTGAGAAGCTCTGGGCGTCCGAGGAGGTGCCGGCGGCCATTAGCGTTCGCGCAATATGGCGGCGGCTTTATAATTTTCGTCAAATTGTTGATGCCGTGTGATTGTTGTTGCGTTTGAGCGCAATTAGCGATGACATTTTGCGGTCGCCACCCGCACAACACAGCCTCCTGTACTTACTCATTATCTAGCCGACATTGTCCCCTCCCCCCCTCTGCCCCTCATCATCCACCCACCCAACCCCCCTACCAGTCGCTCATTATAAAAGGCCATTACGTTGCCGCCACCCCGGACCCGGTCATTATTGCGCAAAACAACGGACTTTCGAATTAAACGGAAGTGGTCACATCTCATTTGAATCTCTAAAAAATGATTAAAATATATTTACCATTATAAGAAAGTAATATACCTACCTACTTATAAAAACGAAGGTTCACGATTCGATACTCGAATATGTATAGATTTTGATGATATCATAATAATAAGAAAAACAAAAGTAAACTGCCACTTCCGGTAGTGAGATGTTGGCCACAGTAGATATGTATATCTTACGACTAACGTGAAAACTATAAATATGAAATTTCGACGAGATCGCCGGTGCAGTTTCGGAAATATTCCGTGGTAAACTTTTCGACAAAAAAAACCCTACTTTCGGTTGACTGATTTTAATGATTTATTTTTTCCTAAATAGTAATTTCTCTCAGGATTACAACATTAAAATATTGTGACGATACTACATATTTAAAATGCCGGAAAAAAAAAAAAAAAAAAAAATCGTTCAAGAGTAAACTGCCACTTCCGCTCGTCAGATGTTGACCAAAATCACAGTATTTTTTACGGCTAACGTGAAAACTATAGATATGAAATTTCGACAAGATCGCCGGAGCAGTTTCGGAAATATTCTGTGGTAACAGAATTTTAGAATTTTCTACACGAAAAAAACCCTACTTCCGGTTGACTGATGTTGACCAAATTCCTTATGGCTCTTACACCTTACGTGAAAATAATAGATATGAAATTTCAGCTTGATAGACTTGATAGTTTCGGAGAAAACACACATTCAGACACACACACACATAAGTACACAGTCATACAGACATTTTCCAGAAATCATGAAAACGTGATCAACTTCATACAAATCAGTCAAAATCTCGAGGTCGAATTTTCGCACGATCACAATACTTTATCCGATTAAGATAAAGTAAAAATGAAAAGCGCGAATTGTTTATGCGAATTGTATCAAAGAAGACAAACTTTGCAGAAGAAAATTACATCAGAATTTTTATTTACATAGTATACATTTTACAAAAGTGTTGAATCCTTGCGTCGTATTAAAACGCCCAGTCGTTTTAAAAGTGTCAATTTTGCTGTCCGAATCATTTTGCATATCGCAAATCAGCCGGCCAGCTTAACAACCCGAAGAATACTTTGAACCAGTTTTTTACGCAGTCTTTCTCAAACTTTTCAGGTCTTTCAAACGTGTTATTTTTATTTGAATTTATGAATCGCTTTGTACATTTTGCACATTGCCTGGCCATTTTGGGCATTGTTTAAAATAGTAATAACCCGATCGTTGAAGGTGAGCTGGACATGAAGAACACTATACTTACTAGCTCAAATAAATTTAAAAATGCAAATACATAGTTGGATTGACACAAGAAGAGGAATGTATTTTATCCATGCTCTGCGCCGTGATCACTTTTTAACCAAAATCATACATAGCAGGGAATAGACGAAGAGGAAGACCAATAAAATAATACATTAGCTACATAAATAATGGCACGTTCTGATTCTATAAACTATAACAGCGTTTTTCAACCGTTTTTACTACGACCCACAGCGAGAACCTGCCTATATAATAAAATCATTCTTCAGTGTAAATGTACTAATAAGGTGCAGAATCAGGATCAATTATTGATTCGGGGCTTCCAAAGGCTTTTCTTTACTGTTTAAAATTTCTGCAATGGAAAATACTTATCAAAGCATTGGGATAGAGAAGTGAGATGTGACAATATCTCGAGTTTTAATTATTTTAAAATATCTTCGTTGACAATGTTAAACAATGATAGAGGAACTGACCATTCCGGTGTCATGATTTTTTCCATTTGACCCATTTTATTCATTTTGCGACCCACCAATGAAAAACCCCGAACTATTATGTCGTGAAAAGCTACGTAGTATTAGAATCTGAGGATTGTTTAACTTCATATGTTAAGATAGTTACATATATGGAAATAGAGGAAGATCAAGAAAATACATAACACATTAGCCCGATAATAGAACTCTGTGATTCTACAAACTATGGAGTCGTGAAAAGAAAGGCTACCGATGGAAATTTTTGTAAAAAAAGCTCACAGACAAGGCTCTCATCTGTAATTACAGAACAATAATAAAATACATACGCACGCGGGATTACAGACATACAGATATTGACACACACACATTCCAACTATATGTACATAGATAGCTACTTCACCTGTCAGCGATCGCTTGAATTTGACACGGTACGATTGACGGATGACGCCTTCCGCCATATACGAACCGACTATGCCGAATAATAATGTCATGGGCGCGAATGGCCCTCATGATCCATTCAACAGTTGTCCATAACCCCCTCGTGATTGAGGTCGCAGCGGCCAAACCACGTCCGCAAGAAAAATGATGACCACTTGTCGGCGCCCAATTAGCGAGCCTCATCCAAAAGCACCAAAAGCTCACAGCTCCAAGGCCACAAAAAAAAAGCATCAAAAAGACTTCCTACTATAGGGCTGCCATACGTCCCGGTACACCGGGACATGTCCCGGTTTTGAGGTCTGTGTCCCAGTGTCCCTGTCCAAGAGTCATTTGTCCCGGTCCATTTACAATTTACGCATATTAAAAAATATGGATTTTTTTGAAAATCCATCATCAGAACCATCATATTTTATTTTAGATTTGATACAGACGCATCCACAAAAAAACATCAAATTTTTCCAGTCGAACTGAGTGTTCCAAAATGATTCCCCATTGATCCCAACGTTTTGCTCTTGGAATACCTATTATCAATCTCTTCGATAATTGTTACTTGTTCGAGTATTGTGATCGTGCGAAAATTCGACCTCGAGATTTTGACTGATTTGTATCAGGTATCATCCCCTGATCACGTTTTCATGATTTCTGGAAAATGTCTGTGTGTCTGTGTACATACTTATGTGTGTGTGTGTCTGTCTGTGTGTTTTCTCCGAAACTATCAAGTCTATCAAGCTGAAATTTCATATCTATTATTTTCACGTAAGGTGTAAGAGCCATAAGGAATTTGGTCAACATCAGTGAACCGGAAGTAGGGTTTTTTTCTTGTAGAAAATTCTAAAATTCTTTTACCACAGAATATTTCCGAAACGGCTCCGGGAATTTTGTCAAAATTTCACATCTATAGTTTTCACGTTAGCCGTAAGAGATACTGTGATTTTAGTCAACTTCTGACGAGCGAAAGTGGCAATTTACTCTTGAACGATTTGTTTTTAATTTTTTTCGACCTTTTAAATATGTAGTATCGTCACAATATTGTAATGTTGTAATCCTGAGAGAAATTACTATTTAGGAAAAAATAAATCATTAAAATCAGTCAATCGGAAGTAGGTTTTTTTTGTCGAAAAGTTTACCACAGAATATTTCTGAAACTGCTCCGGCGATCTTGTCGAAAATTTATATTTATAATTTTCATATAAAAATTAAGAGTTGATAAGGTTTTGATCAAAATCCGCCGACCGGATATGAATATATGCCAAAGATCGTATTTTACATAAGCGCGCGCACTTAACATAGTAATTTCATGATATTTGTGTATGTATTTTGGTCGGTGTGGTGGTGTGCATGCGTTTTATTTACTTACGTACTTAAAAAATAATTTCGTTACTCTTTGTATTCCTCAAATATATGGATAAAGTCATGGGTTGGCCACACCCGAATTTTTTTTTGTCCCCATCAGTAGTCCGGACAATTATGCTAGCCCTATCCTACTACTATCTATAGTCGTTCTATGTTTTCTATCACTACGAAGGGGTAGTTTTGTGTTCAATCGTGTCAAAGTTCGGTGGAACCAATGCGGAAAACGGCTACGGGTTAACGTTAACTGCACACACCTGTTGATGATGGCGTTTCGATGATCGTGCAACCACGTGCTGACACGTGTTAAACGTGGCCCGAGGCTTGTATATCCCATGCATTTTTACTTGTCGCAAACTCATCATCATCATCAAATCACGTGCCTGCTAACGGCACACACCGCGCCACTCTAGCACATTTAATTTTGCGTTAGCGTTCCCGTTCAATCATCGCATTCGCGGTTGGGCAACGTCTATGAACTGCATCTGTCGCTTGCGTTTTGCGATTGCAAATTTGCTATTATAATAGTGTGGAGACGATGGGTCTTCTTGCGCTGTGCCAAATCGCCGACGTGGCATGTCACTTTGAAAGCTTCGCAGAGAAACTGGGTTTTGGGGATTCAAAAATGGAACAATCTCGCACAATTCGTGACAAGTGGCCAAATACGCATTAGAAAATGGTGTACAACTGTACTGAGACTACTGAAAGTTGCTTGTATCTATGTACATATATCGCTATATAATAATAGCCCTATTCCGTGTGTGTGTGTGTGTCTGTCTGCTGATAACGCTCGCCTCGGTAAATAATTAAAAAAAACCGGAACGTCGCACGAGTGGGATTTGAACCCAGTATCGCTGATTCGGAACAGAGCGCTTACGCGGTGAGCCAAACCAGATGATAATAATAGGCAGGCTTCAACGTATTATGTATATAATAAATAGGCTCGCGAATTTGTTAAATTGTTACGTTGTTGTTATTATAACGCGCTATAGATGGCGCATTGTTGCATAGATGCAACAACTATAAAAACTATTAAATTTAATATTATTTTTCAGTACGGGTGATTAGAACGCTCCGTTGATATTCAACGAGCCTACACTAGTATAGTATAAAGTTGAATGTTTGTTTGCCGCTATGCAAATCTACAGTATCTATAGACTTTTGATATCGGAATATTAAACTGTTCGAATGACTTATAATATTGATTTCTTTAAGGACACCTTTTAAACTGCAATTTACTTTACAAGTCTGTCATGTTGCATAAAGCGCTGTTTTTCAAACAGTGTACCTACCTATAATTCTACAGAACCTTAGGATTATGTACGTCCAAACGTTTAGAGCAGGCATGTCAAACTCATTTAGGTAGGTCTGTTTACCACATTCAACAGAAAAAAATTACCACGGGTCAAGGTTCAAGAGGTAATTCAAAAAATAAAACAACATCATTTTTGCAAACCTTTTTGATAATTTTGTTTTTATTTATTAATTTCTTGGGATGATGCCACATTTATTATTGCGCATGCATATTTGGTTAATCGTATCAGAGCGTTCAGGATACTTTTCTTCATAATTGAAAATATTTAATCACATAAATATGTGCTGCCAAACATGCACAATATATTCGGTAAGAAAATTTTATAAATATTAGGAAACGGTCAGCTGGAAAATGCGAATACAAATTTGGTATGCCAATATTCATAAAATTTTCTTTCAGAACAGAGTCACATTGCGATAATTCAATTAATTCTACTGTATAACATCATCGGCATCTTCGAGATTAAAATTAAATGATGTATAGTAAGCAACGCAAATTCTTTTTCACAATTCACAATCTTGCTTCGATAATCTTATCCCAATAATGAAATATTTGTCGTTCTGCCACTCTATTTCTGATAGAAATTATGCATTGGAAATCTTTTAATTTTTCTGAACACATAATTTTTATTATTTGCAAATCTACAGTTTTCAATTTAGAGCCACCGAATTTGGTATACTATCTCATTTGGTATACCATCTCTAACTTAGACCGTAGACGGTTTTTGGAAGGGGTCGGAGCCCGGGGTCAAGAGGCCCCCATACAAAAATTTTAATCAATTTTTGTTTGTACTGGAGAATAAATGTTTATTTCGATATTCAGTGGTTTTCATCATTCATAATATTCATATTCATAATTAACCCGATCGAGCAACGCCGGGCAATTCGGTTAGTACATTAGGTACAAAAATGATAATGATCAATGTTTGGAAGAAGTTAGTTTTTCAAGAGTAGATTTTGATATTAAAAATTATTTTCAACTTAATGAAATGATACAGATGAATCTTACAACTCCCTTCAATGGAAATTAGAGGTTAAATTTTGGTTATTTATATTGTACAAAAAGCATGGAGGTAGGTACGTTTTACGATATAAAATAAAATAATGGAACAACATATGCATAGTAGTAAGACCTACCAGAGATTTGTAGATATATACATACATATGTACTTTCAATAAAATTGAAAATATTTAGATTTTCACATCTGATAGTAACCTATATGAAAGTCATATGTTCAAGTGCAAATCGAGAAATACTGGTTTATATATGTAGGTTCACCTATACATATTTTGTCAGTAAATGTCAGTTTACAAGAAACTATGTAGGCAAACAGTTGAACCAACAAACGGACACGTACAAATCGAAAGCCCTACCTACATATGTATGTATGTATGTATGTATGCAGCGAGTTAAAATTTGATTGCTCACTCGCAAAGTTAAAATTGAAGTTTTAGCGTATCGTTCAATCGAAAGTATAATATTTTATAACCAGTTTCCACTAATGCGATTTACGAGTTGCGAGTTAAATAATAATTCTAAGTAACGGTCGCCTTTGTTGTGATCGGGGTGGCCTTCGTTTCATTGATTTCAGTACACATTTTTTTGATTTAAAAGGCTATTTATTGTAATGTGCACCTATTACATACATACATACAATATCACACGTGTACCCAATATGAGAGTAACTAACTGTACCCGCACGGTTATCTAGCAGCACTTGATAGCATTGGTTTAATAGCCGAGAAAGGGTTAGTTAGGTACTATTATACCCGTGTGTGTGTGTAACAGCGTTAAAACGCCGTTTTATAGCTCGGCGATGGGTGACTAATGTTTAATCACAAAACGATTCGGGTTCGACACTTGTTAACCCACAACTCGTGGATAAGAAGGGGGATCATTACGTAAAAAGCGTAATTGGTCCAACCATTACGACCGTTAGTCACTTGACGAGGTTTACCAATATTGAACACGACTGCGTGTCAAGGATGCTACGTCAATTTTATATTATAAATATAATGTCTAGATAGATAGGTAGGTACCTCTACATACATTTTTATTTTCCACATTTTAATGCGATAGTATCTACCTGTATCGAAACGTTCGAATAACATTCGAATTAGTCACAACGAATTACACAGAGAGAAACGTTAACTGTCGAATCGTGATTAAGCTAGTCCTACTTATATTCTGTCGTCGATAATATGATCGATACCAACTCTTTCAATCCTGATTTATAATTTGCATCGATTCAGGAGTGGATTTCATCACTAATAAGTCAGTATAATATAATGATATGAAAACAATCGGAAAAGCTCGTTAATAAGCTAAGGAGTAGGTACTAAGAAACATTCGTAGAATCTCAACTCATTATATTCCCGGAATATTAAGATAGATAAGAATTATTGTACTCGGTCAGACTAAAATAGAAAAGTCTCATTTTATAATAGGTACTTGAATAGTGTATCTGAATGACAGATTATTCACTTGAGCTATGATACATATCTCTGAAAATGGTCATATAAATGACTATAGAATTCAGATTGGTTCCAATGATTTATGGATTTTCCAACAATTTTTTTTAAATACATATATATATTTCATCATCATTTTCAGCCGTTCACTATCCACTGCTGGATGAAGGCCTTTTCGATCCTCTACCATTCCTGTCTGTCTTGAGTAATCTGCATCCACTTGACTGCACACATTCTTCTCAATTTATTTTTCATCGTTCACGTTTAATAAGGTTAGCTTCCCGTGTTATCATCATCATCATTTTCAGCCGTTCACCATCCACTGCTAGATGTAGGTCTCTCCAATCCTCTTCCATTCCTGTCTGTCTTGAGCAATCTGACTTCACACATTCTTCTCAATTCATCAGCCCATCGTCCACTCGGTCTACCTTGCTTTCTTTCACATCCTCTCGGATACCATTCCAGTATTTCTCACCATCCATTCTTTTCGCTATGTGTTCACTTCAACTTTTTCACACGTTCCGCTATATATACAACCTTGGTCATGCTTCTTACCCATGTATTCCTCTTACGATCTCTTCTCGTTATATCGAGCATACATATTTCCATGCTTATGTGTGTGCACTGGATTTTGCGTAAAATTCCTGAATTTAGCATCCACGTTTCATATCCATACGTCATAACTGGCAGTACGCATTGGTCGTATGCCTTATTTTTTAAGCATAGCGGAATGTTGGATTTAAAAACAATGTTCATTCTTCCAAAAGCACTCCATCCTAGTTTTTAAATATATTTAAAAACAGTCTAAGTTTTACATTCAAATTTCCATTGTCTGAAAACTCTGAGCTTTTAGAAAGTAAGGCCGTTGAAAAATTACGATTGAATTTCCCGTACAGAAGATTCCTTATAAAATAATTGACGTTTAGATTCTTGAAATTCTTTCAAACGTTGAAGCACCGATTGTGATAATCACAAAGAGTATTATAAGCTAATGGTACAATCACAAACGGTAATGGACTATACGGCGACCCAGTGATTATTCAATGACATCATGCATATTTGATTTAGTGTCGTGGAAACTCAACTCGAAATGTACCTACTCGAGTATAATACATAGGTACGTACAATCTACGTACGTACGACCAAACTGAAAATAACAACAACAAAAACGGTATTTAAATGAATCAATTAGGTTTTTGCACTCGAGTGGGTACCAACCGACTAATTCGCAATATAACTCCGGTCAATTAGACGTCGACACACGTTCGTATTTGATTAAGAAAAATACACGGGTTCGAACGCACACTCAAGGATGACCATAATTACATGTCTGATCATCATAGCGCTCATCGCAATCATAATATGTGGCCCGTTCGACTGGTAAACGATCAATTATCTGTGAATAAATAGCTCTGAGCGGGGTAACAAAAAAAAAAAATAGTAAAAAAAAAAAAAAGCGTAAACGCAATATTTCATCGATAGTGACAACTCGTATCCGTATTGCATTATATACGATTATAATTATATTATATTGTAATTAATAACTAAATAATAATAAATATACAAATAGGAGCGATTAAATTATACATTCTTATCTATTGTCGTTTGCGAATGACGATTATTTGATTTAAATTGTATTGGGGTTCATAATTCTCGTTGTGCGTGACACGAGGTCAAACAACTATTTATTTTGGCAATGCTAATAAATCAATATGCGAACTATACATAATCTAGACCGGCGTTTATCGACGACGTAGGTCTATAAGGTTTTAAAAGCCTGTATGTATGTATGATAATTTTATTAAACAGAAAATACATATAAGTGGAATTGTCATTCAGATTAAGTTGGACGTGTACATACGAAGGTTAAAGGAAGACGCATAATCAAACAGATAATATTACATTGTCAATTTATTCTCGTAATACACTGTATAATGAGGTATTACAATCGTGCTGAAAATTTTGCTTTAAATACGCTGTGACCATTTTTGGAATGATGTCTGTCTAAGTGTCTTTTAAAATCGAAACCAGTCTTATATGTATCTATGTATGTATGTACGTAGTAATTTAATCAACTTTGAGCCATCGCAAGTTGATATAATTTCTAGTAATTGTACTTTTATTTAAAATCAATAAAATATATAATACGCATAGGTATATGTACCTATATATAAAAAGTCAGATTCAGACGATAAGTAAGAATACTATTTAAACTATTGACGATTAACGGAACATAAGAGTGGATATTGACTGTGTAAGGTGCCCATATGCAAAAAAATTATTTAAACATTCAATGAAAACGAAATAAGTGTGACGAACAGACAGACACACTTAAAGTTTTTAAACACAATACAAAATTGTATTATTAATCCTTTTCCGTCACTTCCATGTCATTTTTTCATTAACTCTAGACATTTTATCCACACTTTTCCATTACCCCTATTAAACAATGAGTTAAAAAAATACACAAGAAAACAACAAAGCTCTTAATATATATGTATATATTTTTTTTTTGGCAAAAAGCACTCTTCAAAGTGCATCACATCAGTCAAGACAAACTTTTGATAACGCGTTTCTGAACGTATGTATGTTAAAAATTCGCTAACATGTATGTATATATGTATGTATGTATGTAGATAGGATTTGAAGCTAAAGAAACAAGATATCAATCGACGTGTTATTTATTTATTTATTTAAAAATACATGGGCAGGCGGCATAGCCGATGGAGCCCAGGAGTCTGTCATAATTTATACATACACTTTTTTATTATTTATATTTGAAGGATTACAAAAAATCATTTATGTTCAAAAACTTATCGAGATGATTTTAAAAGAGATTTGTATTTTAAAAAGTTACTACCTGATTTGGCAGATAGTTCCAAACTCCGACCACTCTATTTGAAAAGAATAAGTTTTTGACAATTTTGTTCGATTTGTCTTTTAGTAGTTTCAGTGAGATGTGCGTTTTTGTTGAAAGTAAGGAGGTTTTTTATTGGGTCGCCTCTTAATCTTCTCGTCTCCAAAGATGTGAGACTCATTTTCTCCAATCTTTCATTATAAGATAGTGATCGAAGTTCAGATGCCATTTTTGTAATCCTTCTTTCTAAACATACAATGTCTTTTTTTTAAGTTAGGGGTCTAAACATTTACAGCAAATTCTAATTTAGGTCTACATAATATACGATCACGTTAGTTTTGATCAATTTACTCTGAATGACCTATGTATGTCCTATGAAGTGCCTATTATTGTCAACGTCACGCTGATAGATGATCATCATCATATCGATTGAATTACCTCAATCATCGTACACACGCGGCTCATACATAGAACTTTGAAAGCATTAAGAATTGTATTAAAATTGACGGTCGTCGATGATGACGTCGAAGCAGTTTATTATTAAGGGGGACGCCCCTCGACCTCTGAAGGTGATCCACCTGTGTAAGCCATCATCGTTCGTATCATTCACTATCATCGCTAATTATGTGTAATTCTCACCTGAACGGCACACACACACACACACCGATTACGAAACCACTATTATTAACCGCGTTCTGACCCCCAAAAGCTAAAAACCAATAATTCCGCGACGATAGCCATTTAAAAAAAAAAACAAGAAAAAATCGAAACGCATCCGCGAGTGGCGATGTGAGGTGAGAGAGCTCGTTGCCTCGTTGAAAATATAATGTGCAGTATCGGAGCGATAAATTCGCGAAACAACACTTTATCAATTATGTTCGCGGGCCGATGGTAGATCGGCCCGATGCACATTATTGCATCGGAATGCACCGGACGGGGGTACACGTACCCCGATCGCCTAATTTATTGGCGAAAATTGCGGTGCGAAAGTCGATTCTCGAGTGCGAGATGGGAATTGGTCCACGCATGCCAATTTTCGTGACAATGCAACGACCCTACGGGTCAAATTGTACAATGTTGCGTAAACGTATTAACACATTTAATGCCTTCCATTCCAGTGTTGTGCAACCCTTTTCAAACAGATGTCATTGGAACAAGAGTAGGTGCACTTTAATGCTTATCTATTAACCGAAAGGATTAACTGTCTGGCTTAATTCTAAAAGGGTCAGTAGAAAATTTGAGCGAATTGAAAAATTACAGCGACTTTCATGCCTTATAATTCCAATGTCTAATATTGACTAGAATACCATTAGATACTAGTGTAAGTGATTTTAATGATGTTTAATATGTTTTCAACGTGCTAACTAAATAAATCGATCGAATGTTTTCGTAATTGATTACGTAACAATTTAGCAAAGTTCGTTTAAAAAAAACTCGCGACGTTCGTGTTTTTTTTTCAATTTTCAGCCTTTACCGAGGCGAGCGTTATTAGCAGACGGACAGACAGACAGACAGACGGAGTTGGGTTATTATATGTAGTATATATAACTAGTGTAAGCCCGTTGAATATCAGCGGAGCGTACTGTGAGTGTTTGTGTGGATGAGTACCTACATATATGTATGTGTACGTGCAGTATGTATGCGAGCGATCCGCGGCTATCCAGCCTGACAGCCAGCCAGGCAGACCCTTGCGCTACTACATGTATATAGTAATGCATACTTCAAACTAGACAAATGAATAAAGTACTGAGCTTAAAAAAAATAATATTAAATTTAATAGTTTTTATGTATATATGTAATACAACAACGTAACAATTTAGCAAAGTCGCGAACCTACTAAGGATTTATATGTTTAAATCCCACTCGCGCGCGACGGTTCGTGTCTTTTAATCATTTACCTCGGCGAGCGTTATCAGCAGACAGACAAACAGACAGAAATACAGATTTGGATAAATTGGGGATTGGTAAATTGGGATTTGGGTAAATTATACAAATGGTAAATGCAAAAATGCATTTTCATAATATCTAATGAAATGTTAACCAAATAAGCTTTTAGTTATAAAACATTAAAAAATCTGATTTTTTAAGAGTACAATAGATCAATGATATTGGACATTTTAGAACAAACACAATCAATTTCACTCTAATAAAACATTGATATTAGACAAAATTCGTTTGAATACTACGATCCACTACTTTAATCTATGTACATACATATTTAGTTTCATAACAAAGGTCATAATAATAGGTGCATTTCATTCGCTCTTACAATAATTGTAAACTGAAGGGTTCGAGTTAGTTTAGTGTATAGTTTCCTGTCGTATAAAAAAAACTTATGACACAATAAATTCAAAACGAAATAAAGTAACAGTATAAAAACCACTAGGTACATACATATGTACATAGGTACGTACAAAATAAATAAAATCAATATGAAATATGAGCGCGTGAAAAACGTCGGATCGCAGCATTACGATTGTAAATCCAATAGCCGCGGATTCGCAATTAACATTTTTAATAATGGACGTAAATTATCATCGCGATATACGTCGTCGTATGATGATGATGATATTGATGATTCTACGATGATGATGATGATAATCGGTCGGGTTCGAGGAATGTTACGAAAGACGTGTTAGAGGTGGTGAGCATTCGCGTTCAAACGTACACTATTCACCTTGGAAATGGTAATTATTCACAAGTTTATCTTTACAGGTGTCAGTAGGTAACGTCCTCCCGAAACAAATCTTAATAAATGTTAAAAGGGGGCGGACTATTCCGTTTGTAATATGAAGACGTAGTAGACGATTTTAATAATTTATGTAATATTAAAAAAAATGATTAAATTTGTGACGTCAATGCGAAAATGAGGGTTTGTAATGTACTACTTGTATCAAAAGATACATTTTCAACGTTTGTGTCCGTCTGTGTATTTAGGACGTAAGAAAAAATTCAAATCAATCTTGGCGAGCCTCTCAACTCCTAATCAGCCATCCTTACGAGGATTATTTGTCAATATGTATCTTTTGTCACAGTCGTTTTTTTTTTTATTCATTTATAGCACGCGACTCCAAAAAAATGTTCGAGTATATTCGTTCCGTATCCGAATTGTTAGTAATAAAATAATAACTAATGACAAATCGGAAAATTTCAACGATTGACGGTTCATGGTACGACGAAAGGACAATAAGATCTCGACAACAATGGAAGATAAGTTAGAATAGATCATTCATTTTTCTATTACATGCAGATCGTTATCGAAAAGTCGGCATTGTAACCTTGTCGATTGAAAATATTTTTAAACAAAAAAATTTCAAGTGATAAAATGAAAGAATTGCTTGTTAAGATTAACTTTGATTATTGTAATAATATAGGAAGTGCATGAGTAATAATTGAATCACAGTCATATTGTACATAGTTTGATGCGGAAGATCTTTTTAAGTATGAAATACTTATTGGAATTTTTTTAGGTTAGATTTAGTAGTTATTGCTTTATTTTCATATGTACATACATACATAGGTATGTACTAAAAACTTGAAAGTAATCGATTTGTTTAAGTCGTCTAAAAGGACAGTTATTTTGAGGTAGAGAACGCTGACAATATTTTGAGAGCCTCTCGAGGGTTAAGTGGTTTTTAAAACGTTTGGGGTCTTCACATCAGGGCCCTATCGGATAATTTTTATGTTTTTAACATGTTATTTTATGTCACTTGTATAACTCATTCGAATCCGCTTCTGTTGAGTGGACGATAATCTCAACACCGTATAAGGGTAAATCACAACGAGAAAAAAAACAAACACAAACTAATACGTAGAAAATTTTATTTTATTTTTAAATTTAACTAGTGCTTGTTATGAAAATTATTAGAATTTTTTTTTGTATAGACAATGTCAATGTAGATGGTATAAAAATATTTAAAATTAATGGTGTATGAGTGAGAGTCGATTGAAAGGACTTTGAAGTTGAAGTTACCTCCGTTGATATGTGACAAGCCCTCCCAGGAGCAACAAAGGATTACCACGAGCCGAACAGTGACAACAAGATGAGACAGGCTCTTCTGATGTATCCTTTGAAGCATTCCAGAATACTTTTGGCGACACTTGTGAAATTACAAATCACGTATTTTTCACGCAGACGACAATTGAATAAACCGTTGACAGATTAGACAAGGGAAAACCTTTAACCCGACACGACCCGATTGGTCATACGAGTCAATCATAGAAGTGATGTTTACAGAAACACGATTCGAGTCGACCATCGTGAAGAATGACGCACAATTTTACGGAAAAGAGGGATAAATTTGTGAAGCAGGCCGATAACAACGATGTGAAGTGGGGAAATAAAAAAAAAATGGAGATACATCACGAGATTGGACGCATTGTGTCCATGTGAATCCGCCGATTCGTGAATGAACCGATTTATTGAATACGAATAACAAAAAGAGCGGTACGAGACGGTTTTTGGTGGCGGTTGGAGGGAAGCATGTGAAGCTTTGTTGTCGGATTCATGATGTGGTTGTGTCTGAATGACGGAAAATCGAGTGGAAAAAAGTATGGTACACGACTTTGGTAGCCGTTTGGAAAGCTGAAACGCTTCGCGGCGTAATGTTGATTTGTTGTGCGATCTCGCCGGACAAAGGGGAAAAAATCATGTCAAAAACGATGGTGCATGCCCCACGACCACTTATGACGAATCCGAACCGTGAGTGGCACATCAGAACCATTGTGTGCGATTGGACTTCTTCACATCGGATATTATTTATTGCCGAAAGGTAGAAAAAAAGCTCTCAATAACAGAGACGTTCACGAAATCGCAATAGGTATATCGCTATAGTCTTGAATGAATTCAATGTAAAATGTTCCAAGAATACGCGAGACAAAGTATATAATGGAAAAAGCAGTCGATTGAGTTTACTTTAACGTTATTTTTATTAAAACGTAATCATTTATTTAAATAAAATAAAAAACAACAAATTTATAAAGGAACGCGAACGCCATGAAAGTATCGCGTCCTCAGAACACAAAGGTGACATGTCTATGATCTTGCGAAAATGATTTATTTATTTATTTAATATCAAGTAACATACAGCTCATAAAATAAAATTAATTCTACATAATACAATACAGCCAAAATAGTTACAAACAAACAACAAATTATAGCAAAAAAGGAAATTTATGAGTTAGGGCTGGAAAAGGAACTTGAGTAAAGAATCAATGTGTGCCGGAATTTCGTTGAATGGCGAAATCTATGAATGAAGGAGTTTTGTGAATAATCAGTAGAACAAAGATTCAATTGAAACGATGGAGGATTTCTGACAGATCTAGAGGAACAGTGGAGAAGGATCCTACTCGGTAAGGGCTATCTGATAAATTATTTAATAGCTTAAATAAATACAAAGCAGAGATCCGAGACCGCAGAGGCACATAATCATGGAAATTGGAATAAGAAAAGGAAATACGAAACTTGGAAATGGAGTACCTACGCATGGAACTTCTTATTAATTTTTTTCCAATTCAATAATGAAATTTTGGTAAAACGGGTTCCAAATACATACATATGTAGTACTAGCAAATTCCATGTGACTCCTTACGAATACATACATTGTGTAGCAGAGATACAGTATCAGAGAATTAATGCAACTTTGCTCCTCTTTAATTATTCTACAGTCAAGTGGCACACCCGAATGACGCCGTAATTTTTTTCTTTTGCAGTTCTACTAATATTCTTGGAGCACACAAGTGACAAGTCCGGACTTTTTGCATGCAATTTGATAAATTCACTTGTGTAAATTTAATAATATCTAAAAATTTAGAGTAAAATATTATGTACAATCGTGAATTTTATATAAAGTTCCCCTGATTTATGATGACCAGTTCAAACTTTAAAACTGCCGCCCTGAACAATTTACTATTTTGGACATGTCACCTTTGCGCTCTGAGGAAGCGATATGTAGTTTAAAATTCAATCTTTGGAATTGTGTCGAATTGAGTCATAAGTATCAAATTATATTATTTAATAGAAAAACTTTCTTTCTTAACATGAAAAATGATTTACATAGACTTTTTGGAACAATCTTTGCATTTACAGTCAGTCAGAACTGCAAAAAAATACAAACCTTGTTTTTAATGCTCAGAAGTTACCATTTTTCAATGTCAATGATGAAATAATAATTTTTTATCAGCCAATGATGATTTAATATGAACTTGTAAGCTCAATATCACTTAATTTTCAAGGATCCGAGACAGCCAACAAAGAAATTTCCGCCATTTTCCGGGATTAAAAGATCAACACGACTATGAAACTACGATTTGTCAATAGGTACTATGTATCCACTAGTATAGATACAAGTAGGTAGATTCTTTATACATTGAATGAACAACATACATACATACATATACACGAACGCACAAGTAACAAATAGCATCACGTATCGCGGTAGCTTGATTTAACATCACGTGAATACGTTTTTACATCCGAGCACTTCATTTCGACGAATTCCGTTTTCGTGTGTAACATATTACCGGAGAGCATAGAAGCACTTCCGATGAAGCATTGTCGAACTGTCGATATTCCCATAGCAAATTGAACGTTGCCTTTGCGATCGTTACGTGGACTTTTATTACACACAATACAACACAAGCGCCACAAGTAGGAAATAAATATGTATTCGTCGTTTGTACGTAAGTACTCGGCGTTTAAGTTTGCATGAAATATCAAGAATATTAAGCAAAGGTCGAGCGTTGTAATGCAAGGAATCAATTGAAAACTAGAAAGTCGTAAGGTCCAAATGTCACCCTGTACTTTCAACGGCAAACATTCAAATATACCATAGTGGCCGATAACAATGGACAAATACGATTTAATTGCAAACTCACGAGTTAAACTTCAAACGACAAACTTCCAATATATACCGCGTAGGTACTAATTTTAGAATCAATACTAATAGCACATGTTAAAATTAATTCCGATGACGTATGTATGTATGAACATATATTTGTATGTATAGTGTACGTTGTAAATCAAGCTACGATAGGTGGTACTGTGTGTATGTTGACAATGCGAACGGGATAAAAGCTCATTTTTCATTGGGAGTTCGCATTTAAATCATGCGATGATGTATCTGCGTTATCTATGAAAGATTTCGTGGCGTTGCGTTGTCTCGATGACGGCAATAAGATATATTTCGGATGCGAGGATGTTTGATAGCCGATGTAAAGTGGATGTATGAAAGTCGGCAAGGGACTTCGGTTGCGGCGCACCAAATGTCATTTAAATACATTACATTCCATCGCCGATACAAGATAAACGACCCGAAGAAAACATCATGAAATATACATTTGTAAACGTTTAATTTATAACGCATATTTTCTAAATGTTTAAGCGAACATCATCACTGAATAGATTGCAGCTATAGGTATATTTATTTAAGTTTGAACTACGATTTGTAGCGAAACATTTTTTATACATAAATGAGTAATGCAAAGATAATGTAAAGATTTAATTTTCAATATCACAAGTGACTTGAACGCGCGACATAGCGCCAAACCCAAACGAAAGTCTTAAATTATTTATTACTCATAAAATTGCGTATTTAAAATATTTCGCGACATTATTTACGATCGTATGGACATTTACACAATTGAACTTTAAATGTAATAACTTAAGTCGTTTTAGATTTATGCGTGTTGTAGAACGAGCTGTTTAAAGTTGGAGACACAAGTATCATATTATTGACCAATTCATATACACAATAAAGATCAGCGTAAGTTTTCGCCTCGTATTATTTTCGGAATCAACTTGTATTACACTGAAGAAAATAAGTTCAACGGAACTGTACGCTACTCCTTAACCTAAAAATGATCTCGACCGGTTAGTCGAAGGATTAAAAGGAATACCTTTTCGATTCACGGTGAATATTTAAGGCCAAATGTCGCTCACGAAGATTAAAGGCTGGACACACACACAGTCACTACTCGCCGTGAATGTATACGGAGAAGACAAAGGATGTATAAACAAAAGGTGAACGAAAACATATACGGATCGAAAATGCACATACAAAGGCGTAGGGTAACACTTAAGTGCAAAAGTGAACCAAAACCACAACTCAATACCGATAAACGTAGACAGGTCATTAATGAACGAACCCCGACGCTCAATTCGTTGCATTTGAACCTCCAATAATATTTGATACAATCGAATGACAAATCGGTCAGCGACGAATGGTACCGTGTGCAATTTTCAAATTATGTGGGTTTGGGTGTTATATGTACACCCGCAATAAATATGCATAATTGATCTAATTAATGCGACGTCGTAAAACGGGACTCGTGCGCGGGTGTCAACTTTTCCAATAGTAATACTAAAGTTGCGACACAATCTTTGAACACCCGGTCGTTCGTTCTGATAACGCACGTTAACCCTGAAACGACCGGGCTGGTCCGCAGATGACGAATGGTCCCTCAATAGCGGTACCGTTGCTGCGCAATTTAGGGTGACAAGCCACATATTAGTCATACGTAATGTATACAGTAATGCAAGGCTTATAATTGTCGGGTATAAATTTAAACTCAGGTAGATTATTGGGCCCCGATACCGTTGCGTTACCGCTCGTTATTAAATCAGTTTTTTTAGAATTTAAATGAATTGCAAGCGTATTATGTACGTACGTAGGTACCTACGTAAGTTGTGCAATGTTTCGACACTGTCCGTTAAATGATATAGCGGATGAAATCTTGTAGTTGATCGGCAAACAATGGTTGAAAGAAGAATGGATTGAAAATTGGCAGTAAATGGAGGGGTAGTTCGTACATTTATTCCGCATAGAGCTTTCAATCCATCAATACTAATAAATAAAAAAATGCGATTAAATAGATTTATTTAAACAATACATATGTATATGTATACTGAATATTGATTGGAAAAGTTTTTATATGTCGTATTAATTTGTATAGTGAACGTTAAAATAGCTACCTATAAGGGATTAGTTTGATGTGAAGATTTTATGTTTTGAAAAAGTGTTTTCTGTTAATTTTTAAGTTTTCAATTACATACATGTTTGGGTATTCACCAAAGAACTAGGATAAATGAACATTGTTTTTAAATCCAACATTCCGCTATGCTGAAAAAGAGGGCATACGACCAATGCGTACTGCCAGTTATGACGTATGGATGTGAAACTTGGATGCTAAATTCGTAAAAATGTAACGTAAGATCCAGTGCACACAGAGAAGCATGGAAAGATGAGATCGTAAGAGGAATACATACATGGTTAAGAAGTATGACCAAAGTGGTAGATATGTATAGCAGAAGGTGTGAAAAAGTTAAAGTGGCAATGGGCAGAACACATAGCGAGAAGAATGGATGTGAAATCCGAGGATGTGAAAGACAGCAAGGTAGACCGAGTGGACGATGGGCTGATGAATTGAGAAGTATGTGTGGAGTCAACTGGATGCTGATTGCTCAAAACAGACAGGAATGGAAGAGGATCGGAGAGGCCTTCATCCAGCGGTGGATGGTGAACGGCTGAAAATAATGATGATGTATGTAGGTATATGAAACATTACAACGATTCTACTATACATACATATGTAGAGTGACGGGTTTGATTTGGCAACACTCAAGGTCATAAACGTGGATGCTGAATTCGCGAATGTTACGTAAGATGCAGTACAAGATGTATGCTTGTTATAACAAGAATAGATCGTAATGGGTAAGAAGTATGACCAAAGTGGTAGATAGAACAAAACGTGTGAAAAAGTTGAAGTGGACACATAGCGAGAAGAATGGATGGCAGATGGACGCGAGAAATATTGGAATTGTATTCGAGAGGATGTGAAAGAAAGCAAGGTAGACCGAGTGGACGATGGGCTGATAAATTGAGATGAATGTGTAGTCAACTGGATGCAGATTGCTCAAGATAGACAGGAATGGAAGAGGTTTGGAGAGGCCTTCATACAGCAGTGGATGGTGAACGGCTGAAAACGATGACGTTTGGATAATATGGTTGAAATTTGAATAACTTAACCCTTAACCCGCCGTTGCATTTCCGTATTGATTTTGAAAGATTGTATTGTCAAAAACCAATTCCTTTTCTTTTTTACATTGATTTATTTAAACTCAGTTCGGAAATGACTATCAGTACTACGTACTTGTATCTAGCGCAGAAGTGTGTGAAACGAATTAAGCATGTTAAGGAGTTACACGAATGCGATTCGACCGTAGGTATTTATACTTTGGAGTGAGTACGAATACGGTCGAGCTAATATTGAATATGAGGTGAGTTACGATGCACGAGAACGGTTATCAAAGTCGGGGCATTGTTGGGTCAAGATGTCGAAATCGGAAGCCTTATATGGGGATCTCTATGTAGTTGGTGAACGCTGTTACATCTACCGATCAGCCACAGGGGTATTATGGAATAGGAGTACGTATTCCTCTCTCGCTCGCCGTATGACAGATGGCTATTGGAAACTGCCCTTTTATGACATACCCGAACGAAAACAATAACTGCACACACACACTCACAGATGAATATAAGTATTGAATATAACAGGGGAAACGAAAGTATGAAAGTAGGATTAAAAATTAATTTTAATGAATTTTGCACGAAAAACGTTGTCACTGTAGATAAGCATATTGTAGAGATAGTTGATCGTTATTTATACCTAGGACAATTGGTGAATATGACTTGTTGTAAAAAATAAGAAATAAAACTAGGATGGAGTGATTTTGGAAGAATGAACATTGTTTTTAAATCCAACATTCCGCCATGCTAAAAGAAGGCATACGACCAATGCGTACTGCCAGCTATGACGTATGGATGTGAAACGTGGATGCTACGCAAGATCCAGTGCACACAAAGAAGCATGGAAATATGTACGCTCGGAATAACGAGAAGAGATCGTAAGAGGAATACATGGGTAAGAAGCGTGACCAAGGTGGCAGATACAGCGGAACGTGTGAAAAAGTTGAAGTGGACACATGGCGAGAAGAATGGACGCGAGAAATACTGAAATGGTATCCGAGAGGATGTGAAAGAAAACAAGGTAGACCGAGTGGACGATGGGCTGATGAATTGAGAAGAATGTGTGAAGTCAGATTGCTCAAGACAGACAGGAATGGAAGAGGATTGGAGAGACCTACATCTAGCAGTGGATGGTGAACGGCTGAAAATGATGATGATGATAACACGGGAAGCTAACCTTATTAAACGTAATATAAACTCGAGCGGCAATCAGACTTGGTTTATGCATTGAAGATATACATACGTAGGTACTAGAAAATCACTACAAATACGATTTATAATTTAGTGCACCACCAAGTTAGCGTATTTTTCATCTGTGCACATCAATTTTTTCATGAATCTTGGCCAGTCGTATTAATCGTATGACAGGGCCAGCACGTGCACGTTTCGCAATGTCTGATATATGTATGTATGTACATATGGGTATATAAATACGTATAGTGTCGATTCTGAGAATAATCGAGTGAGATAGGCGCGGATAGATAAAAACGGCCGACTTAGCATATTTCACCGTTGCGTTTTTTTCGCACGGTGGGGAAAAAGTCGAATCTGCGATCAGCATGCGGAAAAAAAGGCCACTTGTGCCACCCAGTGGATTGAAAAATCAGGGAACCCGATAAGGAGACCCCAACGTAGGTTCGAGCTGGGTGTGCGCGCTGGACACATGCCACTAATTAGCCCATAAACATACTGATCGCTGATCACGATTCGCTGATTGCATATTTAGCAGGGGCTCCGACGACGACGCAAACTACCCCGAAATGCAAAAGAAAACTAAAAAAAAATTACATACATACATACACATATGCGCGGGGAGAGTGAACGGACATTGTATGTATAATTATGCGAGATGAAATATGGGTGTTGGGCGAGCCACCGATGTGATCTATTGTTAAACGGTCTTTATCTGCATAGATATCGCAAACGACTCGTAGCATAATGGGCAACAATGTCAGTCAGTTCGGCGATGGCAATCTGCGGGTTGAATAAACTATTTCTGTAATATTTTATTGTTCTGTGAACTTAACCCGCGTTTTTAGGTCAAGTATATGGGACCGTTTGCGCAACTAATTACCAAAGGTGGTAGGTAGGTAGGTAGGTACCCACCGCAATGATTAATATTGATCAGAATTGCGAAACTAAAATAGTACGCACCGTGGATTTTTTTGCACGTCATCGTTGAGCGTTTGATTGGGTGTTGAATTTGTCTTCGAGAACTTGACATTCGTCCGGACGATGATTGTCGTCTCGTGACAGTCAAAAACTGTGACAGATGAGCCGTCGATTGCCAAATGTTGAAGATAGGAAATTGAACGGTTCTATGTATTCATGCGATGAAATGTCAAATGTGGACTATTGCGTCTTCAAATCACAGAACATTTCGTTAATGTGAATGTTTTTCCTTCTATTTATTATTATAATATCTGTTATATGACGTTACTAACAGTCGAAGAATCAACCGATGAAACTTAAAGAGAATCTTTGTCCGTCGTTTATAAAACTTGAATATGACCTTGTTTTATCAACATATGTACAGTACCAAAAACTTCAAGGACACATACGAGACACATATCTTTAATGAAAACAACGTATGTACCTACATAGATACATATATGAATATAGTGTCATTTTATTATTTCAATTAGCTTTAAGTACCCGGCTTTGCCTGGATATAAATTATAATACATATTTTTTTAAACAAAAAATAACAATTCGACATCGTCGCATCGTAACTCATACACAAATAGTCCGATGGATGGATTTGCAGAAAAATCCTCATATATTTTAACAAGTGAGTGTTTTAATATTGTTTTTTTTAACAGCGTTCCACTCAAACCCTCTCTCGTTATCATTGTATGAATCAATGCAACAATATATCCGATAAATGACGTTGAGTGTTGCCAAATCAAACCCGTCACACTACATATAGTCATCATATACATCATCATCATTTTCAGCCGTTCACCATCCACCGCTGGATGAAGGCCTCTCCGATCCTCTTCCATTCCTGTGTGTTTTTTGAGCAATCGGCATCCAGTTGACTCGACACATACTTCTCAATTCATCAGCCCATCGTCCATTCGGCCAACCTTGCTTTCTTTCACATCCTCTCGGATACCATTCCAGTATTTCTCACCATCCATTCTTCTCGCTATGTCTCGCTATATTTTTTCACACGTTCCGCTATACCTGCCACTTTAGTCACAGTTCTTAGTTTTACCCATGTATTCCGCTTACGATCGTACATCTTTCCATGCTTCTCTGTGTGCACTGTACTTACGTAACATTCTTGAATTTAACATCCACGTTTCACATTCGTGCGTCATAACTGGTAGTACGCATTGGTAGTAGGTATGCCTTCTTTTTTTTTCACAGCGGCATGTTGGATTTAAAAACTATGTTCATTCATACAAAAGCACTCGATCCTAGTTTCATTTCGTCTTCTTTACATCCAGTCACATTCACCAATTGCCCTAGGTATAAATAACTAGCTACCATCTCCCTACAATATGATACATACATACATACATCTCTTTTACAATACATTAGTCCGAAGCATCTTAGAATCTGGTTATATAATTTGGAGTCCCAGTTCCATTACATACTCAGTACAGATTGAAAGGATCCAAAGAATATTCTTGAGATATTTGTACTTGAGAGAGTTCGGCTATTATCCCTTTCTGTTTCCCAGCGCTTTTGTTCTGGGAGCAGTGGGGTATAAAACTTTATCGTCTCGGAGAGACGCTCACCTCGTTTGTCATTTTTACAAACTGTTAAGATGTGACATCTTCAATCCTCCGGTCTTGGAGGAGTTGAAGCTTTTGGCGCCTGAGCATCCTCATGGATCTCGATCACAGCTATTGTTTTCACCAATCTGGGCCAGATCCTGTATCCTCCGTGACTCACCCGTTGCCAGAGCTATTGGTAGGCTGAATGCTGTTGCATTGAATGTTGATTTGTTTAATATTAGTCCTCAACAGCTTTCCAGTTTCCTTTATTTTCTACATTAAGTTATTTTTATGATTTTCTGGTATTAATTTTATAATGACATTGTGGACATTGTTATATTTTGTTATTTTACTACTTTTTTTCTTGTAATTGTATCTGGCCGTGGTGACGAATTGGGGTAACCTGTTAGGTCATCACGGTATATTGTGAAATTATCACCAATTTATTTAATAAGTCAATGTTTAAAAAGCTGCGTATAAAACGGAGACTCTGCTTTAAATGAGCACGTTGAAGATGTGCTGGACAATGTGTTGATAAAATTAATAACACCTCTCTTCGCGTGTGGAGCCTCGCCGGGACCATATTGATGCGTCCCCATATAGTCCGGCACGTGGGTCCATGGCGGGTCCGGTTTTTCGACCGATTCCGGACCAAGATAGTGGCGGTTTAAGTGTGCATTCCAGAGCCGGCGAGGACGTCGAAAAAATTACGTAGAATTTATGCCGCGAGATCGGAGACCGAACAATACCAACACGAGACATTATAAATTCACGGACAACAATAATTAAGATCGAAACAAACTCGCCTACAAACATGCGTAGGCAATTCGCAGCACACGCGCGCGCGCTTCTGGAAAAAAAGCTCTCAGTAGGTGAGTATCAATCACGGTTTTTATACGGCGAGCTTTCCGGTGTGTACCTGTCCGTAAGCGATTCGAAACAAAAACAAAAGTAATGTTACGCGTCATTATGTGTGTAAGCAGCGCGAAATTGTGGGGGCGTTTAATCGAAGTTAAGGCCCGAGCACACAAAAGCGAAATCGCGTATGAAAACCTAGCGAATTTCGCTAGGAAAATCTAGAAAATTTCGCTCGTCTTTCAATTTGGTTCATTATTAAATATGTTAGATAAGTCAACTAGAGATAGATTACAAATATTACAAAATAGAGGTATGAGATGTATTTTAAATGCGGATAGGTATGCTAGTATAAAAAAGATGATGATTGATTTAGATTGGTTGAATGTTGAATGATATTTTGAGAATTTGTATGTTCGTATTTATATTTAAATTAGTAAAGTAATTTTTAGTAAATCATATTTTAGTAAATTTATTGTGAGAGGAATGGATGTATGTGAATATAATTTAAGGAATAAAAATAATTTAACTATAAAAAATGTTAAAATAAATAGAAATAGGAGAAGCATCTTGTACAGAGGTGTTTTGGAGTATAATAGACTGCCGGATGGAATTACATAGAAGGTTCAAAACTATTGAAAAATTCCTGGCAGTCTTAAAAAAACATCTCTGTACAGATGCTTACATAGTTAAGGATTATAATTAATCAGCTTACGCTACTATATTATATAAGTAAATAAATTTGTATCGCACACACCAGCCCGATTAAAGGTCTGAGCACACCAAAGTGAAATCGCGTATGAAAACCTAGCGAATTTCGCTAGGGAAGGAGCACTTGAGCGCATGACAGCAAAGTCGGCTTTAACCGCTGAATATTCGGGCATAGCCACGTGGTGAGATATGCGTGTGTGCGATACAAATTGAAAGACGAGCGAAATTTTCTAGATTTTCCTAGTGAAATTCTCTAGGTTTTCATACGCGATTTCGGTTTGGTGTGCTCAGGCCTTTAATCGCGGTGTTTTTTTTTTTTTTATTTTCAAGAATAAATAAATGTCCGTGTGCAGGCGCGGACGAAATTGAAATGTCAAAAATTTGTACGTGTAACGATTCGGGAAACAAATTCGAATAAACAATCGATTTGTTCGACGTTTTTTTTTGCGATCGTCGTAACTTTTTGTTTCCTTTCCCCCCAGTGAGCGCAATTCACTAATGGAGTTTTTGCTAACGCTATTCTGGGAAACAACTATCGAACAACCGAATCAATTTGAAAATACAATGATGAGATGCTGCAATCGATGATGACAGTTAAATTGTTTGTTTTAGTTGTTTCATCCGTATCTATGCGATTTTCTTTTAAAATCGACTGTTGGACTGTTGAGCGTTTTGGGACCAAACAAGAAAATCGATCATTTGAACACAAGCAAAATTCATCTAATTTATGATGTAACCCAAATGTTTAATTGTGGAAAATCTACAGTATTCATCTTCAGCCGCTAAGGGTGTCAAAAGGTAGGGTTTTTGATTTCAAAGGTATGGTTTCTGAGAATCATTTTAAGACTTTCATGATAAGACGGCGGACTGATGGATGCTTTTGATGACGTGCGACCTTTGAACCCTAAACGCTTCTTTGAATATTCTGTTACCCACCCGAACTCACGTTCGTACTTTAACATTAACATATTCTCTCCATCCTGTGCAGAAAAATTATTTATATAACATAAATAAATACATATAATTACTTAATAATATTATTTGTATATTTTTTACATACCCAAAAATAATGAGGTTTTAGTGTCTCCAATTGATGAGAAAATAGAGTGCATTAGTAGCACTCTATTTCTTTTCTAATATTCCTACAAAATTACGAAACATGACAAATTCTGCTAACCATTCTATTATATTATATATTAAGCTAAATATATAATTTATTTTACACATATACATATGTATGTACATGGGTACAACATACACAATAAAATTTAATAAATAAACAAATAATATTCATTATCTCGAACGAAAATTCAGGTGGGCAACGGCAACACGCAAATATACCAACGGCAAAAGGTTCGTGAATCCGAAACTTCAAGGTCTATTCATGATACACGACAATTATTTTAAATTATTTAAATCAACATTCTGATACAATTTAAGGAATGAAGAGGTGTATAACATTACACGAATGAACAGATGATTCCAGATCAAATAAATCTTGGCCCACTTTTGCAAGGAACGATATTATAATACTACGTGCGATATTTACCATGTGCGTATCGATACACATCTAATAGTGAAACTAAGTGCCGTTTGCTATGTGAGAGAGCGTTTTTGCACAATACTCATACCTTAGTGCCAATGTACCTATGTATGTTCACATAGTAATTTGCAACGCGCCGGAATGTAATCGGCGTAATATTTCACAATGGGATAACCGAGCGCACATTACGCTTTCGCACACATACATATATACATAAATATAATATGTAAACAGTCAATCTGGGGTCGAACGAAGCGCCTCAAATCGATATGGGCAAAACGTTAAAACCAACATGCAATTTGGCCGGTGTGCTCGAACGTGAAATTAAGGTATAAATCAGAACGGGCTCTCGATAACGACTGTATCCGATCGAATTACGAAAGTTACCTTCAAGTATCGTCGCACAAAACCAACACGTGTTTCGTCTCCCGTACATACGTACTGGATGCAACAATAGATGCACATTAAACACACACATACACATGGATCGTAGTACATACATATTCGTAGTGCATACAACAATGTCCGATGGGCTAGCCGTTGTAAGTACTACGGTTAAACTTTCACTGGATAGTCGCTTATCGGCTTTCTTGGCCATTGTGCTGATGGGTTAGTTTAAATGTGTATGTGTGTATTTTACCGGGTGGGTTTTGTGTTCTGTTGTGCAACGGTCCGCGTGTCCGTTTCCGACACAATAACTAGATTGCGAGTGAGATGGTGTCTCGGAAAAATAACAATAATATGTATGGCGTTCGATTTTACGATCGTTTATGGGGGAATTATCTCGTTAAAGGCGATTTCGTGGTCGAATTTACGACTGATAAATCGAACAGTTCCACGCGCGCGCTGCGATAACGGCGACCAAACTATTTTATTACTTTCAGTGCGTGTTTCAGAGATTACAGATTGTGTGTGTGTGTGTGTGTTTTTCTAGGTTTCGTTTGGAAAACTGCAATAATAATAATCGTATATAATGCGGTCTACAACAACGTCGATCGTGTGTGTTTACGATACATTTTCATTTACGGTAAGAAGTATGTAGGTATGTACATACATACATATGTACGTATGTACATAGTAAAGATTCTTCAGTTCAGTGCAAATAATTTTCACTTCATCACACTCGTACATATGTACGTACAAATGTACATATGTATGTACATATCGTCACTGTATCTACAGGTCAATTACCGTAACCCTCACTTTTCACCGAAGTGACATTTTGATGGAAATTGATTTATTGCACACTCTTACACGAACTGGCCAAGTTTCATAAGTCCCAAAAATTATTTCAACCAAAATAATTCAAAAATAGTTTTTACGCCATTTGTAACATGACAAGAAATATTCCAGACAAATACCGTAACCCTCTAAACGTATGCTATCACTATGTGGAAATGATAATGAAACTTGTTATTACAATAAATATTATTTTGATTGTTTGCACATTACTCTTACAAAGTGCTTAGCGTAACCCTAATTTTTTTTATGAAAAACAGTAATAGTTAAATATTTACTCATCATATCATTGCGAAATTTTTAACAGAGCTTTAAAGTCCGTTTTCAATCAAATATGATTGATAATTTTAATTAATATTAAAATAAATTCAATGCCTACAGTTTTTTTCACTTCCTAAACAATTTGATATTTGAAGGTTACGGCAATTGGCCTGTACAGTGACGATATGTATAGGTATATGTAGACGAATTGAATTTTAATTAAAATAAATTAGAAATAACGCCTACCTCCTCATGCAACTATAATTAAATCAAAATAAACATAAATTGTGCTTAGATACATACATACATACATACATACATAGGTATGCAGATGTTTGTAACCTCTCTTCTTATGTAGATACGAGTATGTATGTATGTATGTATGTTCCTTTAGATATTTTAGGTGCCAATTTCCGGATTGAATATGTTCTAGTTCTTTTTTTAGCAGTTAATAATCTAGGGCTAATAAAATGTTTTAGGGTAGAGTTCTTGTATCTCTTGGCTTTTGTTTTAACGACAGGGTCCTAAATTAAACTCACCGCATTTTTTATTTTGTATAAATTTGCGGTATTTTTTCAATATTTCGATTTTATAGCTTGAGAAACAAATACTAACATTACCACGCAATAGAAAATATGGGTACAAAACAATTTAAATAAATTGTAATTTTTTAAAATTTTATTTTTAAGTAGTGCCAGAAATTGAATCAAAATGAGTTTTCAATAAAAATGGAGTATTTTTAGAACGTTTTGTTTATATCGTGGAAAGTTCACATGGTGGAAAAAAATGGATTTATAAAACGTTAAAATGCAAGCAGAAGATTTCATATATTAGAATAATTTTAGCCGCAGGCGCATTTCTGTGGCATCATCGTAAGCCCGATCGTTCTGTCATATTAACAAGTATTTTATTTTTTGCCGTTGTTATCTTCGACGATCCCTCGGCGTTCCATTATGGTAATTGAAATTTATTAGAATATTAGGTAACCGCACAAAACGAGCGATCGGAAAAACGATTCTTAAAAGATACACATTACAGAACGGTCAGATTGCCGCGCGTCCCACGAAATCAATATCATTTGCCGGATTAGCGCGCCTCGGGCGAACAAACAAACAAATGAGAACGAAAAGGGGCCGAGAAGAAAAGCGGAAAAGCGGAATTTTCAAATAAAACAACACCCAGCTCGAGCAAAGGTCAAATTGTCGAGCAATGCATACGTATATTTTAAACGAGTGCACGTTTGCGCAATTCGCCTATGTATATATTCCCACGTTTGGAAATGCTCTGATACGTGTAGCGTTTTGACGTGTTATACAGCCTTCGTTTATATGTATGTGTACGTTGAATTCGATCTCGAATGTATATTATATGCTTTTACCTCACATAAAGCCGACGTATTCAAACACGATAGAAATAATATATCATTATCCGCAACCACTTGGGCGTTCGTCTTGGACGTTTTCGCTCGATGTCAGTGAAATTTTGACAGGAAAAACTGTGGGTTTTTCCGGACCGGCGTTAAAATTATGAATTGTGTGCAGTATCAACTGTGTCTTGTTTGGTTTTTGTACCACGGTGAATAGTCGTAGTTCCGTGTCGTTTATTAGAAATGGAGGCTACAGTGCCGGCGGCCCGCGGGAAGGCTCGCCTGCTTGATTTATGGCCGAGCAGCCACGTGATTTATGGTAGGGGATCGATGGCCACGAGATCATCATCATCATTATGCCAACATTTTTACCCCTCGTTGGGTCGAAGGCAGAGACGGTCTGGGACGCACGAGCGAGGCGCGCGCAAATTAGCATCAGCGTCAGGTGAATAATTGTGTGAAAAACCAATAAGCGACGCCAAACACCCAACAGGAGAAACGGCACGTTCAAAGGGAACGACCTATCGTATTGAATTACATTCCCAAATCGACATATCAACATATACCTAAGTACCTATGTACATATAGGTACATATGTATGTATACAGGCAAGGTATGAAATCCTCGCACACTTAGTCATTTTAATTATAAAATGCTGAAATGCTTTAAAACAAAGTATGAAACAAATGACTTTACTGTTCGAATCATTTTTTATCGCATCAATCTTCATGCAGTCTTTCTCAAACTATAGTTTATCACACGTGCTATTTATATTTCAACTATGTCAACGGAGCGCTTTCTGTAACGGAACCCGTACTGAAAAATAATATTAAATTTAATAGTTTTTATATGTGGTTGTTGCATAGATGGCGCGTTATAATACAACAACGTAACAATTTAGCAAAGTCGCGAGCCTACTAATAATTTATATTGTCAAATTGAAGCAGGTTATTATCTAGTTTGGATCACAGCGTAAGCGCTCAATGTTTCGAACTGGTGATCGCGGGTTCAAATCCCACACGCGCTACGTTCTGGTTTTTTTTTTAATTATTTACATCGGCGAGCGTTATCAGCAGACAGACACACACACACACAGACAGACAGACGGAGTAGGGCTATTATATATATGACTAGTGTAAGCCCGTTGAATATCAACTGAGCGGTTTCTCATCACCCGCACTGAAAAATAATATTAAATTTAATAGTTGTTGCATCTATGCAACAATGCGCCATTTATGGCGCGTTATAATACAAAAACGTGACAATTGAGCAAAATCACGTTGAAGCCTGCCTATTATCATCTGGTTTGGCTCACCGCGTAAGCGCTCTGTTCCGAATCAATGATACCGGGTTCAAATCCCACTCGTGCAACGTTCTGGTTTTTTAATTATTTACCTCAGCGAGCGTTATCAGCAGACAGACAGACGTATATAATGATTTATGAAACGCATCATACTTGCCTGGCCATTTTGGACACTGTATAAAATGCCTCGACGTTTTATACAATACGGGATTTCACACTGTGCCTGTAACATACTATATACACATGTTTGTGTTTGTACCTTATACATTCCCACACCATTTGCAAAACTTCCTCGACGACTTCAGTTAATGACAGATTGACTGTTTAAGTAAAAAGTACACTCGATTAATGTCGATTCGGTATCATTTAACTTTTGTATACAACGGAGAGAGTTCGACGGGCGGGCGTGCGCGAAACCCAACGAGTTTACGAGGTGCAGCTTGTCGTTAATTGGCGAGTTAATAACGCAAATTTTTGCACAGTGACTAACTTACGGCCCCAGATAGATAACTAATCAACCATAACAATCAGCATTAAAAGCTAGTTGCAACATTTTAACAGTTAATAAACAACTTCGTTAACGATATACGTTCAAACGCAGAGAATGCATAAAAAAATGTTGTGTGATTAACAAAACGACTTAATCCGTACGGCGTTTTTCCATGTACAATTGTTACTTCCTAGAAGTCGAAATACAACAAAGATACATTCAAAAAACTAGTTTAATTAGTGGAAATAAATCAAAACGGAAAAAATTCAGGTTAAATCTTTAAATAGAACAGCTATCGAAACATATGCATTATGCTATACATTTTCCCATACATTGGAGTGTATTAATGAAGGGATCTGAATAATCTGCGTATACGAGTATATAATAACGGTTGACATGTGATATCTAAATAAGCGCGCGGATACGGAGAGGAATTAATATTTGAACCATTGGCATTGCTGCGGTAGCGAGCGAGCAAGTCGAAGCGAAGCCAATTGAAAATCAATTAAACGTCGGAAATGAAATGTCAATTTAGATCACTCGTTGCTCGGTCCGATACCACATAGATAGGTGGGTATATAATACAACAGTGAGTACATATAAACGATCAAGATTAACGATAATGTCAGCCGATACTACGCAGGCATTAATTATTTAATTAATAATCGTTTAGATAAATCGCGATTTACATACGATAGACATCTTTATTATCGGCGGTTATAATGCGTTGATGTTTCACAACAGATTAGAAATGGCAAGTGGGAATTTTTTTTATATAATTGATATAAAAGTTACCTTTAGTTTGATGAAGTCGAGTTCTCTGACGCTTATGGGTCTGCTGGCGATTTTGTATTCAGTCTGCAGGACTTCTAAAGTTTTCAACTCTTGAAATCCGGAATCGGTCAATGTTGAACAGGTGCGTTGTACTTGTTCTATGCACGGACTGAAACTGCAGAATCTTCCACCTAAGATTAAATACAAAACAAAAAAAAGTTAAAGGATATGAATGCTGAATAAATTTGAGTGTATGAATAAGTTAAGATTTACGCTTTAACCTTTGATTACCAACCACTAGAATTATCTTCTTCAATCGGGTACAAGGTTTAAGCGATTATCAGTATTTAAAACAACAACCGTAAGCATTGCTTAAATACTATATACACGAGCAAATACATTCGTAATTCACAGAGATGATTGCGAGAAAAGGAATTTTTCTTTACAATAGACCGCATTCTTGTACATCAGAGTTTCTCAAAATGCCGCAGAGAAATCCGTGTCGCCTTTTAAGCGAAATGTCAAATTTATACGAATGCGTGCGGGAGAAATTCGTTCGAGCGCCCGTTTAGATACTAATCGAATCGAGAAAACTAATTGGCGCGATTGAGCGATTGAGAATAATTTGAAACTCAATTTATAAAATACACATTGTGTTGTTTAGGTACGCGTTCGCGATTTATGTTTTATGAAATATGGAAAGCATATAAATCGCACAATCGAAAGCAATTATAGAATTATCTGCGGGAACAGGTGAGCTTGCTTGTAGTTCCCGCATAAGGCGTCCCACGTCCGTTGGGTTTTCAGCAAAAGTAAACAGTTCAAGTCGCGAGTGGTTGATTTATTGTCTATAATCGTTCTTATCGTCGCAACCTGCTAAACCATCGAGATAAATGGTCTTACATGGCGAGCGAGAAACGAAACAGGAAAATGCAAATGGCCAACATTTACCAACACACACCGGCGACACTTTGCAAAACAATCGTCCGTGAAAGATTTTCACTAATCAACAATTAAATAGAAAACGTAAGAAACTTACTATGTATGAAATGTTTATGCAAACGATTCGAACATGAATAAATTGTTCGTTTGAATGAGTAACCAATACGACTGTGGTCTCTAATTGATACACAAAGCGACCTGAACGAACGACGGGTACATAGTAATTACACGTCATTAATTTGCGGATACACGAGCTATGAGATTCCTATAGGATTCAGAGGACATATTCAATCTACAGCAGCGGTCGCCAACCAGTGGTCCGCGAGAGAATTTTGGTGGTCCGCATTTTTCATAATCATCATCATATTCAGCCGTTCACCATCTATTGCTGGGTGAAGGCCACTCCAATCCTCTTCCATTCATGTCTGTCTTGAGCAATCTGCACCCACTTGACTCCACCCATTCGTCTCAAATCATCGGCCCATCTTCCACTCGGTTTACCTTGCTTTCTTTCACATCCTCTCGGATACAATTCCAGTATTTCTCGCGTCCATCTGCCATCTATTCTTCTCGCTATGTGTCCAGCCCATTGCCACTTCAATTTTTTAACACGTTCTGCTATATCTGCCACTTTGGTTATACTTCTTACCCATGTATTCCTCTTACGATCTCTTCTTGTTATACCAAGCATACATCTTTCAATGCTTCTCTGTGTGCACTGGATCTTACGTGGCATTCTTGAATTTAGCATCCAAGTTTCACATCCACACGTCCATAGCTGGCAGTACACATTGGTCGTATGCATTATAAGGTGATATCCAACTTTTTGCAAATAACTTGGAGTGCAAATACAAGTGTAATTACCATTTGATATTTATAGTGTTATTTTTATGGAAAAAATCATGGTAGCGGTCCGCGGGATTCGAGATTTTGAGTTTAGTGGTCCGTAAGGTCCGAAAGGTTGGCGACCGCTGATCTACAGGATATATGTACATACATACATAGGTATGTACATATGTACATGAAATATTAAAGTTTATAATACATTTACCAGTCGATAGCTCAGAGATTAGAGCGTTAGTATCTTGAGCTAAGGTGACAACCTGAATTTTCGTCATTGGCAAGATCTGAATACATATTATTAAATTCAAATCCGCCGTCTATCTATGTATCTATCAAATCATAGTCTGTTACTTCTCTCCCTTCTATGAGAAACCACTGGATAGTATCTTTCGCTAGTTAATTCACCATGTAAAATTTTTGCCAAATAGTGAAGAGCCAACGTTTGACTTCGAGTAGGTACACCAACCACCTTCAGAATAATACATTTATAAAGCGATATAAATTCTTCAGTCGTATACCACATTATGTCGCGTCGCAGAAAGCGAACGGAATTTACTACAATAACCAACTAAAGAGACAATGAATTAAGACGCATTGAAATCTAAAATCCGACCAACCAGTATACATAGCTAATTCCGAGTTAGCGTATTTTCCTCGTTGCCCTTGTTAGGAGATGTCGAGGCACCGAGACCGCGTCGTTTCGTTCATCGGTCAACGTGGACATTTAAATCACTTGCCGCGAGATGACTTAAACGGTCCCCGGCTTTGCCGAGTGATTGCGCGATCCACGAAAGCTCAGCACACACCGGTCAACAATGATACGAACGCAATAAATAACCGACCAGTGAGACAGCGGAACCACTTTGAACGCCGGGTTGCGAGATGGAAGAATAGAGATACATGTAGATTTATTTCTGCCAAAGATACAGAGCAAAGGCGTGTTTTGATGAATTGTACCCGGGCCCGGAATTGTACGCACGCCCTACGATAGCTACAATATTATAATAGTATACGTCAATTCGGTATTGAGAAAGGTGTTAGGCAAGGAGACACAATTTCTACTAAATTATTCAATGCGGTGCTCGAGGACATATTTAGGTCGCTGGAATGGCACAAAAAAGGAGCCAAGATTAACGGAAGACATTTGAACCACCTAAGATTCGCTGACCACATAGTTATAGTTGCATGTAACTCAGTAGATTTACAAAATAGGTTAACATAATTAAGCAACGAAAGTAGGCCTAAAAATTAATTTTAATGAATTCTGCACGCAAAGCGTAGTCACAGTAGATAATCATATTGTAGAGATAGTTGATAGTTATCTATACCTGGGGCAGTCGGTAAATATGACTGGATGTAAAGAAGAAGAAATAAAACTAGGATGGAGTGCTTTTGGAAGAATGAACATGCTTAAAAAAAGAAGGCATACGACCAATACGTACTACCAGTTATGACGTATGGATGTGAAACTTGGACGCTAAATTCAAGAATGATACGAAAGATTCAGTGCACACAGAGAAGCGTGGAAAGATGTATGCTTATAAAGAGATCGCAAAAGAAATACATTGGTAAAAAGTATGACCAAAGTGGCAGATATAGCAGTACGCGTGAAAAAGTTGAAGTGGCAATGTGGGCTGGACACATAGCGAGAAGAATGGATGGCAGATGGACGCGAGAAATACTGGAATGGTATCCGAGAGGATGTGAAAGAAAGCAAGGTAGACCGAGTAGAATGCATGGAGGAGAGCTCGCGCGTGGCGCAGCTTAAAGTACAGTTTTAAACTCATGAGTCCCTTCGGCAGAGCGTAGTCCCTTAGGCGTCGCTATATACGAAGGTGGGAAAGAGGTGGAGACGCAAAACTCCAATGGGTCAAAGACTGTTGTCCGTCATGTCAGACCGAGTGGAAGATGGGCTGATGAATTGAGAAGAATGTGTGGAGTCAAGTGGATGCAGATTGCTCAAGACAGACAGGAATGGAAGAGGATTGGAGAGGCCTTCATCCAGCAGTGGATGGTGAACGGCTGAAAATGATGATGATGATGAATAGTACATATACGTACATACAAGTCGCGACGAGTGTGCAGGACCGGACACATCTAGTGCACTTTCACTAAAGGGGGTAACAAACCGACCCAGTGTTGAGAGAACAATGCCGAAAACGCAACGGGCGAAATTCGTAGTGTCGTAAATATGTATATCGCGAAGGGAAAAAAAAATGCATTTATTGAAAATTACCGATGATATAGTTGTAAGCTCGCGGTGATGATTTATCGGCGCATTGTTAATTTTCATACCTTCTGGCAAATGAAATCATTAACAGTACATTTCTGCGCGAGTTGCGGGGGCGGTGGGCGGGCTTTTGAAGACCACGGCCATACATGGTCTCTCGCGGGAAACGCCCCGAGTCGGGAAAAGTTTACCTTAAGTTTTTAGCGATGAAACTTGCGACACGGCAATAGAGATCTTCGTTTTGGTACGTTGCGTTCCGAGACGGTCGCAGTCTCCACTCTGTTATTATTTATATACAATGGGAGTTGCTGTGTCGGGTTCGGAAATTTCTGGGACGGAGAATGTAGAAAAAACCTACTCAACGTGGTTAAAATGGCATGTTGAACCAAAACTGTTATTTTTGAAGTGTATTTGAAATATTGTACAAGTTTTATTTGGCGAAGAGTCAAATTGAAATATGCTCTATAACTCACACTACTACTAATGTAGTGCGAGTAAGAAAGTAAATAGTTCATGGTTATACGCATATTCCAAGATATGAGTTAAGTTGATGGTGAGGGATGTGTCAAGATCAAGACGTTCAAAGAACAAATCCATAAATATGAAACGTGTATCATCAGCAAGAGGAAACGTTTCGCATACGAAAAACGTGTTAGCATAAAAGTTTTTATTTATTTATTTACAGGCTAAATGCCCAAATTATTTACAAACAAAAATCAATTACAGTTTAAAATAATACACGATATAAACATCCCATGGACACATACATATGTACACATATTAACATATCGGTGGGTTAGTGCACAGATATTGTATGTTCAGTTTTGTTTTAAAATATTTTTGCATGAAAACTATGGACGAAATGGACATATCTATTATATATTTGAATAATGAAATATACTATTTAGACATGTAATACTTTTTAAACAAGAAGGTTTGATGCAGATGGACGTTTTGTGTATGATAACGCAATTTTGGTAAAAACTGGACATACAATATCTGTGCACTAACTCATCGATATGTACATACATATATCCCATGTACACGTATGTAGGTATACATACATATGTAGGTACATATTACATACTGTCAATAAAAAAAAAAAATCAAACACCATCACCATCCCCGCTCAGTATCCTAGCTAAATTAAGTTTAAGATATATATTACAAAGCGAGGATAAGTGATGGAAAAAAATGTCCACATCATCGGTTGCCAGAGCATTAAATAGTTTGAGAGCCTTAGTAACGGGAGAAACTGCCAATACATTAACAGCTCATTAAGTAGGTGATGTGTTCGTGAATTAATATAATTATTCGGCACAAACGAGCCAATCCTCTCTAACACTTGAGGATTCTAGATGAACCCACGAAATAAACGAAACGTGTGTAACAACATATCTCTTCTAATCTCAAGTGACTGTGTGCCGACCATGCCCAGAATAAATTTACTAGCAAATTTAAATTTTAAGCAGCTAGTTCGGAAGTTAAGGCAAAGTATAAATATGTATGTATGCTAAGCGAAACTATTCCAAAACGGGGTAAAATTTAAAAGAATGCGCAATACGTGGTAGATACTTATTTTCAATGGAAACTTGGTAAAAGCATGACTTGTACGGCATTACGTCTATTGTTGTTCTGAGATCAACCAAGGTTTAAAGTATATCTATTTATTCTGTACAACAACGAACGAGATAATCCGTAGAATACGACACGATTATTGTTCACCGAGTGTGTTTAAATTCATGGGAGGTTCTCGTGCATAGTTTGCAAGGTTGTCATTAGCATTAAAACGTACGAGAATTTTCGTATCGTCTCGGGCCGAAGAAAAAGAGTTAATCTAATACCATTTCAACAATGCGGTCCTCGAGGGCATTCTCCCGTGTCCACCTACATACCTACAATGGTCGGCACACGTACCTATTGATATCGGTACCATTATCGTACCATATGATCGACCCATTTTTTTCCCCCGTAACACAACAAAAGGGTATCGAAAAATTTCTTACCAGTCATAAAGAATGCGCAGCGGGAAACTGGAACTTTTCATTCCGACGTATTGAAGTTTGATATGAAGGAATCGATCGGTTTTTTTTATTTATTTTTATTATTCATCGAGATCGGCGAACGGTCGTAGATTTATTACCCCTGAGTTCTGTTGAATCGCCCCAGGCATTGAACAGACGCCGCCTGTCACAATACGATAAGTCTCAAATGTCAGTTTATTTCTATGCTTAATATTTTTGTATCGAGATAATTTTAAAATGTTTCCATGCGGCGAATAAAATCAATGTATTTGATACGCCGATGCACCGGAACTGAGCGGACGGGTCAGACACAAAAATGTCCGCGAAGGTCTTTGCCCTTAAAGAGGATGGATTCTGAGTATTTTTTTGCCCCACGTCGACCGGTTTGGACCGATATAATTATTTATTGACAGCCGGTGATATACCGGAGGATGATTTATATATGTAAATTGGACAATTTCCAAGGGACGAAACTCTCCGTTCATAGCGTACCCGTACGTATGTACGCGTACGTACGAAAAAAAATCTATGTAAAATTATAATTAAAAAAAATTATTTAATTTATTTTTCAAACACTCTATACTTAGGAGGTGTATCAATGAGTAATATCTATATATTATATCGGCGTTTACGGTCGTTTTAAGAGGTGTTGTTACTGTTATGGTGTGTATAGTAATAATTCATTCGTATACGTTGGTTTATTTTTTTTTTACTATTCACAGTCGAGTGTGGCAACGTTAACTGGATTAAAGAAAAACTGATTTATAGATAATACACAATGGTAGCGGAGCATAGACGCACACGTGGTCGTGAAAAATTACACGTGTTATCTGCCAGAGCACTAACAACAACAATAATAACCAGAGATAACAACAAATTACCAATGCAAAACTGTGTACATATACATCTATCAATGATTTCGGTAAGCGATGACGTTGCGATTACAACGGTGCACGCTAACGATATGATGTATGAACGCGTGTACGATGAGCTTTAGTTAATAATAAATCATCGTTTCGACGATTGCAATTTGTAGCGAGCACATGCTAAACGTATCAAGTGAAGATGATGATCGTGTGCGATCGAACGTTGATGTTGAACACATTATGCGGTGACGACAAGCTGCATATGTATGCAGTTTCTTTTTTTTATTTTTTTTTTCAGTTCGTTGTATTTTATCTCGGCGAGATTGTTGGTAGCCCGAGGGTGTTGATCATCAACAACCTTCTGATGGATTTGTACGGAGAGAATATTCATCAAGTGTGATAGCATCTCCGATTTCGCCAGAGACGAACGAGCGTAATGCAAATATGAGCGGATTAAAAAAACGGTACAGGTGTTGCTAATCAACGCATCGCAACGTTCGAATCGTGTCATTAAACGTTAACGCAATTAAATATTGCAAATTATGCAATCGTGCGAAATGGAGAAATGTTTTTTGCAATTTATACTTTTATTTTTGGTAAAATGGCGTGAACTCTAAGCTATAAAATGATTTTATATTTAGGAATTTACACTGAGAACTTACTTTGTGACACTTTCTTAAGACTTAATATTTTTATTTAAATCAAGATCGATCATCAATCAAAGTATTTTTATTAAAATTTGAGTATTATATTTATAGTAACATCATTCTAATAAAGTTTAATACAATTAAATTACATTGTGTTAACTTTGTACCGACATAAACATATGTATAATTTACCAGAAGTACTTCTTGGCTTGAAACCTTAAAGGAAAACAATAATAAATACAAAAGAAGATAATTTGTCATAAATAAATAGACTATTGGAAGAAAACTATTTGAAAAATCAAATTGGTTTTAAAATAGTCTCGATAAAAAACTAAATAGAACAAGTAGATACAACAAGGATTAAAAAAAACATTAAATATTTCAGGAAATAAGATATCAGCTTAATAAGTCATTAAAATTGCGATCAAAGCTCAAATTTTACTCAAATTACATACATATGTACAGTTTGATTTTTAAGACTTCACCGTCATCATTTTCAGCCGTTCACCATCCACTGTTGGATGATGGCCTATCCAATCCTCTTCCATTACCATCTGTCTTGGGCAACCTGCAACCATTTGACTCCACACATTCATCTCAATCTATCAGCCCATCGTCCACTCGGTCTACCTTGCTTTCTTTCACATCCTCTCGAATACAATTCCAATATTTCTCGCGTCCATCTGCCATCCATTCTTCTCGCTATGTGTCAACTTCAACTTTTTCACACGTTTTGTTGTATCTACCACTTTGGTCATACTTCTTACCCATTACGATCTATTCTTGTAATACCAAGCATACATCTTTAGATGCTTCTCTGTGTGCACTGGATCTTACGTAACATTCGCGAATTCAGCATCCACGTTTCACATCCATACGTCATAACTGGCAGTACGCATTGGTCGTGTATGCCTTATTTTTTAAGCATTTTTTTTATAATGATAATATACATACATATGTATGTACATAATCAACTGGCCTATACTCGAAGAAAAGCTTTAGACAGAACTTTATTAGAACACTAACAACAACCCAGAAAATTCTTACGATCAAAAAAATTCCACAAAAACCCTTGAGAGCCACTGCGCCAGGATATCGACGTCGAGGATCTGTCGGCCAGTGATCGATAAGACTCGACCATCCGTAAAGATGTCCTGCAGCATCATAGTCAGCATATGGTGAAGGCGCGTGGCGTGACGATCCTGATGATGGTCTCACCACGGACGGCAAATTAAGATATTCTCCACGTAATAATGATACGTCGCGCTCCACAACCGTGACGTATGCTTACATACAATCAGCCCCCCCATACACGCTTTCGATTTCATACAAAATAATAATTATATTATATTATTTTTCGATATGTTTAAATGCGGGACACGCGCTCTGCACCAGTGAGATAATTACACGGCGCGCAAAGTGAATAAACGGGACACGGAGCGGTCCCGAAACGTGTAATTAAGTATGGCTATAGTTTACAACATATCAAATCAAGATTGATCGATATATTGTTGTACAACACTTTCTCTGCAATTTGCGGATCGATTTAAAAAGGGCCAATGTCGATTTTCGGGCGACTTTGCCTTACTATATACCTACCTAGAAAGTCATATAAAGCATATTATAATTCAATTCGTTCAAAATATGATATTTACTCTGTTAGAACCGAGCCACGTGCACTATCTTCACAAATACGATTATAGTCCAACAAACGAAAAAAAAAAAAAGGCAAAATGGGATGATGATACGATAGAAGCGAGGATTTTAATTTATGTGTGCTAGCGTTAACGGTAAATTATATATCGCCCATTGTGTTTAGAACTTATCGAAAGGAAAACGCGATTTATTGAATAATAATGCAGGCATATCTACTCGCCTTGTGTTTTACGTGTTGTGAAATGCGTTAAAAGTCTCCACGTAGATATGGCGATATGAATACAACATGTAATGTATACATAATATAATATAACGTATCGATTATATTCGAAGCGAAATTTTAATGCGTATAAGGATGATTAAAACAATCAGGTTAATGGTTTACAATGTTGTAAAAGCAATAATTAAATGCGATATCGGTTAACAGTAATCTGGTTTTAATCTAATATCGAGTATGAGTATGAGTAGGTATACGTATTTAATATACGTACTCGGTAGTGGCTCGTGTGCTTTGTGCAATTTTGATTTATCTCAAAACGGACACCAAATTGTCTGTTGAAAAGATAAATTGCCCGCGCGTAGATAAATACGACTTTTGCGGCGTAATGAATTCTCGTGTAAGAAATCGACAATTACTCTTCGATAAATAATACAAATGAAAAAAAATAACATTATTGAAAGTCGATTAAATCTTATTGGTCGTAGTTTTTCGCACAAGCATATATCATACGAGAGTGGCAATAAAATCCAATTAAAATGTCAACGTTTTATTATCAAGAACGATGTTAGACGTAATTAAAAACATAAGAGTGTAAATAAAATAAAATTTATTAGATAAAATTCGTTAACGGTAATTCGTAATCTAGATATATGATGGAATAGTATGTAGATGAAAATTTAATATAATAAAAGCTTTAGGCATTCGTATTCCTTTCGGATAAAATCTAACAATTATAATAAGCGACCGTTTAAAAAAAAAATCACATTGAATGCAAGTAAATTAATTCAAATTCAATCCACCTCAATACAAAAGTATATGAGCTCAAACAAAGTATGTAGCTTAAAAAAACAAGACGAATCAATCTTACGACGAATGCTAATTGCCTACAAGAGAATTCCTAATGGAAAAGACATTTGCAGAATGACTATGGCGTAAAAGTTCGCATGAACATAACGGTATGAAAGGTCAAACCTTTACATTGTATCTGTATCTAATGTCTGTATTATTTGAATTGCAGAAACGACATTATTTAAACTGGCCAATTAACAACGGCGATATAAGAAGATTAAACGACACAAAGGGGGCGGAAAAAGTCGATCAATGAAGCAACACCGCCAGTTATTATAGCCGAAATCCGTCAGTCTGCTGATAATGCTCATCTCGATAAATGATTAAAAAACCAGAACTTCGCGCGAGTGGGATTCGAACCCGTGATCACCAGGTTGGAATGAAGTCGTGCTAACACGGACCCGCTAGGATTTGTCAATATAAATTGAAGAAAGACAATAGGCTCGCGACTTTGCTAAATTGTTACGGTGTTGTATTACAACGCGTTTATGCAACAACTGTAAAAACTATTAAATTAAAATATTATTTTTGAGTACGGGTGATGAGAACGCTCCGTTGATATTCAACGGGCTTACACTAAGTATGTAGATATCACCGATACTTTTTAACCCCGATGCACTATTCTTATGCCGGCACTTTATATTGGAGCGCCAAGGTGTGGATATGTCGCTCGACCATTTTCGCGTTAACGCCAATGTACTTTATAACATTCGCGCGACATTCGCAAAAGTTGAGCGAACCGCGAAAAAAGCAAGATGGCGGAGCCTTCCCCCCACCCCGGACCCCTCCAGTGTTGTCTGTGCCTTTAGTGCGTAATCATGTGGACCAATTCAGTGACTCTGTACTTTCTCGAAATTCTCCACCAATAACCCGCGATATGGGATCCAAAACACCGATGCCACGATGACGCTTCGTTCGCCGCCGCTTGCTAGTTGACACTAGAGTGGCGCCGCTAGCGATACGATAGCAGCGCTCTGAACGGGCGAGCAAGCGGCAGCTGACCACAGCGCCAAGGCCAACATTTCACGAACATTCGCGCGATGGTGAAGTGGCGGCATTACGAACATTGTTATGCCGCCACTTCACTTCAATATTGGCCGTAGCGTTGTGGTCAGCTGCCGTTGCTCGTCCGTCCCGAGCGCTACGATCGTATCGCTAGTGGCGCCACTCTAGTGTCAACCAGCAAGCGGCAGCGAACGAAGTGTCGCGTCACTGCCTACAGAAATGTCAACCGTTCAAGACATCGCAGTAATCTATGCGACCACCTTGTGTGCAATAAGCACATACAATTACTATCTGGCAGTATGCAATGCCTGGAAGGTAAAAAAATGGTTGTTGAATTTGTCCACATGATTGCGCAGTAAACTCACAGACAACACTGAATGTGGAGGGGGAAGGGTTCGTCACATTGATATATGTACAATGGTTCGTCACTTTGCTTTTTTCGCCGTAGCTCGCGTTCGCTCAACTTTTGCGGATACCGCGAATGTTTACCCACACGTTGGCGCTCGGCACCGCTCGTCAGCGCTCGTCCAATATGAAGTGCCGGCATTACCAACGAAGTGTCAAATTCAGGATTCACTACATACAAACATTGTCGTTTCGGTGTTAGTTGAAAAGTCAAGCGGTTCTTTCACCCACGGATGGCACGTTTTCACAGCATCGGCTCCAGCGGACTGGTCAGTTTGATTGACAGAGTCATCTGGGTGTTTCAATAAGGCCGGCCACAGAGAGGCTGTCCGGGACAATGGATCGGCCGCATTATGTCACTGATTGGATCGGAGACCAGCCAGGAAAGTTCTGTGTGTCCATCGATGACGTTGACGTGGACCGGTCGAGTCCCGCTGGGTACAAAACGCGCGCGCGTGCGCCACTCAAACAATCGCCGACGATTCAATGCCGAACGCCGATAACAATGTTACATTGTTAACGAATATACACGTCTATGTATAGTATATATGTGTGTGTATGAAATTGTATCGAGTTTCGAATGTGTATGATTAAATTTTTAACACTCAATTTTGTGCGGAAAATGCGCGGCCCGCGCGCCGCCACAAAGGAAATTTACATTTTGGAACGCAGTACGTGTGAAGTGCACATGGCCCGAGGCGGGTAGAAACTGGGTGGAGAAAGATTGCGAATACCATTATTCGCGGACGATCTTTGCCAGATATGGTGGAGGAGGTGGGTCGCCCTCGCAGCCACCCACTGGTTGATAATTAATAGCCGTAGATGAAACCGAGAGAGATTTTGTCTCTTTAAAGTCTAAAAGACTAAAAATAAATCTGCATACATTTTTCTTATGAGAGAAATTTCCCATTTCCGGTTAACGCTGTGATCAACTTCTAAGGAATTATATGAAGGTTCATCATTTCCAGCCGTTCACCATCCACTGCTGGGTGAAGGCCTCTCCAATCCTCTTCCATTCCTGTCTGTCTTGAGCAATCTGCATCCACTTGACTCGACATATTCTTCTCAATTCACCAGCCCATCGTCCAATCGGTCTACCTTGCTTTCTTTCACATCCTATCGGATGCTATTTCAGTATTTCTTGCGTCCATCTGCCATCCATTCTAATCGCTGTGTCCACTTCAACTTTTTCACACGTTCCGCTATATCGGCCACTGTGATCACGCTTCTCACCCATGTATTCCTTTTACAGTCTCTTCTTGTTATAACAAGCGTACATGCTTCTATGTGTGCACTGTATTATATATCTTACGTAGCATTCTTCAATTTAGCATCAAAGTTTCACATCCACACGTCATAACTGGCAGTACGCATTGGTCGTATGCCTATATGAAGGTTATGAATATAATTTAGCTCAGAATGTTTGATGGTTTCTCAAAGAACGATTGCTGAAGAATTACATAACTTCGAAATTAAATTGACTAAAATAATATACCCACGAGTAAACTTTTTGGAAGTCATTCTCTAATATGAAGTTCAAACTTATTGCTTTTAAACCAACTTTCAGATAATGTAGTAAATTGAGAAAGCTATAAAAAATGTAAAGCAACTAATTAATCGGTCAGTGTTTAAATCAATCAACGGTCAATATTATATTTAGAAAACCGTCAGTAAATATGTTTATTGAATATATTTAATAAATGTAATAATAATAATAATAAATAACTTTTTCGCAAACGGTCAGTTAAATTAACGAGTCGGTCAGAAAATTTTAAATACCGACCGCTTATATAAATGTATATACCGTTTAGTATTTATTACTGATTATTTAATATATTTACTGATCACTTGAGTACTGAGCACTATGTATTGATCCTTTATAAAATTTCCTGACCATTTCTTAAAATTACTCACCATTTGGTTAAAATGACTGACCGAAAATTGGAAAAGTTATTAGTTTAAGTTTAATGTTAAACGTTACATACAGGCCAAAACGTAATAATATTATTTAAAATTAAAGGACTGTTGTTCTCAAGTCTGATATTGAACAAACCTAAAACGAAAATTCTATACAATACACAGTTTTTTGAAACAACGCCGTGTTTCAGCTTTTTTATGGTATTAATTACATTTCAGCCTAAAGATAAGTCAAAAAGTGGCCTAAAAATTAAGTAATTAAGGCCCCATAGACATCAAGATCTTCAATTGAGCTTTTCTGTATGATAAATCAAAATCACATGCAAAATAAATAAAAGTCACACTTTTCATGTACCGATTGTTTAAATGTGACTTTTTTTTTGTATTGTATTATGTACGTAGAATGGCGGTTTTAAATGCGCGCGTCGTTAAAAATGGAGATTGGTGAGCCTTTATTAGACGAGAGGAAAAACCGACGATCGGCGAGACGATAAGTGTCGAAGGGGAACCTTTTAAATAACGAGAGCAATATGGTCATATATTTTCAGGGGTTATCTTATTTGTTGCGTTGGACGATCTTAGTTATAGCGTGTTTTTAGGCATAATCTTTTCTCCACCCCGTTTAAAACAGTTCGCGTACGTTGCCCGTTGTAAACTTACAACGCGAGCAAACATTTAATGAGGTCGTTATGATGTATTATTATCATGTACGAGACCATTTAATGTTTGCGCGTATTATTTTATTATTAAATAATCGAGTGTGAGAGTTAATTTTTGTATTTTATTTTTTCGGCACGTTTCATTACGTTAAAGATTAAAAAACAGCGTCCCGCACGATTAAATAGTCAAGAACCAGACTTACTTATAAAGCAATTAACCAAGCGGACGGATCGTCGTAAATTTCCTTTGCATCATACAAAGTGAACACTATGTAATTAGCAGTTTTATGAAATCTTCGCGATATTTTCCACCGTCTTAATCTGCACGGGACGATCTACACGAAAAGGCTATGTTGCCTAAGAGCGAAAAATTCGATTTTAAGTCATTTAAATATCACACATACTTTTTTCAACAGCACAAATAAAATTACTATGATTCTATACTTATTCTTCCGTAATTTATCAATATATCCGTGCCTGTGAGCTTTTATCGAAATATTTCAGTCAGTGGCCTTTCTTTTCATGACCTCATAGTTTGTAGAACTAGAGCGTTCTATTACTTCGCTCGTGTATTATTTTGGTGACCTTCTTTTTTTTTTTTTATTTAAGATAGCTTAAAAAGCTAATTACAAAAAAAAAACATTACATATGTAAAGCTAAAATTACAAAATAAACTTATTATCTACTAGCACTTGTACAGAGGTGCTGTTTTAAGGCTGCCAGGTATCTATCAATTTTATTTATATTTCTAAGAAATTCTGGCAGGCCATTACATACATATATTCAACAACAAGATACTTAAACTAGATCTACATATGTATTATACATACTTAATTTTCAATTATATTAACATTATTACCCCTAGTATTATGACTATGTATGTATGTAGGTACATACTTATATGTATAACCTCTTATTAAATATTAATAAAAATATTTTGGTAATAAATTCTTATTTATGTAATTTAAAAATATATACTAACATGCACACTTTTAAGGTTTCATTTACATTCATCCAATTCAATTCATTCAACATGTATCTTATAATAGTTAATCTATTGACATTTAAAATACTCCGCATAGCTCTTTTTTGTAGTATTTGCACAAACCTTTAATTACCCAATTTACTAAATTTAAAAATGAACCACAATATATAAAAAGAGGACGAACAATTGCATTATAAACTTCTTCCTCTCTTCCCACTATGACGTCAGTTAAAAAATCATCAAACTCTATAGTATTTATTTAAAATACATGGGCATAGTCGTTGTAATTTCTACATACAATTTTTATTAATTTAGTTATTTATATTTGAAGGATTACAAAAATTCATTTTTATTCAATGAGATGATGTTTAAAGAGATTTATATTTTCAGAAGTTACTAGCTGATTTGGGAGGCGGTTCCAAACTTCAACCACTCTATTTAAAAATAACGTTACACAATTTTGTTAGATTTGTCTTTTAGGAGTTTTATGACCTATGAAATGAGCGTTTTTATTGAACGTGAATAGGTTTTTTTATTGGACAATATTTTATACAATTCTATTAGATCGCTTCCAACGTTCTCATCTACAAAATACGCACTTTAAATTTTATTTGGCCTGCACAGATTTTCCTCGATTTTCCGCGGCCGATTAATCACGCTCACCGCAAACTGACACAACAACCCCATAGAAACACATAGATAGATGGATATCTAACTTAACTAATGCGCCCATGTCGTGATCGCACATTTTCATCATTTACGTATTATATCAATTTATTATACACGTATCCAATACCTATACTGTACACGCGTGTGATTTAATAAACGCATTGTAATTCCACATCGTCGTCGTCGTCGTCGTCGTTCGCCAGGGGTTAACAGGCGCATATTATAAAACACACGCCGATCATTTACCGAAGCCCTCTTAATGTGCAAACTCATCAGCGGCACGGCTCTAACAAGTGTTAAGTGCTGGTCCGCACTCTCGGTCGGGGAACGCCCCGTAACCTGCGCACACAAGTACAGAAGACGCGAGAAAGAATATGTACGTATCTCGCGCGCTGACGAGGATACGTCTCCGATGAGATTTATTGATAATGCTGACCGTTTAACAGCACTTTCACCGTTTTCAATATTATATTATGTGTATATGGATGCGTGTGAAACGTGTGCCGTTAGTGTTGTTATAATGCGCGGGTCGTGCCACACTTTAACCCTTGTCGTCTAAATTCATCCACCGTGATGGATTCGTTCGAACGCGAGTGGTTTCCGTATTGTAAATGATGTATCGTGAATGTTGTCCAAATAATTTACAACTAACGTTTATGCTTTATATGCGTGTCTGTCTACTAGTGTTTCTCATTGACGTTTGGTAGTTGTATGATATGGCGAGTACAAGTTCTCGTATGAAACTGTCCATGTAATACTGTACGGTATATCGATTAAGGTTATGATTATTGCTTGCAGTTTAACATTATAAATATGAATTTTGGTTAAATTTTCGTTATAGGTATATCAAATGAAAATTTTAAAGTAAAGTATTATAACTTACAACAAACAGATTTGGAGATACACTTTAAAGGTTAAAAAGTATTATTATTTATTTTGGCTAACTCTCGGTCTATCTTGCTTTCTTTCACATCCTCTCGGATACCATTCCAGTATTTTTCGCGTCCATCTGCTATTCATTTCATCTGGCTATGTGTCGACTTCAACTTTTTCACACGTTCCGCTATATCTGCCACTTTGGTCATGCTTCTTACACACGTATACCTCTTGCGATTTCTTCTTGTTATACCAAGCATACATCTTTCGATTCTGGAATTCAGAATCCACGTTTCACATCCATACGCCATAACTGGCAGAAAGCTGTCGTATACCTTATTTTTTAAGCGCAAACTAATATAATTTCAAAATTATTAAAACAGTTAAAAACAATCAATTCACTCAATATTAAAAGGATGGTTATTTCAATATCTAATTTATGATGTGGAACTGTTACAATACGCGTTAAAATGAGAGATAAATTGATAGTACGTACCTACTTTCAGGCTGTGTAATTTGAATGGAAATTCGCAATGTAAAATTTCAATTATAAGTCTCACAGTCGATAGTTGTCAATGTTAATTTATAATGATTATATTGAAAAGATGATGAATAAAAGATAGTCAAAGGTTACATTTGCATACATTACCCACGGAATGTTCATCAATTGAAAGCTTACATCCAAAGTAATTTCCACCAAGACTTTGCGATGTCGCATTCGAAGATTTCCACGGGATAGGGGGTAAAATCCGCATAAGATACAATCTGAAATCGGAACGTGTGTGTGTGTGTGTGTGTGCATTCGAAATTGCGCGCGCGCGCGCATAAAGAAAACGATATCGCGGAAACGTTGATTAACTTTCTATTTCGATATTCGTCCGCCGTTTGAGATTTACATGAAATTTACAAGACGCAATTAAGATAAACATAATAGCTTCAGCCGGCGCTGGTAAACAAGTCCACGAGATAGCGGGAACGCGCTCGGTGATATAATTTTCACCGCAAGTCCTTACGTGTGCATGAATGTACATATGTATGTGGCCCGAGAGACAAAGGGGGTGTTGCTCATTTGGCGTGTTGCGTAAAATTCCATTAGCCTTTTGTCGATAACGGCTTTATCAAAAATATTTCGTACATAAAATATGTTATCGGCGGTGTGCGGGCCCGCACGTTGGAAACGGCGCGTTGCACTTATGATTCGACATGAGGCGTATGTATTCGAGTTATGCGAATTACACGGATGCTTTATAAGCAGTACAAGAATCGTTAAATGCGGCCGCGGAAGGGAGAAGTAGTTTTGTGTGTTTTGCCAGTGAGCTCGAGAGCTAATGAACGGTAGTGGGCCCACTAGTATTGTTTTCCCATGTTATCTATTCCACAACCGCATCTTTGGCAACGGTTTGATGGCGAACCTCTGTACCGCTGACTTGTAGCAATATCCCAACATGGCAGTGCAAAACACAGATAGTCGATAAAACAAACTCAACGAGAGACTCTCTCGCATGGTGGCTTCGGATGCGTGTGTACATACATACATACATACATACATAGTACATACATACATGGGTATGTTTACTTACTTACTTGCGTTGTTGTGCGAGTGAATTAATTAGTTTTTGGGTCAAAGTGTACTTCGATACGCTCCAGGTGTGCGCGCACGTATTTATAATGTCATGTAAATAATTTTCTCGGATCTAATCTACAACACGCCACTAACTAATCTTTATCGCGCGTCGGTTTTCCACGTCCATAAATAGAGTTTATTCTTTATTTCAATTCATAATATTAATATTTACATACATTTAAACACTATGATAGGACAAAATGTAATTAATTTGTCCAAGTTAATTAAGTGCTGTAATATTTGGCACAACCCTAATTTTATGAAACGCTATCTCTTTAAGTATTTTATTTATGTAAAAGCATTGTGAACTTTCGTTGTAAAATATTGCCCCACTACGTACATAATTATTAAAAAGTTATTTATAGGTTTTGCGCTGACTCGCGCGTTGAAGTCTCTTGTGTAATTTTCAACTTATTGGGAAAATGTGATGTGATTAAGTATCATTTAAGCATAAGTATGGAAAAAAGTATATACGAAGGTAAAATTAGCCGTTTGTCAAAAAGTGTAAATTACATCTGTTGTAAATACACTGGAAATTTAGGATATTTGTGTGGTACGAATATGAAAGCTTTCACGCGTTAAAGTCTCTTATGTATGTAATTTTCAACTTATTGTAAAAATGTGCTATTATACATAAGTGTATGATTAAGTATCATTTAAGCAAAAGTATATACGAAGGTAAAATTAGCTGTTTGTCAAACAATGTTAATTACATCTGTTGTTAAATACAATGGAAATTTGGGATATTTGTAGTACGAATATGAAAGCTCTCAAAGGTAATGAATTTCTTACACACGCATCGGATATTAGTATCTGCTGTCGATTAAAAAAAAAAGGCTCGAAGATGTCCAAAAAAGGCACATATCAAAAGAGGAATAGAGCGAAGGGTATAAAAATCGCACCACATGCGCTGTGCTTCGCTATCCGGCAATGTTGGATATAGCGCTCTCGCTATGGACAGTTACTTCGCCGTTATTTATCGCTTCAAACAAGATAAATAGGGAAGATTCACACGCGATAGATCGGGATGAATCACGAGATGCACCTCGGTACACCGGAGGTACACGAGAGGCACCAAGATAACGCCGAGGTGCTAAATTAACAGAGATAAGGCGGCTCATGAGGGACCTCCGACCGTAGACTACCAACGCGGCGGTCCAGCTAAATGGTAATCCGAATCGCTGATAAACCACGCCAGAAGCGTATCAGTTAAAAATCGAGACAAAAAAAAATGCCCCAACGTCGAATTAATCAAGCTTTATATATTCACGAGTGTATTCCTACTTGGGGAGGGGAAAAAAAGTTGATGCGCAACGAAAGGGTTTGTCCGGTTGTTTATGGTCCGCGACCGTGACAGCTCGCACTCGATCCGGACAGGTAAGTCGGATCATTTACACCTTCAAAGGGATATCTCGCGCTGGCTCGCAAAAAAAAATGCAGTTGACAATGTGGTCTATTAAACGGAGATACCACATCGGATAAAAAGGCAACACGTGTCGGTGGGGAAGTCAACCGATGTATTGTTGGGGCGATCGATCGAACGCTAAGAGAAGAGGCGTCACGTAAGACTGAAAAAATGCCGAAAGAGAAGCTATCGTCTTAATAAAATTACACGGTCTATAAATTTGAGCTTTCCTTAAAAAAATAAAACGGTTACAATCGTTCACCACGGTGGTAGTAGATTTATTGCACTTTCAGTATGATTCAATAAACTATCACGAATAACTAATATGTATGAGTAGGTATACAATTTAAAATATTACAAATTATATGTATGTAGTAGGTTTCAATTACAGAAATTTCAATGAAGGAAACTTATTGAATGTCTACAAATAGATTAATTAATTAAATAATTGAAAAATGTCACTTTCAATGAATAGACATTTAGATTAATATTATCAACTTTTCAATGAGTCATCATCATCGTCATTATTTTCAGCCGTTCATCATCCATTGCTGGATGAAACCTTCTCCAATTATTTTCTGTCAATCCAATGTGACTGTCTGCATCCACTTAATTCTTCCTTACTTTCATCCACATACTTTCGAATACCATTTAAGTATTTATCGGGTTCATCTACCACCCATTCTTCTCACTATGTCTAGCAACTGCCACTTTTTCACACATTCCGCTATATCTGTCACTAGGGTCATTCTTATTACCCATGTATTCCTCTTGCGATCTCCTCTTCAATCCTCTTCCATTCGTGTCTGGCATCCATTTGACTCCACACATTCTTCTCAATTCATCAGCCCATCTTCCACTCGGTGTACCTTGCTTTCTTTCACATCCTCTCGGATACCATTCCAGTATTTCTCGCGTCCATCTATATATTCCATCTATATATACATTCCGCTATATATTTCACTAGGGTCATGCTTATTACCCATGTATTCCAAGCATATTTACATCTTTCTATGCTTCTCTGTGTGCATTGGATTTTGCGTATCCACGTTACAAAATTGGCAGTACGCATTGGTCGTAAGTCTTCTTTTTTAAGCATAGCGGGATGTTGAATTTACAAAGCCATGTTCATTCTTCATTCTTCGTCTTTACATCCAGTCATACAGTGTAAATAACTCTCAACTATATCTAGAATTCCAATTATGAGTATTTTAAAAAAAATATGTAAGAGAAATTGGTATAGATTTCAACTAACAATTATTCCTATACGGAACACCGACGTTGCCTAAAGCGAACATAGCTCTGAGAAGCGCCACTTTATTAAATAAACAACAACGCAAAAAAAAAATCAATCTACATAGAATTTGTGATGGAAATTTTCATAAACAATAATGAACGTTCATCGATGTCTAGATAATTGAATAGCATTTTCTAGATTGATTGCACGCGAAAAGCGCCGTAGCGCACAATCCATTTGTTCGAGTCGAAATTTCAATAATAAACGAGACTAAATAGCCGCTTCGATATCTATGGACACCCATAGTGCGCCGGAGTCAAAAACCACCCATGGCGAGACCCCAATATTAATATAATATTATATGATACGAAAACTGGCCAAGTGGCCGGTGTGTGTCACATCTCGGACCGAGTAACCGACTGCCCCGAGGCACAAACAACAACAAGACAACAACAAACACACGGCTTGCCAAAATATCAATAATTTATACACGCGAGCCGATCAATTTGTCATCGTTTTGAAAATATGAGGCGCTTTGTCCCATCGGCGTTATTGATGTAAACGCTCGTGTATTCAATAGATCACATACATCAGTTTCGCTCTCGTACCCCCCAACTGCCTAATGAAGATTACGACCGTCGTAATTTAATACAATCAAAACGTTTGGGAACGTTTGCTTTTGAGCGGCGCATACACCGTTTCATTCCTATGTAAATATGACACGCGCACGCAGTCCACAAACGATACAAATTAATAGCTACACGACCGGGACAATTGACATGATATTAATTATTTTCACCGATGACAATAAAAAAGAAAAAGATATTCCTTACAAAGAGATATATACCTATATTATATGTTGCACATACGCAACATATCCGCATGCTACCATGTTATATTGTAATAGTTGAAAAAAAAAAAAAAAAACAATGAAATAAAGCGAACGACAATATATGTGTATAGACAGACTTTGACCACTAGGAATCTGGTGTAACTAACTTGACAATGGTAAAAATGTGCATACTTCGAATGCTTATCGCAAAATGTCATGATAACATTCAGATATAATTAATGTTCACACTGAATAATGGGTACAAGAGCTTTGTTGTTCTATTTTTAATACAATCATTAAATACAGAATAATTTTCACTTCATGGTACACGTTGGACCATGAACTGAAAAAAAAACCAACTGATTGGTGAGATCATTTAAAAAAGTTTTAAGTGCATCAAGTTTATGTTTAAACTAGTGTAAGCCCGTTGAATATCAACGGAGCGTTCTCATCACCCGTACTGAAAAATAGTGTTTAATAGTTTTTATAGTTGTTGCATAGATGGCGCGTTATAATTTATAATACAACAACGTAAAAATTTAGCTAGCCTATTGAGAAATTAATATTTTCAAATCGTAGCAGGTTCATCATCGCCTCCGTGGATGATAGTGTTAGCACGACTCATTCCAACCTGGTGATCACGAGTTAAAATCCGTTCGTGTGTTTTAATCATTTACCTCGGCGAGCGTTATCAGCAGACAGACAGACACACAGACGGATTTCGGCTATATATTATGATTTAAAAAACGAACCTGCAAAAGTCATCATTACAATCATACTAAAGAATAGGTATACCTACTAATACAGAATCAATGATCAATTTCTGAACCGATGCGTATTTTATATTATCCTATACGAAATAAATACGAATCCTCTTATACTATGTAAATGAATGGATATTTAAATTGAATGGAATATTTTATTGACCCGTAGGTGGGCACTGGCCAGGTACGAGTGTGTTACGGCTTTGCCGATTAATTAATAATTGTGCATAATAAAAATTTTAACGCAAGTATGTATGTATCTCTGCACATTATAATAATAAGCGAGCGAGATGAATTATTGCGGCATCAAAGCGAAAGGACGCGTAGCCGAAACGAGTTAATTACGGGCTCGCGGATAAGTAAGCATTGATACGGTCGAGAGACGATGCTATTGATACGAAATAGTCTCGATATAGATCGAGATACACTTTATTGGCATCGTAAAATCTTAATGGAATTAGATACGAGTCCAGTAAGTTATTATACGCATCTGGCGAAATTGCGCCCATCTATATAATAGTAATTTTGCAACGAGGAAGTCTTAATGGGAACGAGGAGTACCTAGTCGTCGGCTAGGAAGTAATTGGCGGTCTCGTATTGGAAACGCATACGAAAAATGTATAAGAAAATTATTAAACGCCATGTATAATAATTAGGACCAGTTTCTAATGATCTCGCCAACGCCGGCCGACACACGTACGTCGTTTCTGAGGAGATTTTCGCTTTCGCGATGGGTCTAAAGCTCAATTTTAACGTTTATTTGTTGGTTGAACTTTTCCAATGGCGTGGGTGACTCACTTAGCATGTTAAGCGCCGAGTGATTTTTTTTTTTTACTTTCATTTAGAGGTTATTATTCGCTTGTCGTTTTATTGTTGCCCGACTTATTGCAGTTTGACAATGAAATATTTAATACGGTTTTACGCAATGTCTACAGCTGGCCACAATGGCCAACAGCAAAGGTCAGATGTTAACTATGCCCGCCGAGAAATTTCGAATTAATAAAGCCTCATTTGAGACGGCTGTCGGTATCCATCGACCGGTCAAAACTCACGCACAAAATCGAAACGCTTGCGACAATGACTAAAGTTCACAATTTCTATTCGGCTAATGATTATTTTATCTGAATTGAAAAACAAGCCATTTTTCGATGATATTTATCATATTCAGGAAGGGGAAAAACCATAGAAAAAAGTTCAAGATCTACAAGGAACTTTTAGAAAATATAGGTATTATACTAAAATATGGTATCCGAGACGATGTGAAAGAAAGCAATGAATACCAAGTGATGAATTAAAAAGGATGTGTGTAGGTATAATATTTCTTTGGGCATCTGAGCTCGGAAATAAAATGACACAGCTGGGTTCCAAATATTGATTTTCACGATATAAACTGTCATATTGTAGAGATAGTTATTTATACCAAGGACAATTGGTGAATATGACTGGTTGTAAAGAAGAAGAAACGAAGAATGAAACTAGGATAGAGTGCTTTTGGAAGAATGAAGAGATCGTAAGAGGAATACATGGGTAAGAAGCATGACCAATGTGGTGAGAAATACTGGAATGGTATTCGAGAGGATGTGAAAGAAAGCAAGATAGACCGAGTGGACGATGGGCTGATGAATTGAGAAGAATGTGTGTAGGCAAGTGGATGCAGATTGCTCAAGACAGACAGGAATGAAAGAAGATTGGAAAGGCCTACATCCAGCAGTGGATGGTGAACGACTGAAATGATGACTAAAATATGTTTTATGTACATACATACATATAAACATAATCGACTTTTAAGTAGATTTTATATGAGAAATTATAAAAATTTAATGAAATTTAATTGTAAATGCTTACATTTTCTGTTCTAATGACAAAATGCGTATTTTGGCTGATAATACAAGTGAAGGATATTCATAATTGAACAATACCTATAGATTGCACCATATTCCGTTTGAAAAATGTCCGCCTGTAAGCCAAATGCATTACAGATACAGAAATACACATTAATTTATAAACCTCTATACAAAACGGAGCAACTTTGGTCAAACTGTTAAACTTGCGTTTCAATTGTAATAAGTCACCCAAAACCTACACGTTGCGATTCAAATTAGAGAAACAACAACACCCACGTTGCAATTAAGCCACCGTCGTACTGTAATCTTAATTTAAATTAATACAAATCGAGTTTTCGCCGTACACATGCAAAAATTTAATACGATTTTGCGTCGAGACAGTTTTGCACGCACTCTGCGGCAAAAGTGACGCAAAGTCGAGCGCGTGATAAAGCGACGCCGGTTTTACTAAAAACCGGTCATTCGGATAACGTGCGTCACACCAACGAACGATCCAATTAAACTCGAGATTACTCTATTAAAATCGGCGAACAATCGCCGACGAACGTTCATTAAACGGCGACGATGCGAAAATATCGCCAAAATCAAAAATCGAACCGCACGAACGTGTACGTTGTCGTTTTATGCTTACACTGAACCGCGAAACACGTCGATATATTATCGCCGGGCGACTTCGACTTCATATCGGTGTCGAAGTGACAATTTTAATATAACTATTACACAGATAACGTCAAATAAACGTCGATCGTTTCAATGACAGACCCGAAAAAAAAACCACACTCACTAATGAAACTAATATATTGCATTAACCGTTTCGCAAACTGCGCATTGTGAATGATTTAGATATTCATAGTGGCCGGAGGCTTATGCGGACACGCGATCAAAAAGACCAACCGGAATGATACGTGTTTTAAATGTGTAGAAAATTATTTTAGAGAAAGTGTAACAGACGTGTCACAAGAACAATAAACTACCAAACCTGCAAATTTATCGACCATTGTTACCATATTCATAAATCCTTCATATAAAAAAAAAATCATACTTAAGTCAAACTCGAATGATTATAATAATAATTGAATTATAGTATCGCAATAGCTCCGAATCAATGCGAAAGTTTTCACATGTGATATGTACGCACAATTAAAGCAATCATATAAATCCCATTGTTACGAAACGGAGCTTTAAAGCTCAAGGCGATGAAATTAATTTAGGTAACGTAATGAAATTTGCTGCATATTGCGTCTCTAATGCAGATCCATATTTATACGTGGAAATTTACCTCAGTACTGCGTTATAGCAATTAGATTAATCGTAAATGTTAGATCGTATCTTCGCGTGTATATATCAGAGCGTCGTTAACGAAGTGCGAAGGAAAGAGCTTTATTTCAATTTACACGTTTTAATAATATAAATATGATATAAAGATCGTTTCGATATTTCTACAATCCCGTTTCCGCAGCCAGTTTTATTATATAGTATATATGGCTAGCATTGAAACGCGACCGAACGGTCAGTTAAAATCGTCCTCGTACGTACATAGAGTAGCAAATATACCCATATCTTCATAGCGGAAGCGATTTAACAAAGATCGACAAAACAAACGCAATATTAATACGCTCATTTGTAACGTGGCTCGCTCTGAAAACCGGTCGACAATGCGTGGATAATGGCTAAATAATGCTCGTGTTAATTTGAACGCACTGGCGTTTTCAGACTGGGTCTGAAGCACGTTACGATTCCAGTAACATACTTCAACACGACTGAAATACGCTTATGCGCGTTGCAAACTTGATACCAGTAAGTGGTGGTGCTTCCAGTGTATAATTTGGTAAAAGTACAAAACGTTTAAATTCCATATTCTACTATAGAAAGCACTGGAGCGATATAGCGATATATCACGACGGGCGCATTCAAATCGTCATTACGATAAGTTCTACATCATAAGCGAAGCGCATAACGAAACGAGCAACAATATCGGTTTGTCGAATCGCTCGTATAAATCGAATAAACGCATTTCGAATGCGGCAGATACAAGTTGGGTCAGCGCAGAATCAGCAACAAGTAGCAGTGCGGTCCAGTGGTGTGTTTCATATTGATGTACCGCCAATAAATCGAACGCGTATGTAAAGTGCTACGAATATACCGATAGTATATTGGCCGGGTGTGAATGAATGAATGCCGGTTGCCCTTTTAAAGCACGCACACCATCGACTGCCAATACTTACATACTAGTACTGGAGGCTATATGCTTTATTGGACAAGTGGAGAACGGTTAGTTTTAGGTACGGTTTGACTTATTGCAACAAGGAGTAGCGGATACGCGCTATGATGAAGTGTCCTGGCGACGACGATGACCCAGAACTGCAAGCGACGCAACGCAACGGTGCGAATAAGAAGCCTAGTTTGACATATTGGTAAGTGCTATGAGTGATAATATTAAACGCGAGGCTCGTATCAATCCACAGACTGGTTAATATCAACCGAAATTGCAACGTGCAATCAACTTCTGTATTGAAATATCGGAAAGTACTGTAGTATACCTACATACATATGTACATGCAAGCGGGGTTTGTAATGACCGGTGCATATAAAGCTTTCGGTTCAGAGTTTCTGTGAAGATGCTCGCGTCAGATACAGTTTGTGAAGAGTGGAGATTTGCGAGGAGGCTCGTTTGATGGAGAGCTGAAGGAGTCAAGTTGTGGATTCAGAAGCGAAAGGCGATACTTTGAGCTCATACGTGATGTTTTTATAGCTCGGCGGGCAAAAGGGATAACTAAAGCACGTCCTATCTATCTATCAAGCTCGAGTTGATTTATTAACAATGCACTTTTCGTTCGCATTAACATCAATAATTGTAATAATAATAAAACACACGCGATGTGAATAACTTCGGCAGTGCATAGTAGTAGCTTTTTGTATTTGAAACTTGACGTTTGGTATCGTTCGTTTCAGTGCTCGAAATGGAAATTTTCACGAATGGGAGCGCTCGATAATTTTCAAAAAATATCAAACGACCTTTTTTTTTTTAACTATATGTATAGAAAATGTACGTACATTTATATACATACATATATTACAACACCAAAACACTTACGTAACATACGTATGTACACAAATATAAATGAATTTATGGTTGTATATATTAGGTTATTAGTATTATTATTATAGAAACTGTATTACATACATACATGCACAATTTACACGGTTATTTTTTTTAAATTTGAATAATTGTTAATATCACTATTTAGTTAGTCACGTGCAGTAATTATAATTCAGACAACTTAAAAAATGTTGCTAGAAAAGTGTTTGTTATTGATGAAGTGCAGTAATAAAATATAAATAAAAAAAATAATCAAGCGATTCCCGATGATATATTGAAATTGCAAATACGTTCGCTAAATTCAAGTTCTCTCATCAGAGGGACAGGAAAGACTGAAGTATTTTGAAAATTTGGTTCCTTTAGTATAATGGTAGCGGTACAGCTGCTTTAGAAATTTTGTTAAAATAAGAAAGCCGACAATTCAAAGGAAGATATCGTAAATTATCGAAATGACCGATGCCCCGAGAGGGACCCGTTGCAGTTCGACCATAGTGTGACAGACAGTGCCGACCATAAAGCAATAAAACATTTTTGCTCATAAAAACCCTCGAATTCTAAATGTTATCTTCAAGTAACACACGTGCATCCAGCTTTTTCAAAACATAATAATATTTTAAATGGCTTTTGGCTACAGACAAGATGCCTTTGTCGGAATTTAAATGTAAAGAATTTAGCTTTCAGTCAAAGATTGTGATTTAGGAGTCATAAATGTAAAAAAAATTCACCTTCTAACATTTTTTCGGCAATAATTATTGAAAGAGCACGGAAATTTTGGTTTTTTACGAAAGGGAGCGCTAAATTTACAGATTTCACGAAAGGGTACGCTACGTTTTCAAATTTCACGAAAGGGAACGCCCGCTCCCTGCCGCTCCCGCTGAATTCGAGCACTGGTTCGTTTGGAAACATTTTGAATGTGCACTTGCGAAGGATAAGCATAAGATGAGTGGAAAAAATTCGATTCGAAATATTGCCTTTGATTTGTTGAGACTTAAATATTTCACCGTTGATTTAGAATCAATCGAAGTTTTAATTGATCAAAATACTATTCATTCCATACATTCCAGCACCTTTTATAATCACCTTTGCTATAACTTATTGCATTCAAAACACTTCAGTACTTGTTGCAGCAATTTGCTTGAGGTTCATAAATCTCAAATAACACGATGAAATTACGCAACAGCTGTTAGTAACTTTGCAGTGTCCAATTAGTACAGAAAGATGGCAAAAGTTCACAATTGACCTTAAAATTCTACCATAATTTTGCACAGCGCGCCGTTTTGAAAGCGCCGCACAGCGTGAAGGATGAACTCGTTCCGTTTTTAGCATCGCTCAAATTAGAAGAAAATTGAAAGTAACAGCGATTTTTTTTCAAGGGTTTTGAAATCGATCTATGTACGCACTAAAGCATGGTATTACCGTGAAATTTTAGAACGAGTTTTCTACTTTAATACCCGTTCATTAAGAAGCGCGGGCGAAACGATTAATGGTACTACGTGTAAGGTATGTACCTGCTTATAGAATTCCGGGAACATCGAACGCGTTACTATCGATTTATTTAAATAATATCTACAAACGGAACACCCCCCGTGGTTATTTTAATTAATTGATGCAAAATCGAGTCGCGTGGCGGATGTGGAAGTCCTCATGGTATTATATTACAGGTACTGGTTCAAGGCCGACAAATCAACACGCGGCATGGACATAATTAGCCGAGACAATGGCGAATGTGCACAATTTACTGCCGCAGCTAAACGGATTTGCAACGAATCCGTGTGATGTCCTGTTCGGCGATAAAGCGTATGGCGCACTCCTCTCTTGTTTTGGTTCGAAGTTTCCGTTCGCTATTGCCACTTCGTGTTTATAAATCTGATTTTAATTGGCTCAAAGCACATCTTCGGTGGGGACGAGCATACACATGGAATAGTTCGTTAAAAGTGGTACCTATTGGTATAAATAGCCCTCACATCGATTGACGACTGCGCAACAATTCTCAGCTCAATGCTTTTTCCAATGCGAAGCTAAATAGGTGGATCGATAGGTGTATATTTGCCAAGTGTTGAAAATTTCCGATACGCCGCACCACACCGCTTGCAATTCCGAGAAAATTGTGCTCGTTAATTTCAAAATTATGAGAGGCACTAAAGTGTTAAACACGCCAGTACTAAATGCCTAGTTACGGCCTTTCTCAAACAGCACAAATCAGAACTGAAGATCCCATCAGGAGAAAGGCTGAAATGGCAAGCTCAGTTGAAATATTTAGGAATAATATTTGATAGAAGAATGCGCTGGGCCCCACAATTAGAGTCAGCGAGGTGCAAGGCGATGCGCGCGATGGCAGCGGTCTATCCGTTGTTCAACCGTCGTAGCGCTTTGTCACGATCTAATCGCATCAAAATGTATCGCGCCCTAATACTACCAATATTAACATACGCTGCGCCTGTTTGGAACAATGCCTCCACCACTAACCATACTAAACTGCAAATCGTGCAAAACAAAGCCATCAAAATCATATATAACACCCCCATGTATACTAACCTCAAAACTCTTCACTCGCGAAACAACATCCCACTTGTAACTGATATTACTAACAAATTAACCACGAAGTTTTACCAAAAAACTACCAATAACCACACTAACAAATTAGTAAAAAGTCTCGGTGATTACGATGGTGTGTCATTACCATTCAGGTATAAACATAGGCTCCCGAAACATAATCTGTTTTAAACCTCCGTTTACAGTAAGTCACTAGAAATAAGAATTTAATGTATCTGCATGCATACCCTATTTATTATGTATTGTATTTAAAAAAATAAAAATAAAATTTGTAAATAGGTTTTTTAGCTTAAATTTAACGATAAAGTAAGATTATTTTCCTATTACTACTAACACACATTTATTGTAAAATGGATAATGGCCACTTGACCAGGAACCATTAGGATACGTTTTTTAGTAAATAAGAAGTATTATGAACATTATATGGATAAATAAAAGTTTAATAAAAAAAAAAAAAAAAACAGCACAAATAAACACAAGTATCCCTACGATCAAATTGCACCTATGTATATAAACCTCAATCAAAGTATTTTATGGATGAATCTCAAAACTAAAAATTTCCAATTTAATATGTGCCGTGATTTGCGATTCCTCCTATGTGTATTCAGCTAGAAAATGTTAACATTCATAAGGCGTATGCGATAGTTATCGCGCGTCGATGTGAAATATTGAAAATCTATATAGGAAAATCGTGCGTATTAAACTTGAACGGGTATAGTTAAGCTTTTAGTTAATTGTTTCGAAATCGACAGTGTCGTTTTCAATTATACAATAAAAGCAAAGCACAACGGTCGTATAGTAAGTTCGCGGTCGCCCACTGTTGACTTTAGGGCAATACAGTACAAGGGACTCATACCAGAAGCAATTATAGATGTCCTGTTGGCGATAAGAGAAACGTTTGACATTGGCGTTACAGCTTCGAAGAATTCAAATTATATAAGATAAATATACATTTATTTAAATGAATTATAAATAACGTATGCGATATTCAGTCTTCGCATATTCATTAATGGACATTAAAAGCGTGGGAAAATATTACATTGCAGCACATGGCGTTCGACATTTAAAAGAAACGTATCATAACATGCATATGTAAACCAGCCGATTACAAAGTGTTACGTGATATAATAATTATAAAAAATAAATTCATATGGAAATTATCTATTGTACTTCACTGCATAGCACCTTTAGTTTGGAGAATAAAATTTTAAAGAGCATTTGCAATTAAATTAGCTGACACGCTGACACGTGTGGGAGGCCAACAAGGAAGACGTAGAGAGAGAGAGAGGCTTTAGAAGTTATCGGTATTATCGATCTACAGGATTGAATCGAGAACTCATATATTATGTAGGTATATACTAGGTATAAGCCATTCATTCTAAGCCTATAAATTGATTGAAAGAAAAAAAGCCAAGCTAACAATATTGATTTGCTGGGCGGTTAATGCGTTAGCACTTGTTCTTCACTTTGCAATTTAATTGAACCCAAAAAAGATCTTCACCGTTACGAGAGTAGTAGGTAAATAGTAGGTATGTGCTTTCAATTTGAACCAATTTCGACATTGACCACGTAAAATTTCCGTCCATTAGATAGATCGAAGCGAACTTGAAAATGTATAATTAGATGCTAATCAAAGTCGCAACTGTTTCGTATCCATTACCGGAATTATTATCGTCGTGAGAAACTAACCGACTAAAATGATGATTGATAGATAGATAGGAGGTGGAATTGGATCATGTATAACGATGAGAGCAACCGATCCAACAACGACTTGGAGAGAAGAAAGGAGTAAATGCCGATCGCGCCTGATTTAATCCAAGCGCATAGCGCAATTAGTGCCCACGCACATTTGCAATTACGTACATACATATATGTATGTATGTATGTAGGTACAAACAAATTTACATAGTCTTAAGGAAAAATGGAGGCTCGATTTGAACCAATCTCTGAATTTGACACTCGTACGTTCTAGATTGTTCTAAGTGGGTTTATAAAATCGTTTGATACGTCTTAGCTCAAATATATTGTACACGAATATAAACCAAGTCGAGCGATTCAGAGCGGCTTCAGTGGGACAATGAGCGTTCCCCACGCAGTCAAGAATGGAAGCTAATAAGGAAACTGCTGTCGTTCAAAGTTAATCGAAGACGTTTCGGAATCTTCGGCGGAGAAAGAAAAAAAAAAGGGGGGCGTCTATCAACCGAGTTCGTCGGGTTTATTCTAATGAAGGCGGCTCGTTACGCGTCCAAGAGCGACATTGCTCTCATTACTTACGTCCCCGGCACCGGCCGCATTATTTCCATCATTAGGCTGACATAAATGGCGAAATTGCGAATATCAGTGTCAGCAGTTGCCGCGCACAAAAAGCCTCCACAACCCACTGGCTGCTGATTGAATGACTTCCCGCCACGGCAGTGACAAGAGGTAGCCGCGAGTGTTGCATTGTCCGATAAGATCTACCCCTACATTAAACGTCAACGAATGTCACTTTTGCTTTGTAATTAGACCTCTCGAACACTGCCTCGCAGATGAAATTGTAACTCATCAGAATTTTTCAATGATTTTGTTACACAACAAAATGATGAAGAAGATCGAGAAACGGCATCCGCTTTGCTATCGAGATTACCGCCTTAACTCCCTATGACTTGACTCCAAACAACGCTTTATGACTTGGTTTCGTGCTTGGCAGTCGCGCGCGACAACCGGCGTCCGCCAGTCTTTTATAAACATACGAGATCGTAAGACGAATACATGGGTAAGAATTATGAACAAAGTGGTAGATACAGCGGAACGTGTGAAAAAGTTGAAGTGGACACATAGCGATAAAAATGGATGCCAGATGGCCGCGAGAAATACTGGAATGGTATCCGAGAGGATGTGAAAGAAAGCAAGGTAGACCGAGTAGAAGATGGGCTGATGAATTGAGAAGAATATGTGGAGTCAAGTGGATGCAGATTGCTCAAAACAGACAGGAATGGAACAGGACAATTGGTGAATATGACTGTTGTAAAGAAGAAGAAATAAAACGAAAGATGAAACTAGGATGAAGTGCTTTTGAAAGAATGAACGTAGTTTTTAAATCCAACATTCCACTATGCTTAAAAAAAGATGTGCTGATGAATTGAGAAGAATGTGTGGAGTCAAGTGGATGCAGATTGGGCATGACAGACAGGAATGGAAGAGGATTGCAGAGGCCTTCATCCAGCAGTGGATGGTGAACGGCTGAAATGATGACTAAAATATGTTTTATGTACATATGGATGGATGGATGACTAGATTATGTTTTATGGATGATGAGTGTACCATTTTTAAAAAAAGCAACCGTTTTAAAATTGATTACAATAAGTTAGTAAAAACATTTGAAAACCACTGATTTGACGACGTTGTATGATGTCTATGGTAAATTTTTAGACAGTTAAAATGTTAAAAGTATCTAAAATTGACGTCCTTAATATTTTTCTTAAGAAGTTGAAATACATGAAAGCTGCATACGAATTCCCCCCCCCCCCCCGATCAAAAAAAAAGTTCATGACACCTTTTGAAAATAGTTTTCAATCGCTTACAGAGTCAAGTGGATGCAGATTGCTCAAGACAGACAGGAATGGAAAAGGATTGGAGAGGTCTTCATCCAGCAGTGGATGGTGAACGGCTGAAAATTATGATGAATTGGACATATGGAGCAGCAGGCGTTCGACGGCCAAAGTGGAGATGGAGAGGGTAGCGGCCGCACGGTGCGACGGCCAACGAGTTACGACAGGAAGTTGTCGACAGCCAAGTGCGAAACCAGGCCATTAAATTTTCAATGATTTCGTAGCAAGGGGCGAAGAAGATCGAGAGAGTCTGAACAACTCCCTACGAATAAAATATTAGCTCACGCTAGTTTTTCAATGGTTTCGTAATAAAAGGGACACCCAGCCAAGGATAAGGACGACCTAAAAATCCAGGATCCACTTTTCGGATAAGATTATCGCTGGCGTTGAATTATAGACATTTCTATGTTGAACCCGAAAAAAAAATATAAAATATTAACTCACCCGAATTTTTCAATGATTTAACAGCAAAGGGGACGCCTAGCCAAGGATGAGGAAGATCTAGAAAGACAGCATCCGCTATAGCGTCGAGACTATCGCTGAAGCCCGAATTACAGACGTCTCTGTGTTGAGCCTACAAATTGATCGTTAAAAAATGTATGAAAAATTTGTAATAACATAGTTAAGTCAATCATCATAAAATTGGTCATATTTACCGTAACATAGTCAGATAAGCCGTGCGAGGTAAATTCTTCCCTTGCAGATATGACTCGATTTTCATGAAAGTCGAATGTGTATAAGTGTCCCGTAGGTTTGACGGCTCTGATGAAAGCGTGTGATAAAGATCCACTTCCAGTGCCTGATATTACATTGTTGAAGTTATTAAAGGTGAAATAATTTTATAAATGAATTAAATGTAAATGTAAGTTTACCCGCTTCAATTATTACGCTACCGGGGCATATTTCAAGTTGCATTACAATCATGCTTATATCGGGAGTGTAAATGATTTGGGTCCTGTGAGGAAGTGTCACGGTCCACAATTCCGGTGTTGGTAGTAATACGTGAGCCCATCCTTTTGATAATTCAACCTGTTACAATAAAAGGGGTTAAAAAATAAAAAAAAAATATTTTGATTCCCTCCTACTCCCCTTTAATTATATTTTTTTCGTTGACACAAGAGGCAATTTTAATAAAACTAAAATTATGTTTAATGAATTTTGCACGCAAAACGTAGTCACAGTACATAGATAATCATATTGTAGAGATAGTTGATAGTTATTTATACCTAGGACAATTAGTGAATATGACTGGATGTAAAGAAGAAGAAATAAAACGAAGAATGAAACTAGGATGGAGTGCTTTTGGAAGAATGAACATAGTTTTTAAATCCAACATTCCGCTATGCTTAAAAAAGAAGGCGTACGACCAATGCGTACTGCCAGTCATGACGTATGGGTGTGAAACTTGGACGCTAAATTCAAGAATGCTACGAAAGATCCAGTGCACACAGAGAAGCATGGAAAGATGTATGCTTGGCATAACAAGAAGAGATCGCAAAAGAAATGCATGGGTGAGAAGTATGACCAAAGTGGCAGATATAGCAGTACGGGTGAAAAAGTTGAAGTGGCAATGGGCTGGACACATAGCGAGAAGAATGGATGGCAGATGGACGCGAGAAGTACTGGAATGGTATCCGAGAGGATGCGAAAGAAAGCAAGGTAGACCGAGTGGAAGATGGGCTGATGAATTGAGAAGAATGTGTGGAGTCAAGTGGATGCAGATTGCTCAAGACAGACAGGAATGGAAGAGGATTGGAGAGGCCTTCATCCAGCAGTGGATGGTGAACGGCTGAAAATGATGAATGATGATGATGAAGAGGCAAAAATCAACCAACTTATCATATCATCAAATTTGTAAAGTAAAAACACAATATTTTTAAATCACTTAAATTAGTATGTAAACAAAAGGGAAAATATAAAGAGAAAAAAATTTGTTAGCAATGGTCGATAAATGGTGACTTTAGACCACCCGGTCTGTTTAGCCAACTGTCAAATCAGCATGGATTATTATTTGACAACTAATTTTAGCAATTATGACTGAATCTATGTATTATGTTTACGCAATGGATAAATAAACAGTAAAGAAACCCGAACGGTAACCAAAACGGCCGTTGGTTTTGACTTAAAGCCATCACTTCGTACACGTTCAAACATAACCTCAAAACTTAACGTCAAATATCTACACTTCGCAGTGCGATTCTTTACGTGAATTTAACTTTATTCACAATATAGATAGTTTATTCAGGCATTTCACTTACTTTGCTGCCGTATTGTTTCCCGATTAGGCTCTTCACTTTAAGAGCGCCGAACGTAGTTTGAAACACATTTTCTACCATGGCACCCTTTTTATTCTTTATTTCTTCATGCACGTCGATAGCGTGCATCGTATTGCTCATGTAAAGAATGACAGTATCGCCCAATTCTATGACATCTTTGTAATTAAAACTCATATTGAAGTTTGAGCGAGCACGCGAGTTTCGATTGTTGTGACAGTTGCGAGTTCGAACTGTATACTAAAGGCACCCATACATCTACGATCTTTCAATTATCGCTCGATTCGAGTCAAATTGGTTTTTGTGGTGGAAAGTTTGATTGACGATCTTTATGGCCGTTTTTTCGGGTTGATTTGTTGCTAGGGACATTTTTAACTATACTCGCTCGTATTATACAATGACGTGCATTTAAATTTTTTTTATAAATCAATCTATCAATCAAGTTGTACGATTTTTATAAACTTTTATTATACGTGATTTAGTTGATATGTGGTCATTTCGTACTTTTGACGGGGTATATCTCTCAGATTCTACCAATGCTACACTTGTGCATATGCGTATACATATACATATGTATGTATGTTCCATTGAATCATCGAGTACATCGAAACCGTGTTAATCGACACTAAGCATGTATGGGAAAGAAAGTTTTGTAATTTTCTGATTAAATTTATCAAAGAGCGATTAACAGAGAAGACGACTACAAGAGACGAAATTTAACGAAAATTCTATTCTTTTTCAGGTACATTTTTTGCTTAATGTAAAATTTCCCATGGAAATAGCTATGAATTTTTTTCATTCGTGCACAAATGTGCATAGCTTGGGACAACAGCATATTCTTAAGGCTTGGTTTCGCGAGTGCGTCGGCCTAGCCGACGCCAACCGGTGATTTTCTTTGTATATAATTTGACAGATGGATGGAAAGCTGGCCGCGGCCTGAAGGGAAGGAAGGGTACGTGGAGCTTTGTGGCCGCACTCGGCTAGTTTCGGCTAAACCAAAACTGTGTTAACGTGAAATCGTGCACAATGAGTACCGTTCAAATCGAGGGTTGGTATATTGTGATACTATCCACTCATACTTTTGGCGAAGAGAGCAGGTTGCTGACAATATTGTTGATAAGGTAATGTATAACAGGCAGCAGAGGTTATCGAGAGTTTCTTGTCTTGTTTGTGACATATAAGAACTGCCTAAAAGAAACTGTACATTTACGGATGCCTCATAGAAAGAATATCACTTGATGAAAAAAAAGTGTCTACGTTGATCGCGTTTTCTAGTTTTCAGTCCTTCGGGGTGGGGTTCCGATGTACCTAAAAGAAATGCTGTGGTTTTGGAAAAGTTTCGCTTACAGCGCTATTTAATACAAAATCGATTGGTTTCCATTCCATTCCATGGGGGTTCGTAGTATGTAGATTCGCTTAGCGTAACCCTCATTTTTTTTACGAAAAACATTAATAGTTAAATATTTACTCATCATATCATTGCGAAATTTTTAACAGAGCTTTAAAGTCCGTTTTCAATCAAATATGATTGATAATTGTGATTAATATTAAAATAAATATACAATGCCTACAGTTTTTTTCACTTCCTGAAAAATTTGATATTTAAGGGTTACGGCAATTGGCCTGTACAGTGATGATATACACATTGCATTATTTTAACGCACTAAATTCAAATCAACCGCCAAAAATAATTTTAAAACATTAAGACGCATTTTGAAAGAAATCGGACCTGGCCGTGAATTCGATTGTTTGTAGCGTCTCGGGTGTCAGAAGTCACTGGAGCCAAAACGCGCATGCGCACCATCATCTGTCATTTGTTGTCAGACGCTCGATCGCCACTGACATTTCTCCACAATTTGTGACTCCAACTGCTGAAATTCTCACACAGAGCCTCAACATGGAGGCTTCGAAGACGACGAGCAAGACCAGCTCGTTGAAAGCACTACTGGTGAGAGCGTGGCGAGAACGCTGGACCGATCTGCAATGGGGGATACACATCAAGAGTGTTGTACCGCGAGGTGTAAGCGGTGACGTATATAACCTATCAGACTGTATATTGCAACAGGCGACACTTGGTGCTGGTGCAGCACCCGGTGCACTCTCATACTTGAGACATTCACTTGCAGCTCACTTGGTATCCTATGCAGCCGTACTAGAACGTATAGCTCGCTTGGACGCCCATACCAAACCTCACTGTCTAGCCGGACTGTTGAGATTCGTACAGAATGCTTTACCGTTAGCGACCAGTCGGGGTGCTTTAGAAGAAGCTCACTTGGCATTCGCTATACGAGCAATCGTACGGTGGCTACTAGTCGCCTTACACCATGCCTTAATACAACCGACACCGAGACAAATTCCAGACTTGAGAGAATCCCCCGCTATCACCCTGAACGCATTATTCGAAAATGACTTCCTAGTCGCTATGCTGTACTTGGCTAAACAGGACGATCATGAACAGTATAATGAGATTATTAAAAAGTGTCAGGAGATCAAGTCGCTCGTACTGGTCGATCCGTTGTGTAAGCCCGAGACTCCCATCGATGATACTTTGCAGAAACTTTGCTTTTTAGAGCTCGATCAGTTTTGTCCGTTGCAAGAGGTGACGGAACCGGTCACGTATTGCATACAAGCATTGCTCGCTATCGAACTCCTGGCTAACCCCAACGCCGAGACCCAAGTTTTGATCAACGAATTGTTGATGATGAAACGGCTCAAACAGTACAGTACGCCCCGTCTGTATTGCGAATTAATGCGTGCTAGTTTGATCGCTTTGAACGATGTCAGCGGAAGTCCGTCGAAGCAGTCCATATGGGGTGCGTTCACGTTTTTGAAGGTGCCGCAGATCATTCATCAGTTGCACTCTGTGTTGGCCGTCGAGGATAAGTCGGAGCAGAGTGCCGACATCGTCGAAGCTTTCGAGCAGTTGTTGCAGTACGCTCCGCTGTTGGACGTGCTCGACTCAAAGTGCTCCTGCAATTGTGTGCAATCGCTGTTGGAAGGGTTGAACAAGCTGTCGCTGGTGTCCGATCACCACACGACATACTTCAGTCAAAAGCGAGAGGCCACCAATCCTCGATTGCAGAAAATCGAGGCGACCGGACTTCAGGGGTCGATTCCGATGTTTATAATGAGGGCGGAGCCGACGTTGGCCGGAATACTCAAAACGATGAGTGCCGACTTCATGAAGATTCAAGATGCACTGTACAGTATGCTGTGCCAAGTTTTGAGCGGGAAGAGTCTCGAAGTTATACTCGCCGTCGCCACCGTCGAAGGCAAATTGAAACAGTTCGTTTCGAAGCTTATTAAGTTCAACGAGTGCTCGTTGCAGATCAGCGGCGACGTCGGTAAAGCTTCACAGTCTCGGGGGATGCTGTTCGATATATCGTTTTTGATTTTGTGCGCTATCGTGCAACAGTACGGAGCCGAAGCCGTCTTGGAAGAAGGCGGTGATTCGTTCTTCGAGCAGTGGGTACGAGATTGTATGGTCGAGAAAGGTGTGCCTAAGTCACCGGATCAAATGTTGCACAAGTGCGATTTGACGAAGGTGGATGTACTCTTGAGGCAGTTGAATTCAACCGATTACGACTTCAAAAGCAGTCAGATGAAATGTCACGATCTTTGTATAAACGTGTGCGGAGCCATCAAGGAGGTTCTTTTCGCTTGGGAGCAAGGATCGTTGACGGCCACCGATGTTAAGCGAATTCTCGACGCGTTGAGGCAAAAGATGGCTTCACTTGCCGTCTGCGCGTCGGCATGGTTGTGCTCGTACATGCATATAGTGCACCAGGATGCATTACTGAAGCCAATGAATATGGTCCAGCAGTTTTTGACTCCGCTCACCGAAATGGAGTTGGCTCAAAGCGACAATTTCAAAGAAAGATCTGTACTAATGTTTCAAATAATTAGAAAGATGCAGTACGACGTTCACCCGCCGACTGCTTCCAAATCTAAAATTTTGACTTTGAGTCACAGTATTATATCCCGTCAACCGATAGCTGAGCATCTTCAGGCAGTGTGGCAAGGCGTCAGAGATAGAGGTTGGCTTCACATCGAATCGACGCACGTCTTTGAAAGTTTGCTCAACACGGGAGGACCCGTGTGGTTCGTTACGAATATAGTCAGAGAAATCATGAGATTTAGATATCAAGGAGACTTGGCGAGAGCCATTGACCTAGCATTTGCCTTGTTCCATTTGAATATCGAGCAATGCACGCAAGCTTTGCTATTGCAAGTTCTACCTCAATATTTATACAACAGTCACCAGAGTGAAGAATTAGTCGCACCTCAAGAGTGCGTCTTAGCTAAATTATGCGTCTATTGTATATATTCAACGCTGGAGTTCAGCAATACGAAACAGTCTTCTACTAATTCTAAAAAGCGTAGTCGGTTTGAAGACGTTGAAGATATCGAAGCATTATGTCCTACTAATAAAGTGAGACGGTTGAACGATAATACGGCTGAAAGCAGCACCTTATTTGCAAATACCTTACCTTTACAAAGTGGAACAAAGACAATTATTCTCAAAGAACCTTTGCAGTCAGCTCTTCAGGATATGTTTAAAATATTTTCTCAACTTGCCGGACGTGACGGGGAGGTGTCGCCTCAGACGCAGTTTATCTTTAGATTTTTAGTGTATATTGTGCAGTGTGGACAAGATAGAGCAAGGGTTGTGTTGCAGGGTATGCCGAGTGAACTGGTGCCTACGTTGGTTAAATCTGTGCCTGAGTCGTTTACCACTGGACTTTTGTTGCGTTTGTACGATTTGGGTACAGTAGCCGGTAGAAAGGCGACTGCTAGAGATTTGTGTATATTGAGAAATATGCAACTTAGACCTAAATAATTTATTTGCTTTGACGTATTTTGTACTGAATAAGATTCTATTGTATTATTTTTTAATACACAATTTTTACCATAGTATAAATTTATTTTCTATCAAAAGTTTTATATCATAATTTGTTTTCCATGTTAAAGCACATATGTATGTAGTTTAAATAATACGATTATTTGAAAAAGAAATGTTTTAACTGATATATTTTTTAACTCGCACAATGCGAGTGAATGTCTTCTATAAATTTTTATTCGTGTTATTTTTTTTGGAATGCGTATAAAAATGTCACTGTTGTTTTCAATGTCAAAATATTAGTTGTATAGTGATAGAAATAAAACCCACATTTAAAAAAATCATATTTTTTTTTTCACCTCAATTGAAAATAAATTTAACAAAAATATTTAATATTTTAAGATAATTTACTTATTAAATAATCTAATTAAATAGTTATACATAATAATGAAAAATCTATAAAAGTTTTCAACATTTTTGCATATAATTTTGCGGTTCTCCTACTACACCTAAAAGGAACACTTTGTTTTCTCAGTTAAATTGATAATATTGGCACACAAATTACTCTTAGCCAAAATAATATATTACATGTACAAAATAACGAATGTGTTTCTTTTCATTATAAATAAATACAAAGGTTGAAGGATATTGATTGAAATCAAATTAGGATAAAAAAAATTAAACACAATTAATACTGAAAGAGATGTCGACACTAACGAACAGTAAACTTGTTCAATATTTTCTCTACATAAGTACTATTATTCATACATATGTACTATAGGTATACACAATATTTTACAAGTTTAAAATTTCAATAATTACAATTTGAACCCTGCACACTTTTCATATTGTATCCGATTTTAAGAAAATACAGATATTAATCTCGGTACATAGCAGGAACATTATTTTTTTATAACAATCAATTGCACTGTTGGGAAGCTCTGGTCTTCAATATTGCTCAACTTAAAAACGAATAGAAACTTATTTATAAATTTACGTTAAAAACACCGAAATCAATCATACGTCATTCGGTACATACTATGCATAAAAAAAAAAACACCTCATTCGACGCTTAATATATATCTCGTAATAAATTAAATTTAATTAACTTTTAATAAATTGGTCACAATACTTTTTATACATACGAACCGTGATTTGAACACATTTATAAATTAATAATATTTACATGTAAAAATAATGGTACAACTGATTATAAAACTACGCTAGTAATAATTAAAAAGTGATCACAGATTTTGCAAGAGATTCATATTATAATTTAATGTTACGAAGTCGATGCGTTGGCATCGTCGGACCCTCTCGCAACCAAGGTATCTGCTATGAAAGAATTGTCAGTTTTAGTTTTACACGGACGATGATTCGGTTGATGATTATGATTTTACCTACTTACCCGAACCGAGGTTGTCACCATCCAGTCTCTCGACCAGTGGATGAACTAATCTAGCTGGAGGAGGAGGCTGCAGAGGAAACAGGCGATGCTCGGACCAAGGAGCATTCGAAGAATGCGAAGACTCATCCATCATGGACATGTTTGTGTACTGTCCATGAGGTACGTACTGCTCCGGGGACCAGTCGAAGCTGAACGTTGAATGGTTTTGTCCATTGCTGTACACTCCCGATGGAGTTCTGCTAGGAGTTGGCGGTGTTGTGGTTACGTAGGGACTCAACTCTTGGTGGGTCAGGTCTGGAACTTTCTGCAGTGCCGTCTCGGACCACGGTGGACTTGGATTCCACTGTTCCATGAATTCGGTGGGGTCTGCGCTTCCAGCCTTGGTTAGAAGTCGTCTGGAGTTGGTTGATGTGGAGTGCGTGAGGGACATGAGAGTGCCGCCTCCTGTATCCACTATGGCTGGTGAAGTACACGGCGAGTTGGAAACGAGCTGGTGTAGCTTGGAGCCGTTTGGAGATCTCGCTTTTCTTTTGGGGTGGTGGTGTAGAGGTGATACTCGTACATCTTCCACTGGGAGTTGGTATCTAAAGTGTTTCAAATCAAAGCGGAAGATTCTAGTTTAGTGACTAATTTAAGGAACAGGGATAGCACTCATAGATAAAACCGTGCTATAAAGTCAGCTGTAGATATTTAAATCTGGTTTAAAATTTAAACAACTGGTGAGCATTTGTAAATTATATCAAAAGTAGTATTAACAATACCTTTCATCTACTGTATGCACTGAATAGTCGACGGGTCCAGCCTCCATCCTCTCGTAGGGAAAAGTCATGTGGATCAAATGAGGTGGTGGAGGTGGTGGTGCTAAAGATGGACGATTCCCATTGAGAAAAGGAGTAGGACCTGGTGGAGGCACACTGAGAACATTTCCGGTCGGCGGTGGTTCTGCAGGTGGTGGTTGCCCGAAAGCTCTAGTTGCTTCATAACCCAATCCATACTGAAGTTTACTCTGAGCACTGTAGTAGTGATAGAGCCAGGGGTTAGCTCTCATGATGGAAGCTTCTCGTTCGCTGCGGACAAACAAAACATAACATTTTCCATAACTGCTCATTTGACACATTTCCGAGAACCACTGCGACGATGCATCGATCATTCGTAGGACGGACACGTCGATACATAGATAAATGTTTGTCGTGACACTCGGAGCTAATAACTCGTTTCGCACGCATATACGAGTACCTACCTATAATATTACTGGTGTAACACCCAGCCTAGTATTATATTTTACGGAATTAATTCAATAAATTCGCCGTCGGTAGGTTTTAAATCATGGATGATTAATGTGTTAATTAATATTTACGGCAACAAGAAAGTTATATGTATTAGAAAATTTATTCTATGTAGATCGAGAGGCGTAATCGAGAGTTACAATAGAAAACAGGAAGCTCGCGTTTTCAAACTACGTAACAATGCATATGAAATTTATCTGCCCTTTTATGTAAGGCAGTTACAAGACATATGTATTCTGATTTCTCATTTGAATTAGATCGTTTGAGATATAAGTTGATGGCGAATAGTATATTTCCCTGTAGGTATTGGTATATTGACTAGTCTAAATTTCCTCCATAGGGTAGGTCATGTTAAAGAAACGATAAGGAGCTTTGCCAGGGACGATTGCGCAATATTCAACGAAGCGTTTTCTAATCTGTCGAGTGAAATCGAATTTGTAGGAATGCGAAAGTGTGCAAGTTTGAGCGATGGTAACGTTTCGGTATTTATTGCGAAATTATGCTATGATTGGTTTATGGTAGTTATTACCACGGCCGGCCAATGAAGTTGTGTGCATACATATGTATGTATGGCCAGGCTGTCAACGCAGAACGTGTGCGTGGGTTTCGTTCTCCCATCCCGACGTCCCACATCCCAACATCATTATTACAAAATTGTTACACTGAATTATGACAATGCATTCATTATTGCCCAACGTGGAGGATCTGCGCGGACGCGGCCGTTTTGTAACCACTTTGCCTCAATTTGCGTCGTCCATCATCAATATTCTCATATTGGTCAACGGCAATCATCGTCGAGAGATCAACCGCGGAAGTCCAAGTGCAACGTACCGATAATTGTCAACAGTGCAACGAGGAAATTCAAACGAATGCTAAGCCTATATACACAGAGGCAAAAAATGTACCGATACAAAGAAAATATATGTTAATATGTGAAAAGTACGTTGCCGATAGAAAACATCCAGCAACTACGAGTATGTAGTTCGAAAACTTGATACAAAGTCAAAATGCTAGTTTTATACATCATATAACACTGTGTGCACACAGATAAGCATCGTCATAGAAGATATCGTAAGAGGAATACACGGGTAAGAAGTATGACAAAAGTGGCAGATATTGCAGTAGGGACGTGTGAAAAAGTTGAAGTGGCAATGGGCTGGACACAACATTGAACAGGAAGAATGAACATTGTTTTTAAATCCAAATTTCGCTATGCTTAAAAAAGAAGGCATACGACCAATGCGTACTGCCATTTATGACGTATGGATGTTAAATTTAAGAATGAACAGAGAAGCATGAACATATGTATGTTCGGTATAAGGAGAAGAGATCGTAAGAGGAATGCATGGGTAAGAAGCATGACCAAGGTGGCAGATATAGTTGAAGTGGACACATAGCGAGAAGAATGAATAGCAGATGGGCGCGAGAAATACTGGAATGGTATCGGAGAGGATGTGAAAGAAAGCAAGGTAGACCGAGTGGAAGATGGGCTGATGAATTGAGAAGAATGTGTGGATGCAGATTGCTGAAGACAGACGGGGATGTAAGAGGATTGGAGAGGCCTTCATCCTGCAGTGGATGGTGAATGGTTGACAATGATGATAACACTGTGGTGGCCTAAGAGTGAAAGACACAGGCAAATCAACAATAGATTCCTCAACAAAGCCTTGTAAATCGTCTGTAAGAAGATAGTTCTGAGCGTATTTTTGATTTCCGTTAGCCCCTTTGCACGTGGAGATTCAAGGTGAAAATAAATGCGCTTAAGCAAACTTGTCCAGTTTATTTTTACCTTTACGGATGTGAGTTTAATAAAATTGATTGCGCAATCGCTCAACGATTCCATCGTGCAATATTAAATTAGTCATAAGAATTAATCAATACGCGGCTAATCTATCATTTTTAGCAAACTCAATCGATCGCTAATGGTGTTGTTATATGCGCGTATCGACAAACAGACATTCTTGTGTTTTTAATTACCACATTGCGGTGCTTCCTGAACGTTGATCCTGTTCTATTATTGTGAACGACGTTTGGACTCGATATTTTTATCTTTTTCCGATTTCCATTTATACATGTCTCATCGATGCATAAATTAGATTAGATAAGATATACGGTTAAAGGATTGTGATTAGACTTGTTGAAGCGCTTGCAATATTCCGATATTGAATGCTCTGTTTACGAACGAGTGTCTTGACGTTATCAACTCAACCAGTTCGACTTATAAGCTCGGACAGATCCAGATAAATATACACACACACACATACCCATATGTACGTGTTGATTTATTGTTCAATACACCTCCAATTCACTTTACAATCGAAAAAATCGATCTCACCTCGGCGCGCAACCCGTGGTACTACGGCGCGAACGCTCGAACGAACAATAATAAATAAAACAATACGCTCGGTTAACACAAAACGGATAAATAATAATAAAAAGATCGTGCTCGATTCATGAAACTGATTGTGATGTTTAAACGTCTAATAAAGGTTTAAGGGATATTTAACGTAATTTATGGGCGGTCGATAACACTTCGGCTCGGTGTGCAGTTGTTACGGTCGCGGTGCGGCCTTTCGTATTTATCATCGAACGCCTCGATATGCGGACGTTTCGTATTGAGAGCAATGATGGTGGTTGACGTCATCATGTGTACCATTTTTTTAAATTTAAATTTTATATACAGGTAAATTATTTATTGTGAAAATACGTAAACATTTGTTTGGGTTTCGCGCTTACCCGCTCGTTCAAGTTGTTAATCAAAATTTTCTTTTATGTACAAGTAAAGTACCCGTTGTGTTTAATTTGATTTTAATTCTCTCTGCGTTGTTTACCATTTAGTTTGCAGTCTTACTGACGCCAGTAATTGTCAGTGGATATTACGAAAGCGGGAAAAACTGTTCAGATTTTGCGGTGAGAAGAGAATAATTAATATTCTTGCGGTCGTTCAACTGATATTAAAAACTAAGCCAAAAATAACAGGATACTGTCGTTGAATTAATTGTTGGTTTTTTTTCTACTCGAAAAGTTCTGTCATTGATTAATTTGCTTATATAAAATTTAGTATGATAAATAAAAGAAAAAAAATACTCACTTCAAAACTTGATTTGTGCATACGATCACAGGCTGTTGAGTATTTTCCATATTGTCTTTGACTTGAAGGACACTGTGAAGGTATATCCAATCGCCTTCTTTTCTTTGGAGTCTAACTAGCATGATACAAGATCTCTCTTGTTCTGACTGAGTAACTGTTGAAAAAAAAAAATAATAACAACATTAAAAAAAAAATAGGATTGCAAAGAGCATCGATCATAGTTCAAATTAAAATCTTCACAAATATTTGCCCATAATCGCTGTCTTTAGATGAGCGATTGTCGTACATTGTACTTTTGATGTAAATATTTGAATTTATCTATAGTGTAGGTATTTTATATGATGCAAGGAAAATCTAATCCGAGCCGAGGCATAAGGGCAATAAGCGTCCAATTTGTAGAAGTGGGTAATATTGTTGACGATAAATAACAAAGGCAGATTTTGCCTTTGATACATCTATAATATTCTATCGCCATTACGCTAATTTGCCCTCGGAAAAGTCAGCCGAGAGCGGGATAATTTAGATAAATGTTAGTGTTATTATTTTACACGATAATTTATACGATATTAACGTTGTTTGTACAACGCGCTTCGGCCACCATGTGAATTTTATAATTTACAGACAACAAACGAACGGAATTGTTCAGTTTAAATAGCGTATTAAATGTGAAAAGTCGATTGGCTGTTCGAGGAAAACCGTAGGTGTGAACTATCGTAGATACATTTTGCACACTTTGGACAATTTTACAAAATTTATTTCGCATTATTGTAGGTATATGTACGTCATATAAAATTCTGTATGTATGTACGTACATAAGGTAATGGTACTGTACTGCACTTTTATTTTTCCCATAAAGTACAAGACTTGATGTTCGGGTTGGCGATACGGTACCGATTTGATCAATCTGTACAAATAATCGTAATCAATGAGTCATTAAGCTCTTGCTTGAGCTTTATCGGAGTCCCGGTACGGACGTATGTACATAAATAGCCTGGAACTCTAGCTGAGGGTCTTTACATACACATATACATATATATGTACATACACCGGTCATATCTGACTGTCCAGCCATTATTCAAAAGCTCGGCGTCGGTAATTACCCAGGTAAATCACACTGTGCTCTTCTTGGCCGATGCGGATAATTTTATATCAACAATAATAAAGGATACGCCACGAAATACCGATCGACCCTCTTCACTCACAAACAATTCGATCAGCTTGTGCAATTTGTACCTACATACATATGTATATCTACAAATTGTTCATTGTATCGTTGGTCATGTTAGATTAGCTCTGGCTAGGACTTTTTTTTCCGTGAACAAATATAATTTATTTTTCAATGCACTTGATTCAACATTTCATAAGCTTTTATGGCATTTAAAAAAATGGACCATTTTTGTTCCACAATCTGGGTCATGAGTTACATTAGTTCAAATTCAAATTCAAACAGTACGACAAAACACATTAAAGTATGTTGAAAATTTGGCACAATTTCAGTCTACGAAGAGAAAGATCAATGCTTGATCTTTTCGTGTAATTCATATCAACAATTAACGAACATATCAAAAAAACGTTTAAGCGTCTAATAAAATGATGAAATAGTTAAGTACTACCATACATTAGAAATTAGGACTACATTGCGGATAATTATTGACTCACCCTTGCATTATAGGCACTCTTGATATATACTGTATACAATCTTACAGCATTATTCGAAGATTAATTTCAAACGTCCAATCAAGTCTCCGAAGCATTGAAAGTTGGACGCGTTGTTCTATACTTTTTATAGTGCGTACGAGAGAAAATGTTTCAAACGAGTAATAAGGAATCGAAGAGAATGCGAACGTTCGTTGATCCATCCCGGATCACTATGCGAGATGGCCGACGCGGCAATAAAGATGGTCATTACCCAATTTAAATGATAGCCGGTTAATACCATGTTATTAGGTTTTGAAATTACATTTAATTCGGTGCGTTGTCGGGTGTGTGTACGCGAGGCATCGATAATTGCATCGGAAACAAGTTATCGGTAAATACACACATATCCCCCGTGTGCCGTGGCTTAATAAATTACCCCGGGTCTTCCCCCGGTATACAGATAGTTAATAGGCTAAATGGAAACCCCTAAACCGCAGGTGCGCCTTTTCAGAACAATACTCGCACCATGGGAACCGAATCGAGACAAAATTAATAATCGTACGTATTAATTTGTTCGCGAGCTTTCACTCGAGCAATTGAAATGGGGGAAAAAAAAATGTCGTACAAAAACTATCTATTAACACCGTTGAATGCTACATTGTCGAGGCGTGAAAAAGTGGAAGATGATAGATGTGCAATGTTAGAGGTTAATAGTACTCGGACGACCCCTTTATCTTGTGAGCCATCGGTTAATGGTGCAAAAGTACTATGTGATTGATGTCACTCGGAATGATGTATGGTCGATGTGTCATTGCGACATGTATTAAAAATCATTTTTGAAATATACATTTGTGGTTTAACTCTCAAAAGGGCCAATGCCAAAATACGACTGTTGAGAAATCAAGGCTACAAAATTTGACGAAAGGTTGCAACTCAATACCTTTTACACATAGTTTGCTGTTAATATTGTGAAAATATGTACATTTAAGATATTGACATCGAAAGCTTCATACAATAATATTTATTTATTTATTACGTAACAAACAGCTTATAGAGTACAATATAAAATACAAATACAAAATAATATTAATTTCACACAATACACTACAAAATAGTTATAAACGAACAACAGATCAAAACAAGAAAGGAACTTAAGTAAAGATAATCTAAAGGAGGGCAAAGAATAGAGAAAAGGATCAATATGTGCCGGGATTTCGTTGAATGACGAGCAGGATCTATAAATGAAGGAGTTTTGTGAATAATTAGTGGAACAAAGATTCAAATTAAACAGTGGAAGTCGATATTTTCAGATAGCTTATCACAAAATTTGATTAAGTTCTTTTGAAACCAAAACAAAGGTATAAAAACTATTCGCTTTGAAGGTTAGTGAATTTACTGTGACATTTGTGTAAGTAATGGCATTCAATCTTCTCATTGACTGAATCATTTTGATCAAATTATACTTTTGGTAGATACGATAATTGTATTAACAAATCATAGGTCAAGGTCCACATCTACATTTTAATACGTAAATCAATCAGTTTTTAGAAAAGTATTTCACACTTTAGGCATAACGTCATCAGTTGAGTGTTGGATTAAAAAGTAAAGCATCCAATCAACGGCGAGTTACGATACATAGAGCACCCGTATTCGTATCGAACGTCACGCAAAGCTGATCAGTACCACTTGACCGTTTTATTTTTATTTTTTTGAAATGTCTTTGGTAGTTGTTACGTTGTGCGATCCAACATGTGAGTGATGGACCTCTTCTTGTAGTAATGCAGGCCGCTCACGCGATGGCGCTAACCTCTTTGTCTCGGCTAATGGAGCATTAGTTAATGCGCGCGGTTCGAGGGGGGAAAAAAAAAAAGTTATGTTTCGTCTTAATAAGTTTTTTTTCCACGTACTCAAGCACCGCCTATCGTCTATAAATCAATTAAAGGTACTTTTAACGACCCCGGTGTTTTATTGGGGTCCAGTTTTGTTGTTGTACGAATCTTCGTCCGTTTTTTTTTATTTTATTTTTATTTTTATCAAATGATGTTTTCGTTTGGAGCAGCGGCTCCACCGTGAAACAGTTTGTTCGTATTTATTATTTATGACGCTTCCTATTCCGCATCGAGACGACGTGATGCGAATGTTTGATACGTGTGCTTATACATACGTACGCTCGAAAAGTTGTGTCAATTTTAATTCGAACGTGAGCGAAACGAGCATCGAAAGCTTTGTTGTCGAACGTACATATAAAAGCACGATATTCTATAATACACATTGTACATAAAATAACATCACTCTATCAGTGCTTATACTTGTATGTATTCATTGAATAAAGATTATATAGTTACAATCTTTATTTGTCAATATTTAATAACATTTGGTTACTATGAATAATTTATTCTAAGGTAACCGAAAAAAAAGGCAAATAATTGGATGCTTTGAGACAAGAGAAGAAATTTGAATTGGCCACGCTTTATGCCACGATGAATTTTTAACTAACACGATCGAGGAAAAGGTAGAAGGGAATAGAGAAGGAGGAAATCCAAGAAAATAGTATGTACATATAGGTACATACAACTAGGGGGTTTGCTATGATTTAGTTATTTGGGTCGCCCAGTAAAAACGGGGATCTTAAAGAGAAAAAAATATTAAAATAAATCCAAGTTGCTTTTGAAAGTGAAAAAGGGGTGAAAGGGGATCTTATCTATATATGTATGTACATATGTAGGTAGAAAATGAGCCAGATTATACATAGAACGCTCTGATTCTATCTATGAGGTCATGAAAAGAAAATAAAATTATTTAAGACACAGACATGGATTTACAGGAGAAAAAGCTCTTGTGTATTTAACAGTTAAAAACAATGTGATACTTACTTAATCTATGTTTCGATTGAGCTTCTCTCATACTCTCCCAGTGCAACAGTTGATACCACGACACTCCTTGAAGATCAGCTTTGTCCCAACCCAAATGCCATTCACCACTGCAAACAAAAACCACACACTGTAAATCTATGTATTGTATAATATTTCGTTCACATCGAATTTATTCGCGCGAATAAACAAACATTGCGAAAGCACCTACATACATATATTGCAAACTGGCGTGATGATATATCACACACGTACACACACACACACACACACACACACACATATACAATATACATACATACACGTTCTGGGTAAAGTTTTAGCATACAATGGAGACCGCATGACACTTTTAACGCGGCTCGTCTCGATTACAGCGCGAAGCGTGCACTTATTGCACTGCCGTGCAACATGTGCAATCCCCCCACCCATTAATCGAGAGGAGACGAAGCTAATTAATATATTGGACGTGTGTATGTATGTATAAGGAGGGTTTTCGCGAAACCTGTATTTCGGTCTAGGTATTCTAGGTCGTATTTAGTCGAGAGCGAACGGTAACAGCGACGATCGTATCAAAGTACCTATAACGGCGCGAAGACACGATGAGAAAGCTCGATTAATAATACTAATATTCAACCTTTTGCCGCATTATAAAGTGTTTCGATGTTTATAATCGCAGTTGAGCCGTTGGAACAAGAGCTATTTTTTTCCGCGGTCAAAGTGTGAAATTCCCCATTTGCCACTTTGCGGTTTGAAAGTGTTAAAAGTCGACTCACATAGCTCGCGGGCATTTAGGGGTTCTGTCGAGGAGAAGAAAAAAAAAAAAAAAAAAAAAAGAGTCGACATTAAGTGCTTTACGTTTCAAGTACTGTTTTTGCACCGTTTAAAACCACGAAAGTGATATATGGGTAACATTAAAACGTCATTAGCGTTCCGACCGGTGCTTCTACTCGGACTTGTTATTGAGTAATTTGTTAATGAATGAACCCACGAGAATCGGAAAGTATCTGTGGTCACCCAACCGGAAGACGTAGGTTGTTTTAATAAATGCAAAACGAACGAGCTTTGTTCTCGATCGTATATACATATATACCTACGGAAAAAGGATTATTTATCGCATCGGTGCGATTTTGCGCAATCGACAAACCGACGCGAAATTGAAATGATAAATTGCGAAATTGCCGCGAGGCGTTTTATTTGTGGAATTTTATATCGTTTTGCACGTAATTGATTAAACGTTTTCAATGGTAAAATTTATCGCCGGTTAGGAATCGTAGGTTGATTTTGATGCGCTCTTACTTTCAGAAGCCGTATTTAGCATTGATTGGCGCTATGTAACATTTAAATGAATGGATCGTAAAGTACCTCTTAATTTTATTGCTTATTGATTTAACGTCGCCACAATAACTCGGCAAAAGCTCACCCTGAAGATGTTAACCGTTAACATTTTATGCTTCATTAAATTGATTCATTCTATAGTTCAATAACATGTGACTTGACATTTTATTGTATGTCTTAATACAAAGTATTTCTTAATATTTACTTTGCAACGAAAAAAAGGTTACATTTTTAAGTTTTTATAAAGCAAACAATCTAATTGTATTATTATTATTATACAGATGTAACAATGTGTAATAAAACATCGAGGACAAGAAGAGAACGTATAGCTTATGAAAAAATGCGGTCAATTTATTTTAATTATTAAGACATTAAGTTTAAATGGTATTTACATTGAATTAATTTCCGCATTTTTAAACTAACATTAGCAGCAATCGATACATATGAATGATTTTTGGTTTTAGTTTAAAGATTTTTTAAATTTATAACATGCGACCATTCGTTTCATAAATGATTTCTCAAATATAAATGTTTGACCTATCAGAAAGATGTTTAATATAACAATAAAATAAGTCAAAGTTAAGTAACTATTATCAATACAAAAATTATTATGAAGTCATAAAACATAATGCCACGTTTTAATTTGATTTTATGATAGGAACTAATTTTGAATCAAGCGAACGAACGGTAGGTAATGGGTTATTTAATGAAACTGTCATTAAATTTCATTATTAGGTATATGACTTCATAATAAATGATTAAAATTTATTTTTAATGGCTGTAGGAGAATTAATATCATATCATGGTACTCACTTTTTGTCTATGTGCATTATCTTCATGTCCATTGAATGAATCGTTGTAAAAACGTTAGTTGCTCCTTGAACCACACATTCTCTAGTTTCTGGCATTGCAATTGGCGAGCAGGCTGCCAAAAACACTGGCTCGTTTCGACTGCACAACGGCAAAAAGGACAAAAAGTGTCCTTTGATGAGGACGACCTGCGAATAAAATATCACAAATTATCACAAAAGGGAATTTTGCAAATGTTTCGCGAATCGCAAATCGACGAAAGTGGTACGGTTCGAGTTCGAGCCAATGGCGAAACCACGATTTTCCAACAACAACACAACAATCCGAGATGAATCGCGTCAGTGACAGAGAGACTTGGCAAAATGTACGACCGTAGCTGGAGATATTATTGTTGTGAAAGTTTCGTCACTGTTTACTTCGTCGGCTTGCATTTATGGCATTTAAATTTGAGGCGTGTTTGATATTTACGCCGGTCGACGATGAAAAACTATCATTTATAAACACAAAATCACTATGATTTGTTACCGACAGACTTCGGCTACAGATTCTACAGATCTATCTATCAATTTTATATCCACCATGGTGTCCCCGATAGAAAATACAATCCATAAAGATATCAGCGCCGTTATGATCTGGCAACATTTCATAAATTGTAAGACGTTTTGCCAAATAAATACGCATTTATTTTCAAAGACTTTCTTAGATTTATTTTTAACCACATCATTTCTGTATCTTTTTTTTAAACAAATCATAGTATTTACCCGTTGACTATCAACGCAAATTAGTGTAAATTCTTCAAGGTATGTCATTGTTCGTCCTCATTTTATATATTGTGGTTCATTATTAAATTTAGTAAATAGGGTAATTAAAGATAGGTTGCAAAAACTACAAAATAGAGCTATGCGGAGTATTTTAAATGTCAATAGATTAACTAGTATTAGATATCTGATGAATGAATTGAATTGGATGAATGTAAATGAAACCTTAAAAGTGTGCATGTTAGTATATATTTTTAAATTATTTTCATAAATATTTAATAAGAGTGTATAATATACCTATACATAGTCACAATATAAGGGGTAAGAATTTAAAATTAAGTAGATCCAAGAGAAGTATCTTGTTGTTGAATATAATGGCCTGCCAGAAGTTCTCAGAAATATAAATAAAATTGATAGATTCCTGGCAGCCTTAAAACAGCACCTCTGTACAAGTGCTAGTAGATAATAAGTTTACATTGTAATTTTAGCTTTAAGTAATGTTATCTTAAATAAATAAATAAATGGTTACCGACCCATTTCAATTGATTTTATAGTGGCAGGTGGTAAACCAAAAAAAAATTAACACAAAATCGTAACAGCGTTCAATAGGTATAAACTGAACTTTAGCTATAGAAATCTTCAACGATAGGAAAGCAAACGCGTAAATCCATCTATGTTGTACTTTGAGGATTGGTCATCTGTTGAAATGTCAGCGGAAAGCATCATCCGTTGGCACTGTTATTGTCGACGAAGACGACGATCCAGTTTCGTCGATGTCGACATTGCGAAATGCTGTATTGCCGACGCTAGTAATTGATGACTCTCGTTTTCATGGGAAAATAAGAGGTGCGCGAAACAATAGACGAGGATGACCGTCTTCTAGGGATACCTGGCGTCATAGTCCATGAATTATTAAACAGGCATTGGTCCATATGGCTCTTTGCGATCGTGTGCAGCCTCCCAGCATCTCGTAAGAGCATGTCAATCCAACTTTAGTGAGTATGTCTAAATTTCGAACCCCGAATCGAACGTACACAATCAACGTGTGGGAGAAGCGTGATAAGCAACTTTCAGCTTCGAAGCAATTTTATTTAATACATTAATTTATTTTTACCCATAGGTGCTTAGTATTCTCATTGTACGTTGAGTAAAAAAAAAAAAAGTTTTAACGCGAATAAATGTCGTTCGTGATGGACGTTTTAATTTGTACTTTACAGATAACTTTACAAAGTCTTTACAGATGCATTCAAGACATTTTTATAGAGCTTTACTTCAGTGTGTAAACATGATATTAATACACTTTTTTTCGTAAACTGTAATAAAATATTAGAACGAAATCTTAATCTGGCCATTTGAGAGTTTGAAATTCTTCCACGATTGGCGCCATCGACCTTTTCAGAGTCGAAAGTTCAAAAGGTTTCGATCGGTCATCTTGATCTCGTTTTTATGATTGCTTGTGGTAAAGCAAAAAAAAAAAAAAAAAAAAACAACGCATAAAATGTGATACGTATCGCTCTATCTTAAAAAAAAACATTAATTATCAAACAACGGTTATTCAAAAAAAAAAAAAAAAAAAAAGTATAATAGAACAATTTAAATTTATAGATTTAACGCGAACAGTTCAATTTATTGATAAGATTGATTTATTTTCATCTCGCGGTTATATAATATACGAACGAAAACAATGCCATTCTTTCGCATACAGTGCAAACAAAACGTGGATATTGTTAAGTTTTAATCGCGTATATATTTATGTGGAATATGATTTAATTATAGTAAATAGCTCGTATATGCGGTCATAATAAATCTCAATAAAATCGAATTATACGTTCACTTTGCATAATTATACGGTCGCATTATTATTCTGCGAGATTGTCTGATAATATGGAGAACGGCCAATGTGACTTATACAAGAAAATATAATGTATATTTTCTTAATTTAAAAAAATGAGTCACAAGTGAGCCGAATTCAAATTGCGCTTTGATTCAATCTATCGCATGGAAAGCTTATTATCGGCGATCGCTTTCAGAACGAAGAGTGCACTTTCGAGTTGACCAGGACTGCATCGAGCGGATGGAGAAGTTGCATTCGAATGCATCGCAGACATGTGATACAAATATGTAAATGGTACATCTCAATACAGATGTGTACCCCAAGAGAGTTGGTGGTGAACGCGCGCGCACACGGGTGTTTTGCTATTACAATCAGCTCGATTTACATTTCATAAATAAATCGTCCGTTTCCCCACGTACGAATATATCGTGTATACCCTTACCTCTCCTCTTGACCATTTTACGGTTGCATTTAGTGAAATAAAGTAAGTGAGTGTGCGGCCGCGCTTTGTTCGGAATCTGCGGTGGAATGTGTTCGCCCCGCGAGTGAAATGCTTTTGTCTGAACAGTCGTGAACTTTCGCCGCGCACTGCATAATTTAATCACAATATTGAAATAGTCATCGCGTACAACGACGACGCGACGAGAAGAACAGAACTTGAATATGTGTGTATATATGTGGACGATTTAGAAAGTTACGAGGTTAAAGAGGCAGCCTTAGGGTCACAAAGTCATGATATGGCTATACTATGTATGTATATCGCGGATGGGTTCATGTTATGGTCAAGGACTCGTTTGATTTTGTTCCGATTTAATACCATAGTTTATTTGAAAATTATTGAAAAATTATATACGATTGTAATATTGGCTATAATTCTTATAAATTAAAAGAAAATTGTATTATCCTTAGTCTGAATATCGAAATTCAGACTAAAGCAAACAACGCAAAATTCACCGTAAGCTACATATGTGACGGAAAAATTTCTACAAGAATATTTTCGTTTTGGCTCAATCCATACAGATACAAAATATCACAAAATATGACAAGAAGTCAATTTTAGTATTCTATTTATTTAATATCAAGTAACATACAGCTCACAAAGTACAATATAAAATAAAAATTAATTCCACATAATACAATACAGCCAAAATAGTTACAAACAAAGAAAAAGTTAGGGCTGGAAAGGAACTTCAATGTGAAAAATCGTAATAAGATGTCACTTATTGCTCGTTCATGAATTAAGGCCAGAACAGAAACGAACGAAGTTCAATCATATTTATTTATTTAATATCAACCATACAGCTCATAGAGTACAATATAAAATAAAATAAATTCTACATAATACAATACAGCCAAAATACATAGTTATAAACAAAGAACAAATCATAGCAAGAAAGGAATTTTAGGAGTTGGGGCTAGAAAGCAACTTGAGTAGAGAAAATCTAAAGGAAGGCAAGGAATTTCGATGGATGACGAGCGGGATCTATAAATGAAGGAGTTTTGCGAGTAATTTGTAGAATAAATATTCAAATGAAACAATGGACGATTTCTAATAGATCTAGGGGAACAATGGAGAAGGATCCTACTTAGTAAAAATGTATACTTATTGTATAAAACTTATGTAGATCAAAATGAAGCACTAAAATAGATAGAGCGAAAATAGACAGTGCTCTTAAAAACTGAAATAAACCTATTACCTACATACATCTCTGAAGCTATTACACATTTTAAACTTACTGCGTCGCTATACCTACTACATCTCTTAAAAGGGCAAAGTTTAAGAAATATCTACTTTTCAATATTACGAAATTGGATAATACTTATCTCTTAAGCTGTTAGTTGATAAGTATCGTTAAAATAATGATATATTACTATATACCTATGTATAAGCGTAGGCGTCTATTTGTCTACCTACCTGGGTCGTTGCGGTCACGCTAGCATTGCCAATATAATAATTGAGTTGTATTTGCAAACAAGCTGCACAGTTGGTTCGAGTCGGTAACGCGATTTTACGGCCGTACACACATTCAATCAAAGGTACACTATACAATTGTTTCAAGCACTGCCAAACGTGCTGTACTGCTATTCTATAAACCTGGGGTTAGAATCCGCCGTCATATGATGGGAGAATCGGCTTTGCGGTGTGTATTTTAAATATGAATTAAACTGGAACTGACTGGCTAGTAACGAAGCCACCCACAGGACCTTTACGATTCCATCGAAACGTTTGATTAAACCACGGGTTCCCTTCGCGACCCCATTTGGGGTTTTTTTGTGGGGCCGCCAACTGAGACAGTTAACTAAAATATAATGCAATTTTCATTTTTAATCGGTGTCTTGATGTTTGAATAATATTTTTTGACTTTTTCAAATACATCAGGGTCGCGCGTCACATGGCTTTTATAAAAAAGGGTCGCCGCTCAAAAAAGGTTGGGAACCTGTGGATTAAACGGTAGTATCCAAGACTGAAATTTTCAAATTAGATTTGGCACTCGATAGTTCCTAAGATTCGATGCATTTCAAACCGTGAAACCTATCGAGAATTATCAAAACTGTCGATGGCGGAAGTAGAAGTGTCACGGTCGCGAAGCATTAGCGAGCAAACGCATAGGCACATTGTACATATACACAAAAAAATCTTGACTTGCGTGAAAAATGGTGACACCAAATAAGGATAGGAGAGATACGTTAGTCTTACACGGTCTAGCCTTGGATGGATTCGTAACACCGGCTCGCGGTGAACTATGGGAAAAAATGAGCCTCAACAGTGAAAGGAAGATCCGGTACCGAGCGCTGCTGCACCGCGCTGGACCGAAGGCTAGAAGGGACATGCTGGATAGAGTACCATAATATACATATTCATTCGATGTGCAGCAGCCACACGGCTACATTGCATATTTTGTAATTTATTTGTTTTTACACGGTGCGACAGACTGGCTTGTCGCCGTAAATATACTACTGTTAAACGCGTACAATATGTACACACGTAGGTACATTGAAGAAAATTGCCACTCCACATACGGTAGCGATCACCGTTAGATTTATCGAGCGGGTATTAATTGCTTTCGCAAAAATAAACTCGAGGAAATCTCTTATGTCGAGTGTAAACACTCGATTTCATCCAACAAAGGCCAATGATCGTCCGTTTCGAGTGTGCAGTCGGTCTGAAAGGCCGTTCGAGTGCGCTCATATTTATGTAAATAAACACTACTGTTTATACTGGAACGGTGTTTGACTTAAACTCTGCACAGATTACCAGCAATGGATAAAGCTCGTACTGTTCGAGTGGTGTGCACTGAGAGACGTCATTAAATGCACGAAATGAACGATTCGTGAGTGAGTGACTTTCGATTTCGGTACGAGGTATGCGTGTGTGTGTCAAGTATTGTCGAAAATTCCACAGTTAAGTATGTTTATGTGTGTGTGGTGCAGATAAATTAAATGGTAGTGGAATTCCGAAGGCTTTGTGCTTAATGCAAAATTATTCCACTTTGACAAAATTTATATCTGATAGAGAATAATAGGCGGTGCGTGCGGGGAGGCTAAATAATTGTCGACGTTCGACTATATTTTATTTGAAACATATGGTATATGTATATCGTTTCATTGGATTTAACATCGATATAAAGAACAACGTTGAAAATGTGTACAGTTACATTTTATATTAAATAAAACAATTTTTCAAAAATTATCAATTTGTTGATATAAAATAAATTGAAAGTATTGATACACTCTAAATGTCTAAATAAACAACAGAAATCATTTACAAAATATGTAGATAAGTATGAATTAGTAGCTTTTAAAAATTTGCATTACCATATACATATAGTAGCGTAAGAATCTGCCCGGCTGGCTTGGTGGCCTAGTCGCGGAACGCTCGCATACCCGCCCCGGCACGGACGCATACGCTCACTCACTCATACGACACGGGTTGCACGAAGTGGTCACACTACATAACCTCACAAACACAACACGCATCGCATACCGCGACATGGCACATACACATACATACGACACAGGTTACTAACCACCCAATGATACTGCCAACAATTGAAATATTAAAAGTATTTTCATCTGCATAATAGCAAAATTCAATGATACTAAACTTGAATCATTCCATAAAAATAGACATAAAAAAGGGCAGTTTTTTTTTGGTCAGACAGTGTTAAAATAAGTTAATTAACCGTACAAAATAAATAAATAAAAACAGTTGATTTTAAATGATATATAGAAATGTTTAACGCATATTTTGACACTGATCGTTATTTATGTGGCTAAAATTATATTAAGCGAATTTAATTCGTGAATTTTTACATACATACATATACATATGTAGTCATCATCATCATCATTTTAAGCCGTTCACCATCCACTGCTGGATAAAGGCCTCTCTAATCCTCTTCATTCCTGTCTGTCTTGAGCAATCTGCATCCACTTGACTCCACACTTCTCAATTCATCGACGATTTACAAGGCTTTGTTGAGGAATCTATTGTTGATTTGCCTGTGTCTTTCACTCTTAGGCCACCACAGTGTTATCATCATTGTCAACCATTCACCATCCACTGCAGGATGAAGGCCTCTCCAATCCTCTTACATCCCCGTCTGTCTTCAGCAATCTGCATCCACACATTCTTCTCAATTCATCAGCCCATCTTCCACTCGGTCTACCTTGCTTTCTTTCATATCCTCTCGGACACCATTCCAGTATTTCTCGCGTCCATCTGCCATTCATTCTTTTCGGTATGTGTCCACTTCAACTTTTTCACACGTTCCGCTATATCTGCCACTTTGGTCATACTTCTTATTCTTACCCATGTATTCCTCTTATGATCTCTTCTTGTTATACCAAGCATACATATTACGTAGCGTGCTTGAATTTAGCATCCGAGTTTCACATCCAAACGTCATGACTGACAGTACGCATTGGTCGTATGCCTTATTTTTTAAGCATAGCGGAATGTTGGATTTAAAAACTATGTTCATTCTTCCAAAAACACTCCATCCTAGTTTCATTCTTCGTTTTACTTTAGATCCAGTCATATTTACCAATTGTACTAGGTATAAATAACTATCAATCTCTACAATATGATTATCTACCGTGACTACGCTTTGCGTGCAAAATTCATTAAACATAATTTCAGTTTTAAATTACGAAAGTGTGAAAGTAGGCTTAAGAAAATTATATGTAGTAGTTTCGGAAAATGTCAGAAAAGTGTACGCCAATAATTCACAACAAATTTTTCATTATTTTTATGTCATATTTTTAATCACATTCAATCGCTATACAATAACATTTACAGTACTAGTATCGGAAAACGTATTTTACGTGCATTAATTTTCTAAAGATTTTCCCATTGAACACGTACAATTTAAAAGCCCTGCTCATTGACTTGCAATATAATGACGATTAATTTTTAACCATTGAGCACACGCGGCTATTTAATGTATTTATACTCATAAATACACCATCAATATTGCATATGGATGCATTTCGAGCCGTCCCGGTGCATCGAGTTGCCATGCACTTCCCCTCCCCCCCACCTCCCCACTTCCCCCCCTGCTTCCCCTCGAGAGTCCGGTACTGTGCAGTGCCACCTCGGGCGATACGAATAAATTTGCATCGATTTGAAATCACAATATTTTATATTGCATAGATATGCGAGAGTGCAACCACGGTGTTTATCTTCGCCGGACCCGTATTGTTCTCGGAACTTCATCTTCTTCTTTTTCATAAATGTGCACTGCTCGGGTCTCTTGTGCATTTCAACGCCGGCCCAAACCAAAAACCAAATCGAATGTGAAATGTAATGCCGGCACTTCATATTGGACGAGCGGTGCCGAGCGCCAAGGTGTGCGTATGTCGCTCGAACATTTTCGCATTAACGCCAACGTACTTTATAACATTCGCGCGACACGCCGCAAAAGTTGAGCGAACCGCGAAAAACGCAAGATGGTGGACCTTTCCCCACACCCCGGACCTCTCCAGTGTTGTATTTTAGTGCGTAACCATGTGGACCAATTCAGTGACCAAGAACCCGCGATATGGGATCCAAAACACCGATGCCACGATGACACTGCGTTCGCTGCCGCTTGCTAGTTGACACTAGAGTGGCGCCACTAGCGATACGACAGCAGCGCTCTGGATGGGCGAGCAAGCGGCAGCTGACCACAGCGCTAAGGCCAACATTTCACGAACATTCGCGCGATGGTGAAGTGACGGCATAAAAATCATTCGACAAACTCGTCATCGCTCACGAAATCGACCGGTCAATAGCAATTTCGTATTTGCTCGCAATACAACAGTGTCTGCGAATCGTCTGCCGGTCGAATGACGCGCTCTGAAGTATGTTATTTATACTCAGGTGGCAAACTGTCGCTTTATTTGTTTTATATTGTAATTTTGGATTTTTTTTCACTTCACCAGGTGACTGTGGAATAAATTGTAATGCAGAGCAAACATTGTACGCGGATCCCGAGCTTGTGACAGTGCAAGTTTCGCACCTCGCTGCCATTATTTGCATAATTGAAGTCTTCATTCACCACCGGGCTACAATGACACCGTTTAACATCGACATAAATCACCAACCGTTTGGTCGTCTCGTCGACGAACATACATACATACATATATATATAGGCATGTAACAGAACCGAATAACGAAAGTAAAAAAAAAAAGTACAAAAAGATACGACGAAACTTCGCGAGTGGTCGCTACCGCAACACATTCCGCGACAACACATTTTTATTTATTCGCGTTTCGCGAACGCAAACACGTAAAGTACAATGTCGAATAATACGACAAATGTATTTTACCCAAACACTGACTTACATATTTTGAATGAATGGTTCGCAAGTGTGGAATCCGAGGGAAGTCGAAAGGTCGCACACGTGAAGGGTAGTCGCTGTGAATTGCATTTGGAATGTTCTAAAGTGGTATTCATCAAGCATTCGCTACAAGTTTATAATGATATTCAATGCGAGCCGTTCGTTGCTGCAAAAGTGAACCAAGTTGATAACAACAACAACTGAATTATGGTAGATTCATTGTCAACACTTGTTACACATTATGGCGTATACTTGATATTATTTTATTGCAGATGGTATCGTTGGGAAAGAGTTGTCGAACGGATAGGCGTAGGAGTTGAGACAGAGATTCAATAATAATAATCGACCAGACATAATCAACCATTCGGAGTTTACTTACAATTATTGACAATCAACTGTTTGTCGATATTTGATTTAGCTTTTTATATTACATTTAATGAATAAGACAATTTTCGACATGATACTATCCTATTCTTTCTATTTGTATTGAAAAAATACCATAAATAGCCTTGAAAATGGTTATTATTAAAATTAAAACCTTTTTAAGATATAACATAAACATATCAAAATTACTTAGAATGGAAAATATTCATTAATACGCATGATAAAAATTTATTACCAAGATATTTCAATAAGTATTTAATAAGGGGATATAATATACATAGTCATAATACTTGGGATAAGAATAAGTTAATAGTTAAGATTTTAAAATTAAGTAGATCTAGGAAGCATCTTGTACAGGGGTGTTGTTGAATACAATGGACTGCCAGAAGATCTCAGAAATATAAACAAAATTGATAGATTCCTGGTAGCCTTAAAATAGCACCTCTGTATAAGTGCTAATATAATTAAGTTACTTTTTGTTTGCAATTAGCTTCTTAAGCTATTTTAATTAAATAAATAAATACATATTACATCATTGGATACAAATTACCAAATTTTCTAGCTTCAATTAAATGATAACCAATAAAAGCTTTAATTTATCTTAGGTATAAATAATATCAAAATTTCGAGTCCCTTTAGTATTTTTTTAAATGAAAATAGTAGTTTGAATTTGAATATACATAAATATCACCGTGTTTTTCCCGTGAAAGTTTTATATTGTAAACTGCACGTTTAATTTACTTCTGTTCAGTATTTCGTATATACGTACATATGACTGATGGAGAAAAATGTTCAAATGAACGAATTTTGAAGGGAAACTAGGGTCAACTTTTCCACGGGACTTGGTTCACTACCGCTTGTATGATACGCAGCATTGTAGCCGTTAATTAAGACCATAATGCTGTCGCCGCAGTACATTGGCGCATTCGAAGCGCTCAGCATCGGAGTCAAATGTTACAACCAGCCGTTCGCAGAAATGTTTCATTCTGTCCTGGCTTATTTATGCGGAGATATGATCTGGTGGCTGGACACCTTACATGGCTCCGTCCTCAGCAGCCTTCGAAGACGACGACGACGAACCAAAGCCAACTATGCGAATATTATTTACCACCGCGCACAAATCCAGGTCTGTGTGCCATTCGCGGTGAATTAGTGCCCGTTCGCGATCAATGGTCGAATAAATAACACCGCGCGCGTTGAATTAATTAGTTGAGGTTTCTAAATGGTATGTTGTATGTTTGTATGTATGTATTCTTACCTTTTGGTCGCCGAATCTCATTTGGCGCCTTGCGTTTCGCGACACGTTCATCCTGCACAGGAACAACCTGTCCTCGGCGTCTGCCGGCGTCCTGCACAGTTCCGTTTGTACCCCTTGATGGTCTTGTTTGTCTATTATGTCGTAGACGCTATCGCCGTGGATCAACAGGTCCTCCTGTTCAACAATACAGAACAATGTTATCGTTTTAGAATAGTTACAAATGTTGCGCGATAAGCAAATCGTTCGATAAACGCTCGCTAGTGTGCCGTTAACGCTTCGCGCTTAACTTGTGAACTTGCACTCACTTGGACACAATGAATGAATGTGTTATGGATTTGTAAACAAAATACATATATACATACAGAGTCTGTAGAGCAGTGGTCGGGAACCGGCGGCTACGGAGCCGCATGCGGCTCTTTGTATGAAAGCCTGTGGCTCTCGCTGTCATCCAACGTTTTACGCGAAAAACAACACGTTGACACACAATTTACGCAAAATCAAAATGAATCCAATTTCTACATATGTATGTATAACTTCTTTGCTATCGTTTTTCATTAATACTTTTAAGTAATAAACTATCGAACATTAAGAAATATCACAAAGCTTATATTTTACTGCAACCCATTTAATGAATAATTAATTTCATTTTAAATATACATACATATATGTATGTATGTATGTATAATCCGAAGATAATATTTTGGTGGCACCCGAACTTACCAATGTTGCAAGGTTTTCCCTAATTTGGCTCTTATCTCGAAAAAGGTTCCCGACCACTGCTGTAGAGCGATTAGTTGTTTGTTATAATGTACATACTATAAGAAATGATGGGAAAATCGTTTGACGATAATGGTAGTATGAACACGTGTCTCCAAATTGATAATTTTTATATTGTTTAATAGTATCCAATAACCTACATTTAAAAAAAAATACATTGCAGACTATTTGCGTTTCAAAACATATACATACATACATCTGCCAACTTGATTCAGATATCATAAATCAACTAGATATATTCTTAAAAAAAAATGGGTATTTGTAATTCTTTAATAAATGGACCATTATTAATTTTATTTTTTATGTTAATTTAATTTAATTTATATTTTTGTACCAAACCCCATGGGCCTATCGGCTATGCCGCCTCTCCGTGTAATTATTAAATAAATAAATATATGAATGTATGTATATAGTTATCGATGTAAGCTTGAGCTTTTCTCTTCAATTTTCCTATCCGAACTTTAGGCACATACAGCAAATAAATGTATAACTGTAATGAGTGGCCTCTACTATTTAACTACATAGTAGCTTCCCGTCACAGTGACAGTGAGCTAGTGAGTGCCGTGCCGTGATAGTTAGGTGAGTTAGTCAGGTTATGTAGCGTGAGCACTTTGCACAACCCGTGTTGTGACACTATCTGCTTAAATCTGCCGAAAACATCTACTATCGTGTGTACTTCGTCGTTTCTATTAATCGCGCCCGAGCAACGCCTGGTAATTGACGAATGACCCATACGTACATATAAACATTAGTGTTTTATATATTAGATCATCTATTATTTCTTGTATACTTTGTTTCATAGTACCTTTTTTGTATGCGAGGCAGTTTTTGACGTACACGTAGTGTAAGAAGTGGTAGGGGTTTGTCAAAACTGGTATTGGATGAAATATCAAATTTGGATTTCAATTGTTTTTACGAAGTATGTATGGTTGTTGATTTTTTTTTCTCACAATGTAGTAAAATAAGTATAATGTTGTTGAGCTTGGCATGATTGCCAAGATTGTGCGGGCGGGTCGCGGTGCTTTTATGAAGAGCTTTCAGCTCTCGCAGAATGTAAACATTCGTGAACTCCCGAAGGGCGCTGGCCTGTCCGTCGTTCGAACGAAATAATTACACATTATTACGGCATCAGAAGTGAACGTTTTCGCGGAGCTTTTTGATATCTGCTTTATGTTCGCGGGTGGTTCTCCTCGTACCCAGCCGTAATTATGTCTTAAATGCGACCAATAAAACGTACGCCACCGAAGAGCCATATGTACCTTTGCCAGCTACGCCAATCATACACGCTTCTTCTTCCAGGCAGTAAACGTGCACTTGACTCGAGATAAGGTGCATCATCCGACCCAGCAGTATAATGTACATAAGTGTTGAAGTTAATTACCAACGTTGATTTTTGCCGATGAATTTGAATTATTTTCAGAACAATGTATACGAAACCACTGAACAAAGCCTCAACTAAGGCCATAAGAAGAGGATAAAAGTATTAAATATCACAAACATTCAAAGGTTTGTATACTTTGTCTGTATACTAAGAACGTGAAAATGCTGAGAAATATTATCAAAAAGTCGTCTGTTGCATGCAGTGTCTAAATGTCGCCTTTTAATATATTCGTGTATCACGCGCTTTAGCCCTTAGTCATTTTCAGCCGTTCACCATCCACTGCTGGATGAAGGCCTCTCCCATCCTCTTCCTTATTTTATTTTCTTTAACATCCCCTCGGGTACCATTCCAATATTTCTTCCGTCCATTTGACATCCATTCTTCTCGCTATGTGTTCACTTCAACTTTTTCAAACGTTCCGATATATCTGTCAATTTGGTCTTGCTTCTTACCCATGTATTCCTCTTACGATCTCTTTTCATTATACCGAACATATGTACATCTTTCCACGCTTCTCTGTGTGCACCGGATCTTACGTAAAATTCTTGAATTCAGCATTCACGTTTCACATCCATACTTCATAACTTGGAGTATGCCTTATTTTTTAAGCATAGCGGGATGTTGGATTTAAAAACTATGTTCATTTTTCCTAAAGCATTTATCCTAGTTTCATTCTTCGTTTAAAATCCTATATGAGTATAAGAAATCCTGCACCACATCCCTCCTCGTATTCGGTAGACTAAACACAAGAGACTTTTGACTCTAAACGTGTATGAGGAATCCAGATTACTCATAATATTATCAACGAATTTAAGGCTACATTGAGGCTGAACTGAGGTTTCGACAAAAGAAGCACCTTGTTAGTGGGGATTTTTAATATTAGATATTTATGCTACGTTGATCGTTTTATTCTAAAGATGATTCTAAAGTGCGTATTTATCCAATGCGTGGATTTAAAAACTATGTTGATTCTCCTAAAAATGATCCATCCTAGGTTCATTCTTCATTTTATTTCATCTACTTAACAACCAGTCATATTCACCAATTCTCCTAGGTCAGATTTGAACATTGATCGTAAAAGCTTACAAGGAAAAAAACTGGTGCAATTTTCAATTCTTCTTTATCGCGGTAGGAAAATTATCAAATTCCTATTAAAAAGAATGTTTTTCCGAACGAAAGCATCTATGAGATGATACAATTGCCCATTTTCGTCAAGGTATGAAGTTCACAGAAAGAAATACTGTTGAACAAAGTACACGTACATACATATCTTCAAAAAATAAGTATGAGTTTTACTCTCAAGACATGTACATATGTATGTTGTATCGTTGTACATATGTACCTACATATGTGAAGATGCCATGTTTTTAAATGTTAACATTCCGCTATGCTTAAAAAAGAAGGCCGTACGACCAATGCGTACTGCCAGTTATGACGTATGGATGTGAAACTTCAAGATCCAGTGCACACAGAGAAGCATGGAAAGATGTATGCTCGGTATAACGAGAAGAGATCGTAAGAGCGATACATGGGTAAGAAGTATGACCAAAGTGGCAGATATAGCAGAACGTGTGAAAAAGTTGAAGTGGACACATAGCGAGAAAAATGGATGGAAAATGGACGCGAGAAATACTGGAAAGCAAGGCAGACCAAGTGGAAGATGGGCTGATGAATTGAGAAGAATGTGTGGAGTCGAGTAGATGCAGATTGCTCAAGACAGACAGGAATGGAAGAGGATTAGAGAGGCCTTCCAGCAGTGCATGGTGAACGGCAGAAAATTGATGATGATGATGTTGAAGACATTGTTGATACTATATTTTTTTACAATTGGATACGTCCAAATCAATGATATCCAATCAAGTGCACATTTTAATTTCATCACATTCCTTCATACAAAAAAAAATATACAACAAAAGGAGAGTCGCGTCTGGCGCAACATGCATAAATTTCAAAGTGTTTCACAGCGGTGTGTCGGTCGAAAATGTGAAACGTTGAAGAGGACACTGTATTATTATGGGTTGATGTTGTGGGTGGTTCTCTCTTTACAAGAACTGAGGGGGTTGGGTGAAGGGGGAGGTCAATGGGGGTGGACAGACCGCCTGGTCGAGAGACGTATGGGTAGCTGCCGCGGGTCATACCAACATTCGCTGATATACTCAACAAAATTGCCACACATCCCACATTATCTTAATACGTACCCACACCAAGGTAGTTCTCGATTCATTTGCACGCACTTAAAATTATTTTGCAGATCTGTGATATTTTTATTACAAAAAACACCCACCATGACATAACAGTTAAACCAAATCGTCACGGTGGGTAAATTAAAAATTGGACATAAGTGTACAATCAATAGAAAAATACATGTAAAAATAGACATAATGAAATAAATGTAAAATTGACATAAATGACATTGTATACATTCAAAATGCACACAAAATCATTCGACCCTTAGTATCCGCTCAATCAAGCAACCTTAACTTTCAAAGAAAATATCAAACGAGACAGCTACCCGATTGATCAGATTAATCGCCCTGGCCACCGGAGAAGATGACACCACATTGGTTCGTGCCTCAGGTGGATAGAAGAGTAAATGCGGCGCATGCTGCCTGGAATTAAGAAATTGGCTCGGTACCCACAATTTTATTTCTCTTAGGATCTGAGGATTGTGCACCAAACCAATCAGCAACTTGTAGAAATGCCTTCCTAAAAATAGTTGCCGTCTAGACTCCAACGAGTAAAAGCCCAGGGCACCCTGTAGAAAGTTGGTTTGGTACATTTAGATAGCGCCCAAATTCCACCATGTACAAGTACCTTAGAAACTTCTTCTGGACTTTTTTCAGCATTAATACTAGAACTCCATATAATAGAAGAATATTCCAAAACTGTTCGCACTAGTGATTCTTAAAGAATCCTTAGTACTATAACAGATTGAAAGGGCTTACTCACTCTTAAAATGAAACCCAGCATTTTGAACGATTTTGAGCATACAGCTTCAATATGCCTACCAAAAGATAACATTCTTATGGGGGTATTACACAGGGATAGTTTACTCACTACGATCTCGCTAGTTTGCTGGTAAATAGCCGCGTGCAATGGGTGAAGTTAGTAAACTAGCATGCTTTTTCGGCGGCGCGAGTGAAGTTCGAATGTTTGAACTTTACTCGCACTAGCAGGCTCGCGTGACGTCACTTCATTGACAGTTTGAGGTTGAGCGTTTCATTTTCAGCTCCCAACACACACAGTACACTTCAATGGATATTATTAAATATGTTAGATAAGTCAACTAAAGATAGATTACAAATATTACAAAATAGAGGTATGTGATGTATTTTAAATGCGGATAGTTACGCTAGTATAAAAAAGATGATGATTGAATTAGATTAGTTGAATGTTGAATGATATTTTGAGAATTTGTATGTTCGTATTTATATTTAAGTTAAATAATAATATGTTACCATCATATTTTAGTAAATTTATTGTGAGAGGAATGGATGTACATATGTGAATATATGTAATTTAATTATAAAAAATGTTAAAATAAATAGAAGCATCTTGTACAGAGGTGTTTTGGAGTATAATAGACTGCCGGATGGAATTAGTGAAAAATTCCTGGCAGTCTTAAAAAAACACCTCTGTACAGGTGCTTAGTTAAGGATTATATATGTAATTAGCTTAAGCTACTGTATTATATAAATAAATAAATAAATATTTAAAATTCATTTTGACGGTGGGCGCAAAGCGCGCGCTGTCACGTTGACAACTCACAAGTTGATGACAGCGCCTCTGGCGGCAGCGAGTGGCAACATTTAGCGAGTAAACTTGACACGTGTAATAGGTTTACTAGCTACTCACTACCAGCTTTACGTGCCGGTCAGTAAGCCAGCGAGATCGCCGCGAGTAAACTATCCCTGTGTAATAATACCCGCTTTAGCAACGATAATAGCGCGCTGTTGCAGCACGCGACGCGCGCCATACGAACGTATCGTTGCAAAATCGCACACTACTAATGGATTCGACTTATAAAAAAAAGCACCTTTTCACGTGAAAAATTGAACTTTTGCATCTGGAAATTCAATTTTACGACGTTGCGCAATAGCCGTGCTTCAAAATACGACGTTGAACTTAGACGGATTAAGGTCACGGATGTGGTGAATCACCTCAATGGGGTTTCTCTCTCTCTTGGTCTCTCTAGTTGCGTATAAATTATACGTAGGTATACACCAGAGGGTACCGAAAGCAAAGCTAAAGAGAGGAGGGAAAAAAAAACAACAACACAAAAATGATTAATGGCATTATTGTGGCTAACCTTAGGACTTATTATTCGCATTTGAAAATTTGGCATCGAACATTTATATTGTGGACCGATGAAATATGCCGCTTTTATAAGTGATATATGCCGCGTGATTGAATCGGTGGTTTATGACTTTTTTGGGTCGCGACCTCTCCTTTTGATCGGTTTGCTTTGTCGACGACGTAGCGAGACGCTGCACAACAAATGCAAATTTGAAACAGAAAAATACAATAAAAAAATTCACCAGTGTTATGTATTATAATGCACTTTATACGATAAGAATGCAGCGTATCAGTATTTCAATTCATAGTGCTTTTCGGTGTAATTTGAATATTATAATGATCCACCATTGTATACACTCTCGATTGAGATTATTAGACTTTAATTTTAACAATGCTGTCATTCTACAAATATAAACATAATTTATATTGTTTTGATGATAGATAATTCACACGTAGTTTTTTTTCATCGAGTATTGAGTATTATATAAAATTTGATGACCTATTAAACAAGCTTGAATAGCACATACATATACGATATGTACAAGGAAATGAATCTATCTATGTAGTTTTATAATTATAATTAAAAGTCTTGTATGAACACCTTAATTAGGAGTTTTAATTTATTTTAGACTGGGAATATATTTACGATCTTACATATTATATTCACAGTTACAATTTAGTCTTAAAGGTCAGATTCCCATCGCGGCTGAAAGTGTGTTCTCGATCTGCGATCTACAGTCGAAAGATAAATCGATCATCGCTCCATTGCGATGCAGGTAATCTCAACTAGAACTTGAATCCTAATCCGTCCGAAAGCTTCAGTCGTACTTTGCTTGTAATATATTTAAAAAAAATCGTACTTGCATCTTCTATATATTTAGTCTAAGTAGCGACGCGACGCTCGGGGGTGATTAGATTTAAGTGTTTTTCGGCGGTAAATGGTCGCTTCTTTTAAAGTTTTAAGCCGTAATCTCTCCCGCAAACGACCTATTTGTATGGTCACTAATTTCTGTGTTCGTCTCGGCGACCGAATACAATTACATGAGCAGGATCTAACAGTCGTCGGTGTGTGCTTTTGTACAGGAAGGCTCTATTCTTGCGGCTGGGTAGGCTATTAGGAGAGAATCACTTAAGAGACGACCTGTACTGGCTACCGACGTGTGTGCGTACTGTTTGAGCTCGAAATGATGATTAATGTGTTCTTTGGTGTAAAAGAACAGAGTCATGTTGTGTATGGGGGCCGTCGACAACCGAAGCTCTTTCGGTAGCTCTCTTACTCGAGCTACCTCTTAGGTGATTGGTCGTAATTATTATTTATTTTTTTCGCCTTCCACAGTTCAGTTAATTCATTACCGCATCTAAATGCCATTCAATGACCCTGTTTTTAGCTTTATAGCCGCTGACAGCAAGCCGCGCTTTCAATGTTTTCGGACGTGTGTATTCTTCACTGTAAAAGTCTTCTCGTATGTAAAGAGTGCGTATTGCGCAAGTTTTATGTCTTAGGCATATAAATGGTTTCGACACGTTCGATAATACCACTTAGAGTTTAATATTTTACAACAAAGAATACGGCTTATTTTGTGTTGTGAAGATTCGTGCGAATGAAGCTAAGTACTCGTTGAGAAATTTGATTATGAAAAATTGATGACGAACATTGTTCGTTTATTACACTCGCACGTATTTTCTTGATGTTCTGTGTGTAATATTTTAATTAACTCATAAGTTGTGCACTTCATATACAGTACAGTGATTGGTATATGTAGGTTCGCTAATCGTATTATTTTTCTCCCAAACCGGGACGTTTTAGGATTGAGGAAAATTTTTTTTCGAAAAAATGTTTATTTTGTATAATTTTTAAGAACATTTTGCATCTGAATTATTTTGAACTTCAAAATAAACTTTTAAAAAATGCGCCACAGACGAGATTTCTTTTCCATAATACAGCATATCCTTTTGTAAAATTTAGCGAATTTAGTTGAAACAAGACGATAAACTCTCGATAAACCTCCGTTGACTATTGTGCACTGCCTGATCAACAATTGTTAGCAGTCTACCATCTCCGCCAAAAGCATATACATACATACATACATATGTACATACATAGAGTGGATAGTATCGCAATAGTTACTGATGACCCGTGACGCCATCTGACAATTGTACAAATGATGAAACGATAGACGCGTACAAAATGACAAACCGGGACAAAAATGGCAAACCGGGACAAAATGACGTACCGGCTGGAGCTTCGGGATGCGCCTTCAAACCGGGACAATCCCAGTGAAACCGGAACGTATGGTATGCCCAAGTATACTTGAATTTAACATCGTTGGTCGATTAAGTTTAGTAAGGTTAGTTTTGGTGAGATTGAATTTGTTTAATGAACGGTATACACTTACAGATTTACTTACGGTATACACTCAGATTTGATTCAATGTGTAGCCGCTGATTTAAATAATAATAGCCACTGTTCGATTAAGTAAGATTAGGTGTGATAATTCCAAGCTTCAATATGTAAATAGTCCCATAATTCTTCGAAGTGTATAAAAGGAATACGAATCGAGCGGCATTAACGCCAATTATTACCGACGAGTCGCCGGAGGGCATCGATTTTTTCTAAATATTTACAATTCGATTTCCATATAAGGGGAGTGTGAAATAGTGATACCAAAAAAAAAAAAAAACAACAACAAAATAAGTCTTCACTCTAAACACACACATAACAAACCGGATCTAGCACGTTGCGGCCGATCAAATATTGCCGTCGATGTAATATATAATTTGCATGATTATTGGAGTAATAATGATACGCTGGAACAGATCAGGTGTGTTTTACATATCATCATCTTTTGGGACTGGACGACCACCGACCTTGCCGCGTGTGTAATTGATTGATGGCCAACAAAAGAAGTCGAAGACGTACGGTGAACAAAAACGAAAATGGAAAAAAAAAAAACCACAAGATATTAGAGGAACAACAACGCCGCCTGCTTAATCCACAGACAGGTGTTACAATTTAACGGCGGCTTAATTAACTTCCTCGTGAGTTGGTTTAATTGTTTTGGACGAATTTTGTATGTACGTACGATTAGTGTGTACTGCTATACATAGAAGCTTACTATGACTGTCATAAAAATCAGCTTGCTTATTATACATAGGTAATTTGCTTACTCCCTTGAAAATAAATACAAATAATGGTACGTAATTAGGGTTCGATACGTATGTACATATGTGTAAAATTTATAATAGTTCTTAATTTAAAATGTGTTTTTTATGATGATTTATATTGAAGATATTTTTTTTTTTATTGCACTTGAAACGTGCCGGATGTAAGAAATAAAATTGGTGCAAATTTTCAACTGTAAATTAATTATAATAAATTGTGTACGATTTAATGTAATTACCAACAGATTTTCCATATTAAATAATAATGAAAAAAAAGCTTCGTGTACAATGTAAGTTTGCTAGAATAAGCCACAATAGAATTGAATAATTTGAAAATCTGAAAAAGATTTGGTTTGGTTGTATGTTATGAAAAAAAGTTAGCTTTATTTTTGAGCGATCTGTTAATTATTGTCATTTAACTCAAATGTGCGATTTCTTCTAGCGTAAAATATCACGTTAGATAAATGCGATTTTAAACGTCATTCAATAAATATTAAAAAATGCACACCCACTTAGTTATAATGACACACAAACGATTGCTCAATTCACCGCGCAGTAATATAATTATCGTTTATTCGCGTAAAAAAAATAAACTTATGACGAAATCGTTATTAAACAGCGCGTTCATTAGCAATCATACCGTAAAGTGACATTACAAACGTTTCGAATCGTCGAATTAGCTTTGTAGTGTTTTTTTTAGTCGAAATAAAAAAAATGAAATGATAATAAAATGCATTCGTTAGAACGAACGGGAGGGGTTTTTGGTTGATTGACGCATATTATTTTTACGCGGCTTGATGTACATTTTATTTTTTTGACGCAAATAAATAAAAATTCACTTACCATTGAATGTCCAAGGTATTCGGCCGCATTATCCGATATATAAAGAAGTTTTCCATTTTGAGTCATCATCATTAGAAATCCGCTCAAGGCCTGCAAATGACAAAAAAGCGTATGCTGTGTGAATCATTACCGAATATGAGTTAAGTCATTACAGAGACGACAACGTTTTCATTGTTGGATTAATCTCAATTCAGACTAGTCTAATCATACGAAACATCCTATTCGATACACATTATAAGTAAGAGTATTGTTTTTGAAAAAATTATTTTTACACTGTAATCAAATTCTGGATGTGCTGTATGAATTTAAGGGTAAGTATAGGATACAATGGAATCATTAAGGGGTAGAAAAAATGAGGTAAGCATCTGGGTGTGGTAGTGAGTCAATATAATTCTCACGGAAATGACCCCGCAAACCAGTATTTTATACCCACCCACGGGGGTGGAGTGAAATATCGAAAGGGTACAATTTTCCCGGTCTTTTTATTACGTACGGCTGCTTATTAATAACATTCGGGTCTTTCGGGCCGTTTTTAACCCATACAGTTATAATAGTTCCCACGCCCCGCGACTGTACCTGTTCCGTACCCGGCTATGTGAAATGTCAGATGAAAGAGTAAAACAAAACAAAAACAAAAAAAAATAGCCCCATATAATCATGCGGCCGCAAAGCCTTAATCCGTATGTTTATATGAGCTATGGTTTTCTATTAATAGATGATCAAAATATCACCCGGGGAGGGAGTAAAAAATACACACTGGGATGATGATGATTAAGAGCGATGTAATCGAGCATCCATGGGGGTATCTATCGGTTAATTAATGAAAGCCTACCAAATTGCATGTTTCCGTTATCGATTTTCTAGGTCAATTCATAAATTTTATAGGAAAAATATCAAACATAATATGAAATAATAACGTTAATATAAAATTTGTAACAGAACGACTTATTAATTTATTTATTTAAAACACATGGGCAGGCGGAATAGCCGATGGTCTGTTATAATTTGTATATACAATTTTTAATTATTTATATTTGAAGGATTACAAAAATCCATTTATGTTCAAAAACTTGTCGAGATGATTTTTAAATAGATTTGTATTTTCAGAAATTACTAGGTGATTTGACAGGCGGTTCCAAACTTCGAACACTCTATTTGAAAAAAATGACAATTTTATTCGATTTGTCTTTTAGGAGTCTCAGTGTATGATGTGCGTTTTTATTGAAAGTGAGGAGGTTTTTTATTGGGCATTTATATTTATTATTTATTATTTTATACAGTTCTATTATATCGCCTCTTAATCATCTGGTCTCCAAAGATGTGAGACTCATTTTCTTCAACCTTTCATTATAGGATAGTGATCGAAGTTCAGATGGCATTTTTGTAATCCTTCTTTCTAAACATACAATGTCTTTTTTGAAGTTAGGGTTCCAAACATTTACAACAGATTCTAATTTAGGTCTAATATAGGACTTTTACGTACAACTTTCAATAGCTCCACTCATTAGTATCTTAAATGTAAAAAATAGTTTATAAATGCGTTTAAAACTTATTGATTTAACAGTAAACTGGATACAATACAATTTCACGTTTCTTCATGAATACCCAATGGATTGTTAAATAGCACAGTCTATTATCTGCTTAAATAGTACAGTCTATTTCTAAAGAAAAGCGAAGAAGTTTGATCTACTAAAATAAAAGTTTATTGTTGAATTTCGTTCGTTCGATGGTTTTTTTCACCGCCTTACATTTAAAAATGAATTATACACTGCTAATTAACACTTCAAAAATATGAACGCAAACAAAATTACACGCTCGACATTAATTTGATACCTCATTTGTATAGCAAATTAGTAATTATTATATCCTCGAGGTTTATTTTGTACAATGCGCGCCCGCGCATGCCTTATCATCTGATTTATTGAGATTTATTAACGCGCAAAAAAAGGCACACACACACAAAAATCATATACATAGTTACCGATTGTTTGAATAAATCACTCAGAAAAGATGTGTCAGTCGCTTGTTAACGTGCATTTCATAAATCACCTGATTGACCCGATACATTTTAGCGAGTTTCTCATGTCGGCCCGCTCGGCAATTAATCATTTTCATTCACAATTAGTGGAAAACTAACCGATAATTACGCTAACCTTCAAAGCACTTCCTATACATTGTTAACAAGGCGGTATATATCACAATTTAACTCGCACACGCTCGTTGCTTGCACACGCTTTTAATATTATCAATCACGCAACGTTGCTCAGTTATCTATAACTATGTACTTCTAAATATACTCCAGTTTTTTTTTTGCTTTCGATTTTTTTTAATTGTATTAATATTACAAGTCGCACACTATAATTGGTAGGATTACCCCTGGTATAATCAAGGTGGTGTATGCTGTAATAATAACCGAAAAAAAATAATTAGGGCCATCCCACCGAGACGCCCAATAAGGTCGAGACTATAGATCACCTGCTGAGAGATCGCTATCACCGACCAGACATTTTTTTTTTGTATTTATTTATTCTAAATACAAAGCTTGTACACAAACAATTTAACGGTCAAGTGTATAAAATGTGTAAGTATAGAGGTACCATTGGAAAATATCGTTTACGTGAAAAATTCGCAACAAAATCGTATCGACCGTGAACGCGTTCGCTGAATAAATCATCGGTTTACTGTAATTATGAAATAAAAATGTAACCACTTAATGGATACACGTGTAGCGTGAAACAGGTATTAATTTTACCAATGAAAACATTATACGTATATAGTTAAAATCCTGTTCGAATTTGAACATGTGTTTCGTTGACAGCGCAGTGCTATGTATGTAAGAAAATTTGTACGCACAGTTTGACTTTTTAAAATTAAATGTATACACATTTTATACAGATTTAAAATTTAGATATTACATATGTAATCTCAAATATCGCCAGAATGTATATTGGGCGCGATATATTATAAAGATCGGTCCCAAGATTAGATTACAATATTGTATCTGTTAAAAGCATATTATGCGGAGAAAGTGTTTGTGTAATAATAATAATATTAAAACAGCACTTGGATACTTTTAATATTGACGTATAAAAAAATTAGAAAGTTCAAAAATGCAATGAAAATTCGTGGAACGTTCGGAAAATTAATCACCCATTATACGTACGTCGCAGAGTGAGAAGATTGTCAGCTCGTATTTGACTTTGCTGCGATCATTTATCAAACAAAAATGAATAATAATAAAAAAAACGAGTATATCCACCGAATATATTTATTTTTATATTTGAAGGTGAAAGCAGTTATCAATCAGAATATGATGGATGTTGATAACATGTATCTTCTACGCATTATAAATTCAAAATTATACACGTCCATCTCCAGCTCCATTAGATAGTTCGAGGAATGGTCGTATAATATATAGGCTGCGGGGAACCGTTCAAGGAAACACGATACCTCTAAAGTCGAGCTTTTACTAAACTGTATACTATACCTGTACATTTCTATTTAAACGTAAAAATAAATACACGTACGTGCCAGTTTAATTATCTATTTTAATTACAGCGATAACGCGAGCGCCGGTCGCTAGTTGCGCTTTAGCGTTGCTTGTTCTACGCGAAAACGTGAACATATAATAATATATGAAACCTATTAATGGAACTCATGCTGACAACTCGCGGTACACGTGTTGCAAATATATATGTATGTATATACTGCAAACTACATATTATAGACGTGGCTCGCTCGATAAGTATAAAATGTGCATTAAAAACATTAAGCGATGAACACTGTTGTGCGTGAATAAGCGTTTGTGTTTAATTTTAAGTGGGGTTTAATTTGAGGATAACCGTGAGAAACTGTATGTACACATGGAATGAAGAGCATTTTGCTAATAATTTTATTGATTATTTTCAGGAAAAAAAGTATGGTTACTATGGAGGAAAATTGTGAGAATCGATAGGAAAATTTTGTATGGTAAATACTTCATACAATTTACACGTAGTTTCAAATTATTGTTTACGTACATGGAAAATTAGTCGAGATTCTATTCATTTTAATTTACTCATTCCGTTATGCGTTCCGAATTTGGCATAATTTCCATTTAATTTGTAAAAAAATGATCTAAATTTTCCTTTGCTCTTTATTTTTATGTTTAAGCACGTTGAGGTCACCTGTAACTTGTAATCATCAAGTGTATGTATGTACAGGTGTTTAACTATTTATTTTAGTGTACGCTTTAGCGACAGAACCTTTTGAACCCAGCCGACGAATCTAGATAAGAAAAACGTATTATACATAATATTATTAATTGATTTTTCAAAAGACACGTCATTTTTTCTTTCACACGTACACCTCGCACTGCATCCTAATGGCGTTAACAAGTGCTTAAGTGCCGGTTTTCGAGAGCGATGTATGTATTTTTTTATCTCTCCAGTTACAGTATTAAACGATTACGGACGAGATGGGTTTTGCTCTACAAAAAAAAAAATAAAAAGATTAACCGTAATATATACTTATTTTTTTTTCTTCTCCTTTTCGTACGAGCGAGAGGTCAAAGAAAGATGATTGTCGGGTTTGGCAACGTGAGATACATTTTTATTGATATTATATCGGTTGTACGTCGAACGCATTGCATAATAATGTCGATAATCAGTGTGATCCGCTCGTTTTTTTCCCATATGCGAAAGAACAGTTCTTAAAACACGATATATTGAAATATTACTGTTATTACCGGGGAATTTATGACCGATAGAGTTGTTAATACGAATTACGTGATAACGACGCGAATTCGAAACGCATAGACTCACTACGACATGCCATTTAAAGTTGTGCAAAATTTCATAACGCCCCTATATATAAATTTTTTACAATAATTGTACAGCTCGTTAGCTATATATATGTATGTACATATAGCGTTTTTAATATCAATACGCTTAGGATACGAGAAACCTTTAAAAATATTATCATAAACTCTCTATGCTTAAAATGGTTGCATATCTTGAGTATACAAGTCAATGTTTCACATGAACAATAAAAACAAATCATGTCTCATACACTTATATATATCGCATAAGATTATTTTAAGCTCAATTAGTCTATTTAATATAACAATTCTTCAAAATCAAACATTAGTGCATAAATGTAACATTGGTTAATATGACCGGATGTAAAGAAGAAGAAATAAAACTAAGATGGAGTGCTTTTGGAATGATGAACATTGTTTTTAAATCCAACATTTCGCTATGCTTAAAAAAAAGGCATACGACCAATGCGTACTGCCTGTTATGACGTATGGATGTGAAACTTTTGATGCACACAGTGAAGCTTGGAAAGATGTATGCTTGGTATAACAAGAAGATACTGTAAGAGGAATACATTGGTGAGAAGCATGACCAAAGTGGCAGATATAGCGGAACGTGTGAAAAAGTTGAAATAGACACAGCGAGAAGAATGGATGGCAGATGGTCGCGAGAAATACTGAAATGGTATCGGAGAGGATGTGAAAGAAAGCAAGGTAGACCGAGTGGAAGATGGGCTGATGAATTGAGAATACTGAATGGAAGAGATGGTGAACGGCTGAAAATAATGATGATGATGATAAAATGTAACAATGTTAAAGAAAAACCATTTATGTGGTTCAATTTCGTAACTCTTTTACATATTACACTATTATACTATCCATATCATAATTATATCGTTAAAATAGCAAACTGAGTGTATGTATGTATGGATGTATCACGATATCAAAAATTTACCACACATATTATTAACCGCGGCATGATTTCGATTGAGCGATCTTCGAACGCCGGCGAATCTTAGCGAATTTCTCAACACGCGATCGTGTGCAAGCTTTCGCGAACTTTCGCCTAGAACCAAAAGCTCGCCACGACACGTACCTACTCGCACGTGTACCTATGTACGTGTCACGAAGCGCACATAATTATGTTACGGTTGTGACATATTTCGCACAATTAATTTATATCTCAATCGAGCGCGGTTTGCGTGTCGCCATCGCACCATAGCGGCCCCGTGCGAAAAGAGCTTTTCGCGTCCAATTAACGCACACTGGTTTGAATTGGCAACATAATGCCTTTGGCGACGACGCAGGCCGTATACCATATTGTCACTAGGCTAGCTTGGCAGATGCAACCGGGCTAACCGCCTCTTTAACCATATTAGAAGTCCAGATTAACATGCAATCAATGGGAGCTTACTGTCACCGAACGACTCGCCGCGCCGCACCGCGCCGTGCTAACGTATGCCTAGATCTACATCATTACGTAATTTCATATGGATTATGATATAATTATTGTTGCATGAAAGTCTACATTCATCGACAGTTTTGTTCACTTGTAAAAGAAGCACAAATTTAATTCAAAAATTTATTTGATTCATATTTAATTTAATATAAATTTAAAAAATATGCCTTCGATACAAAATTTTAAACACAATTTTGTAAATATCCATGTTGGTTTAAGTGTAGGTTTCATGCGAATGCAGTTGAATATATTTATAGTGGTGAATATACCGATCGATTTATCAAGTAAAAATTATACATAAATCAATTGAAAAAATAGCATTCACTAACATAAGCAAGATTTGTACGCTAATAAATAATTACTTTCATTAAATATCAAGGATCTTAGAGTTTATGTATATCTAAACTATGTACGTATAACCTTAAGATTTACACTAAAGAATGGTTAGTAAACTAGTAATCAAACGATTTCAAACAATTTTTATATAAAAGTTACGACCATAAAATTAGTCGATTGAATTCATATGAAATTTTTTTTTTGTATAGGAAAGTTAAGCAACAGGTCAAACAGCCAACTACAGATAAAGTCGACATAAATGATTTTAACCTTGAAAAGTTAAGCTTTTAGACTTAATTTAATAAAATAATCCATGAAAACAAATAAGTATGGGAACTTATATTGAATTTATTTAGCGCGCGCACGCGCACAGTAAAGTAACACAACTACTAACTAACGATGCAGTTTCGCGGATTTTTCCATTCAATAAACCCTTCATTTGTCTTTCGCAATCGTACCGTTTGCTGGCGATTTACTGCCATGCAAGAGCGTAACTCTGTTTACAAATCGCTGACGCCTGGCCGTTGAAAATTGTCCATTGAAGAACCAACTGAGAAGTGTTAACCTCTCGCGCCACTTCTATCAACTATTTGCGCGAAAAATCATCGTTAATTTACACGAAACACATTACCGATATTGAAAGTTTGGGCACCGAAGTCAACTGTGAAACCTTTTGAGAGTGTTTTCGTGCGATTGAAATTTTATACGGTCGAATTTTTAGTATGCGAAAGCTTTCTTCGAGTGTGCTGTATTTATCATGCAGAGTTCGTGTGTCGAAACAAACACCCGACCGGGTGATTTATGCGTTTGCGACGACGACGAGAGCTCCAGTAGAGCCTCCAATAAGGCACTGCACTCTATTTAAATTTTAATTGGATTGTATGTTTAACAATTTCACACACAGCGCTCTTCGTTCGGGTCGCGTGTGACTAATATCGGATGAGTCTCAATGAGACACGCGGCCATTACTCTTATACACCGCGCGTCGTTGACAAAACGCACACTATCCACGTGAAAACGTTTATATTTTTCAATTTAATAATTATCCACAAGACGAGCACACTCTGTGCGACTACTTCGCGTGAAAAAATTAAGCCTATTAATTCGCGGTCATAATAGAAAAAAAATCACAAAGATTCATAACGAGTTTTGTTATGGCACAGTACAAATTGTAATTGATAGTGGGTTGACGCGTAAAGAGGAATAGGTTAATTCACAGGTTTGACGTTTTCTCTTCCGCGTACTTATTAAGCTATTGTATCATTAAAATCGGCTTTCATTGGCATCAAAATCTAATGATGATCAATGACACTGAAAAGCGTCAATGGACGCACGATGACGACTTCGCTGTGATAAATTGACTGATTCGAACTTTCATTGTGGCGCGTTGAACTAATCAATACCGTACACACAATGGCATTTCGATTTTATACTAGATATTATTAAAAGTTCAACTGTGAATGAAACATTCATTAAAAATATTTACCTTGGAAAATCCGATGTTCGGCGTTGGCGCTTGGTGGCTTATCTCAAATCTCTTGAATACTAAAAAATAAAAAAACAAAATTAACACAAGTCGACAATTAAATACATCATACATTCGACGATTATCCTTTATGTGCATCGATCGATAAGCATCGGTTTATTATCATTATGTATTTGCATGAGGAGTTTGCGCGAACGGTCGTTCGTTGAAAAGGGTACGTCTCTACCTACCGCAGAGCTCTTGATATTTAAATCAGATTTCAATAATATCATATCTTTGTGTGTCCGGGCCGGAGAACTGGATTGTTCCATGAACAATGTTGTACAAAAGGAACCGTAGTAATAAGTTGGTCCGGTTCGTCGGATGATTTGACCGGTCAATTTTGAATCCGAGTGAATAATGACGAGCGTCATCGAAACATCGATATAATGGCGAGTAATGGACAACGAAAACAACACGATAATTTCACGTTTACGGCTTCGACATTATTATTTTTTTGAACTATATTGACTTTTGCACTGTGGGTACTGATTTTGATACTTGTCGAATTATTTCTATTGTGTTGTGCATACTAAGTTTTACTATTGACGACTTTTGATTTAATATGTTGTAATACTTTGCCGAGTATATACATACATAGGTAGATAGATAGATGTTTATTAAAAAATCGATGAACACTTTTGTCGAGACGATCGCTCTAAGGTCATATGGCACAATATATAATAATAATAGACGTTTCCTCTCGCTGGTTATTTATTATACAGCAGTATATTTTTATGTTGTATTGAAATGTTATAAACAGGTCTAAAGTGAGCCACGCCACAAAGGAATATCAATTGAAATTCAATTGTTCAATATAATGAAATAAATTTGCAGCGCGCTCGCCGTTCGATTCCTTTCATTGAACCAACTCTCGAGTATATTACACTTCATCTCTACAGTTTTTGAATTTAACATCGCAGTATAATGCGGCACACACTGTGCGGGTAATTCTTGTGAATTTGGCATTATTATATGTAATTTTCGATACGAGTATCGAACAGTAATTATACTCAGGGTCGAACGAGAACGAGACCTCCAAACTACAAAGGCAAACACGGCGTTTGAAAACCATTAAAATTTTATACCAAATACCATTGATATGTGTATATTTGAGTATTTCTACCTACAGGTGGAAGTATTGAAGTTTTAATGCTGAATAAAATAATTGTATTAAAATTAAACAGACGCGTTATAAGGAGGGTGAGAGGTGCGCGCAATAAAACATGTAAAGAGGTGAGAGAGAATAATGGGATGTTAGTCAATAAATGTACTGAGGGTCCCATAAAGATATCGACACTTGGCTCCGGCTAGCTGGTCTGCCGGTGTGGCCATCTTCGGCTTTCCTCTTATACAATGGAAGCCCCGGGGCCAGCTTTTATTAGTTTTTTCATCGGGGTAGATGCAAAGATATATAATGGCCTGCATATTGATTATCGCGATTCAGACCCGTTTTAATTCACCATTATCATAATTTCATTACACACAAAAGCATTACGTATGTGTATATGTAAATACGTGCTGTAAACACCTAGCGTTATCCTGGTGCAATTTCAACTACAAATAGTGAATATTGTGAGAATTTTGTAAAATCAATCATATGTACATATGTAGGTACTTATTCCTCGTCTGAATCATATCGCACATCTATGTAGATCTAAACAGTATTTACTGAAAAAAACACTTTTTTTCAGGAACGACGAAAAACTTGTTGTCATGTCGCTATAAGTGATAGGAGTTTACTGTTTTTTTTTTTATGAAAACAAGCATATAAAAACATTTTATTTTGTTTTGTTGGTTCATGCAGCTTCGTTTGTAGAATCCGAATAAATGATTAACTAAAACATCTTAATTTTTGAGTTAATGCTGTTTTGATTTAGGTGTGCGATATATTCACCGAAAATACTCAAATTTACACTGAAAACAATTTGAAATGCTTAAAAAATTTAAAGAACTGGTTGTTCTTGGAAAAAATTTAAAACATCTTTATCAAAAATGCACATTAAAATAAAAGATCTTTCGCAGAATCGCAACAAATAAAAGAAAAGTATTCTCAATTTCTTATTTAAAAATTATATAGAATATGTCTAAAAAACTAATAGCAATACAAAAAGCCAATTAAACGTAATTATGTTTGGATAATTACTATCTAAAAAATATGTTCATTTATAGTACAAGGTTGTGATTTCAACACGTTGTAATTTGTTGAAGAAAATTCAACGCTAAACAGACAATAAATTAATTATTGAAATATTATAAAAATATTTGCCATAATTGTAATGGAACGTTGCTGTTGAAATTCGAGCTCAAATTCGAACATCGATTAGTTTCAATATATGTACATAATGAATAAAAAAAAAATCAACAAAACCAGTAAGTAAATGCACATTGTTTAGGTCAATTAATTTCAATCCGGTGTGATAATTTTATTTGTTCTGTTCTCGCGCAATAATTTTTTTTTTGTTTCGCGTTATGGTATTCATCAAACAATCACGGCGTTTGTTTTTTTTTTGTGCCTCGTATATTATATGCGCGTTGGAGAGTAATGATTTGGGCGATGAACAAAAAAAAAAACAAAAAAACAGACCAGTGAACCTCAAATTGTATAGCTTTCCGTTTTGGCCGGCACGATTGTGAGGAGCACGGTTAAACGGTTGATAGCTCAAAGCGAAACAATTTGTGTTAAGTCGGTAGCGCTTAGCAATTGTCGGGACTATCTCGCTTGAAAATCGCTCGGAATTTTATTATTGACGATGAGCGCCGGCACACTGACGAAACGCGACCAGGCCTTCTCAAACCATCGATAGATTCAAAATTTAGAAGGAAAAACTCATATAAAAGTCATCCATTTTGGAACAACAACACCAATATCATACGAAGAAAAAACTATTTTTTTTTTTGGACGCATTTCAAATATACTGAAATGTAATCAATTGAAAGATAAATGGATTCTTAAAGCCTTTTGTCTGTAATTTAATTAAATTTTCCATCAATGTATTGTACATACATTATTCAACTTAACGTTGCATTGAAAAGAAATGAGGAGTATGAAAGAGAGGACTTTTTTGTTAAAGAAGTTACGGCATAAGATGGAAAATTCAATTATTTTGACATAATAAGCTTAGCGGATCATAATAATTATAATAAAATAAACACATTTTATTAAGACTAATTGGAGCTTGTGAATATTACATCTAAGTTAAGTTAGTCGCTGTAAAAAGCACTGTACCTAAAATGAATCTTACAATATTGTTGTATTAATTTTGACCATTGAATAATGGTGATAATTTAATCATCATCATTTTCAGCCGTTCACTATCCACTGCTGGATGAAATATTTTCTTGAGCAATCTGCATCCACTTGACTCAACACATTATTCTCGATTCATCAGCCCATCATCCACTCGGTCTAACTTGCTTTCTTTCACATCCTCTCGGATACTATTCCAGTATTTCTCGCGTCCATCTGCCATCCATTCTTCTCGATATGTGTCCACTTCACACGTTCACGTTCTGCTATATTGGTCATGCTTCTTACCCATGTATTCCTCTTGCGATCTCTTCTCAAACTGGATCTTGCGTAACATTCTTGAGTTTAGCATCCACGTTTCACAGCCATACGTCATAACTGGCAGTTCGCATTAGTCGTACGACCTTCTTTTTAAAGCGTAGCGGAATGTTGCATTTAAAATCAATGTTCATTCCTCCAAAAGCACACTATCCAAGTTTCATTCATCATTTTATACAACCAGTCATTTTCACCAATTGTCCTAGGCGTAAATAACTATCAACTATCTCTACAATATGATCATCTACCTATAGATAATTTAATATTGAACAGAAATTTTGTATCGTACTCGATTCTATTTTTTTGTCAATTTTCTATGGGTTCAAATGTACATGGGTACAATCAAAATAAAGCACTTGAATGAATGACTGGAGAATTCGAAGAATTCCGGAAACCAATTCGGCATCCGACAGGTCTTCAAACAGGTAGTTACACACTTTTTTCTTTCTATTTCCACTGTAAAGAATCGTTCTGAGACGTATGAAATCGAAACGTAAATTGGAACGTTCGCCGTTTGAGTAAATAAAGCAAAACGGACAATGATAACAGAAATGGCATATCTTGCGTCTGTTGGGTGTTTAGCGCGACTAATCGCCACAATGATGACGTTATTTTCATACAGTACGGAGGCCGACAGTTTGCAACACCTGCCATGGCGATTTTGATCGGCTATCGGCTGGCATGGGAACCTGCTACCGGTGTTTTGCTGTAATAAGCAGTTGGGGGGGCCCGGGGGGCGGAGCGCGACGTGGAGCCCCCAGACACCAGCACGACGTTGGGCACCTCTCTAAGCACCGATATACCTATACTCGAATCGTGCCACACCATGGGGAAAAAAGATTCAAAAAATTGTCACAGAATCGATTGAGATCTAACACCAATTTCGACGACAGCCATACAAAGTGGAGGCATTTGTAAAATCTCTATAGCTTTTTGTGCACAAAGTTTCCATTTGACAAATGACAATTGCACCAAAAGAAAGCTCTGAACTGAAATTATATACTTTTATTTATTTAAAATACATCGGCAGGCCGCATAGTCGATGGAGCCCGGGAGTCTGATATACATACGTAGATTGTAAATACAGATTTTAATTTTTTAACTATATGCTATAGGTATGCTAATATAAAAAAGATGATGATTGAATTAGATTGGTTGAATGTGAATGATACTTTGAGAATTTGTATGTTCGTATTTATATTTAAGTTAGATAATAATATGTTACCATCATATTTTAGTAAATTTATTGTGAGAGGAATGGATGTATGAATGTGAATATAATTATAAAAAATGTTAAAATAAATAGAAATAGGAGAAGCATCTTGTACAGAGGTGTTTTGGAGTATAATAGACTGCCGGATGGAATTAGAAGTTCCAAAACTATTGAAAAATTCCTGGCAGTCTTAAAAAAACATCTTTGTGCAGGTGCTTAGTTAAGGATTATAATTAATTAGCTTAAGCTACTGTATTATTTAAATAAATAAAATTTGTATTTTATATTTGAAGGATTACAAAAATTAATTTACATATATTCAAAAACTTGTCGAGATGATTTTTAAACAGATTTATTTATATTTTCCGAAGTTACTAGCTGATTTGAGAGACGGTTCTAAACTTCCACCACTCTACGTGTATTTAAAAAGAATGAGTCCCTGACAATTTTGTTAGGTTTGTCTTTTGAGAGTCTCATAGTATGACCTCTGAGATGTGCGTTTTATTGAACGTGATGAGGTTATTGTCAGTATTGTGATCGTGCAAAAATTCGACTTCGCGATTTTGACTGATTTTTATCAGTCAACGTCAACTGATAACGTTTTCATGATTTATGGAAAATTTCTGTGTGTCTGTGTACTTTGTAACATTAACTTTTTCTCCGAAACTATCAAGTCTATCAAGCTGAAATTTGACGTCTATTATTTTCACGTAAGGTGATATTATGATTTCGGTCAACATCCGCCAACCGGAAGTGGCCAAACGAGATTTCGTTAATTTATTTCATTTGGCCTTTATTTGAATATTTGGTATCATCGAAATCGCCCAATCGGAGTTGGGATTTTTTTCTTGTAAAAAAGTCAAAAATCCCGTTATTTTTCTTTGTGCACGGTTTTTTGACTTTTTCAGTTTTTGGTTGCTCTTCATATTCCTCAAATATATGGATAAAGTCATGTGTTGGCCACACCCGATTTTTTATCGGGCATTTATATTTATTATTTATTATTTTATACACATCTATTAGATCGCCTCTCAATCTTCTCGTCTCCAAAGAGGTGAGACTCATTCTCTTCAACCTGTCGTAGAGTAGTGATCGAAGTTCAGATGGCATTTTTATAATACTTAACTTTCCTAAACATACAATGTCTGGTTTTTTTTAAAGTGGATACAATACTAATACTCGTAGATGTACAAAAAGCAATTTTATAACGATGTAAGTAGTGACAATTTTCATCCCTCTGGAAAATGTAAACTTTCGATATTGAATCAGTGTATGGGCACTGATTTGCTTTTAATCTAATTCAAGGTCCAAAGTATGTCAGAAATTTTTATGTTTTTCAAATTTTCTACTAAATTTGTTTTCATTGGTTTTATTGATCGTTCAAAATTTGAAATGAGCTTGAAAATCTACGGAAAATTCGCACGCGTATCTAACGAGTACAACTGTTTTAACGAATTAAAATTGTATTAGTTGTTATTTTAAGTGAATTTTTAAACTATTATCATATTTATCAATATTCAAATGAGCAATTTTTGCGTTGAAATTATTTGATACAGTGCGTAGAATTTTCCGAATTTTCCACGCGAATCTGTCAATTGAATTTTTTAACGACTTCTTGGTTAAAAACATTTGTAAAGATATTAAGCAACGTAATGAAAATTTCAATCGGTTATTATCGTCGCATTCTAAGTATTCAGATGTAATTATATCGGTTCTGTTCGACTTGATTGGCATTCGTTACATTCTAAAGTTACACTGTAAGGTAACTTACGCATTATGAGAGGCTCAATCGTAATTATAGTTCGACATGGCGATACTTTTATACGATTGCGTATATGTGTGCATGTAAGCACGTGTGTCTCGGGGCCTTCTCTCCCCCATTTGAATAATGAGGTGTGTTTTGCGTGTTCGTAGCGGAATGCGCAGATTGTTTGGGAACCCCTCGCGTTTGTGGGAGACTTGCATAAGAATGCGGGCGCTGCCCATGGATCGACGTATTGATGATGATGATGATGATGATGGTGGTAGTGGTGTTGGCGATGATGCTGTGGCGAATGGCGCATACACCTTTGTGAATTTTAGCCATCGCGCATCGTTATTAGCGGGAAAATGGAGCCGAAACGCCATAGGGGAATTTACCATTTTTCCCATGCTACCGAACCCCATAATACGCATCGTATGATTGATCGGTCAATTTAGCAACATCAAAGATTGGGCTTTGCATAAAAGTGGATCAAGTCCAATTGAAAAAATCACTCGACTTAAAATGTCGTTCAAACTACATAATCCCTTATTAAGCGGGAATTTACACAGGGATAGTTTACTAGCTACTATCTCGCTAGTTTACTAGCCGACATGTAGAGCTAGTAGTGAGTCGCTAGTAATCCTATTACACGTGTTTAGTGTACTCGCCAGTAGCGCTGTCGTCAACTTGTTTTACAGTCTACAGTAGGTACTTATTTAACTTCCTTTTTTAAAACAAATATGGTTAATAAATATGCGTTTTTTAATAGTACCATTTTTGACGGAACCTTCATATACTAGTGAAAGCCCGTTGAATATCAACGGAGCGTTCTATCACCCGTACTGAAAAATAATATTAAATTTAATAGTTTTTATAGTTGTTGTATAGATGACGCATTATAATACAACAACGTAACAATTTAGCAAGGTCGCGAACTTACTACCGATTTATACATATGTTCAAAATATAGGGGATCTCGCATTATCTAGTTTGGCTCACAGCGTAAGCGCTCAATGTTTCGAACTGATGATATCGGGTGCAAATCCCACTCGCGCGACGTTCTGGTTTTTTTTAATTATTTACATCGGCGAGCGTTATCGGCAGACAGACAGAAGGATTTCGGCTACTATATATACACTAGTGTAAGCCCGTTGAATATCAACGGAGCGTTCTCATCACCCGTACTGAAAAATAATATTAAATTTGACATTTTTTATAGTTTTTACATAGATGGCGCGTTTATAATACAACAACGTAACAATTTAGCAAAGTCGCGGGCCTATTTTTTATTATATAAACCATTACGTTGAAGCCTGCCTCTTATCATCTGGTTTGGATCAACGCGTACGCGCTCTGTTCCAAATCCGTGATACCGGGTTCAAATCCCACTCGCGCGACGTTCTGGTTTATTTAATTATTTACCGAGGCGAGCGTTATCAGCAGACAGACAGACGGATTTCGGCTATCATATATATAATATACTGTGTGTGTTGGGAGCTGAAAATGAACCGCTTAACCACAAACTGTCAAAGTAGCGAGTAAAGTTCAAACATTCCAACTTCAATCGCTTGGCCAAATAAGCCAGATAGTTTACTAGCTTCGCCTATTACACGAGCTAGTTTACCAACGGCTAGTAAACTAGCGAGATAGTAGCAGGTAAACTATCCCTGTGTAATAATACCCGCATTAGAATGCGGTAAAAAATTTGTTAGGCTGATGCATAGTACTACAATAATTCTGTTGATGATTTTCTAGCTTACGTGTCAAAGCTTTATTTAACAAAATAATTTTTCCTCGGGCGAAAAGTAATAGTTTGAATATTGTAGTTATACTTGTTTCTTTTCGCGTACATCACCATGGTACGTTTCATAGCTGCGAACGCGGAATCGAATCATCCGCAAGAATGTCACATTTGTCTAATGCGAAAAAAAAAAAATCAAGGCGCTTTAATGATGTTAAATTATAGCCTCAATTTGAGACGGTCTATATAGAAAATTTTTACATCAATGTGCGGTTATGACATTCGTAGCATTTAGACGGAGCGTTACAAATGTCACACGGAATGAATGTTTCATTGTACGGGAGAGCGACCGTTGATGATGATGGCCTTGCGCCGAAAAGGTTATCGTCAAAAGATCTAAATAGGCACACACACTAAAACATCGTCATTCGCGAATCGAAAAATGCACACAACATAAAAACCAATTATATAAAATCAAGTCAATAAATTTTTCAAAAAATGCATCTCACTACTTAATATAGCAATGAATAATTTAAAATAATATACATATTTGTAGATATGTACATATGTATGTACATACATACAAGCAAAGTGTGAATTGTGGATTGTGTAAAATGCCTGGTCGACAAAGTATGAAATATTATAAATGAATGTTGCCGTCCGAATCATTCTGTATCTGACCAATCTAACCCGCTGATTCTAAAGAAGAATTTGAACCAGTTTTTTCATCTGGTCTTTTTCAAAATATAAAAAATGTTTGCCTGGTTATTTGTGCATTGTAGGCATTTTATACAATGCGAGACTTGAGTCGCCTAGTTCCAAATCCCGATAAGTCCATAAAACTCACTTGTTCGCAAACGCGGTTTTTCTGCTACATACTTATTTGCTTGATGGCGTTTAAGCTCATTTAAACTTAATTTTGTTGATATTAAACAAAATATTGAGATTAGAAACATGGTCTTATCGTTGTTTGTTTCTAAATATGGCTTTTATCAGCTTTTATCACAGTACAATTGTCAGTTTTTGGAACTACATAACACTGATTTTCAATATTTTTTTACGGCGCACTTGGCGGTATTTGGAATAATTCAAGTAAAAGGCATCGTTTGAAAACATTCTTAGAACCAGAAAATATTTTATCCTCGTTTTATATATATTGTGGACTTTTCGGGATTTGGAACTAGGCGACTCACTTCATACTTTGCCTATAACATATGCAGGGTTCACTATATTACTGGATCAAGTCCATTAATTCAATATTGGTATATTTAGACAGTAAAAAGCTCGCGTACTACATAGTAGTACTGCAACTTGCAACTTTTACTGCCATTTTAAAGTTCTGTTTTCGACACACATTGTAGATTTGTGTTTTTACTACCCATTGTGATAGAAAAGTGACAATTTTCGGAATTGAGACTTGATTCATTGATATAGTGAATCCTCGTATACAATTTAAGTTGTTTCTTTTCTGTTTTTATTTATAAATTTTATACAACATACCTTGCTGAAAGTAGTTAGCTTTCCTCACGTAGACACAAATGAGCGCCATGAGTTGCAGTTGCGATAGACGTTGTCTGGTAGACGGTGGCAACGGCAAAAGGTCTCGAAGGTTGGCGATCTCTGCGTTGATTAAATCTCTTCTTAGTTTACTGGCACCCTTTGTCGACTTGTTCGTGTCAAACCTTCAATTAATTAAAACCACAACGTAAATCACAACTGAGCTGAGATGGCATCGTGAGGCAACAACACTGAAATGATATGTTGTGTCAACCGTTTTACTGGCCGGAAAATTTACAACTGTTTGCAATGTAGTGATTCCATTTCCCACAAAAAAGTGTTGACCTGCGACCCCGACACCGGCCCCGCAGGCTTCCTCTATAAAAGTGAAAATTTACAATGGCTGTCGTTAGCGTATTTACAATACCCGGCTCGCTATTAAAACTGTACCGGAACGGTGTGATAACAGTCCGAGATGTGAGATCAGTCTATGGATAAGGATTCGGTGCTTGAGGGTGTTCAGTCCATGGTGTTTAGATTGCGTTGTTTGTGTGTGTGTGTGTGGGCAAGCGGCCATCTCGAATTGATTTGATAAGAACGGTAATAGATCATGTAATCTCGCCGGTTTATGGTGCCGTAAATCATTCGTCGAGAAAGAGAGACTATGGCCTATTTAGATTACGACATTGAGTGTTGTCCGTAAACGGTACGAGATATTGTTTTTGCTTTATAACCGGATTTAAGTATATCTGGCCGCTCCGTCAATACCTTCTTGATTGAATATAGGTATTATACCTATGTATCTATGTATGTATACGCGGGTCGATTTGGTTGATGCGAAAGTTTCGCAGTGTTTTTTTAGCGCTGAAGTTACGGATTTTTTTTCAGCATTCCATTATAAAAAGCGTACCGATTCGCAAATAGATTTTTTGCAATTTTTTTCTTCCAGGAATTCAGCGTTGAAAAGCTTTTGTGAAGTTTTGAACAAATTAGACATGATGTATGAAAGACATGTGTACTATGGAATTTAAGTAAAGATTATAATTGCAATTTTTTTATACTTAAAATGAATGAATGAATGTTACCTTACACTCTTTCAGTACATAACTTATTCAATGGTGCTTAATGGACTATTTAATTCTTTAAGCTTATAGTTAGTTAAGTTATGGAGCCGCAACATACTATTTTCGGATTACATATTCAAAATAAAATTAAACGTTACTCCTTTATGAAATTGATTGCTGTAAGAAATAAGTGATATTTCTTAATGTTAGACAGTTTATTACTAAAAAGTATTTTATCTGAAAGCTTTTTATAGCCATGAAGTTGTGGAAATCGGATTTATTTTGATTTTGTTTAAATCGTGTCAAATAATTGTGTTTCACGCAAAACGTTAGATGACAGCGAGAGCCACAGGTTTTCATACAAAGAGCCGTATGCGGCTCCGGAGCCGCCGGTTCCCCACCGCTGTTATAGAGAGTGTAGAAAATGTATGCGCTTTTAGATACGTCAAGTTTAGTGGATGAATTTTATTCAAAAGTTCGAACAAGTCAAAGTTTATCAAATACTGTATTGAGGGCAGTTGTGTCATAGCGGTGTTGACTTAATGAAACTTAAATCAATTATAAATTGATCAAAAAATCATGTAAATTTCTAGACACATAAATTTTTACAGTTTTTTTTAATTGTCTTTGGTTAAATGCACACGTGTATTGCGAAACATTTAAAGATAAAGATCGCGTGATCTAAAAAAAAATCAAATACGACCGGTGAAAGTGGACAAAATCATGTCGAAGCGTAATAAAAAAGCCTTCGATCCGTTATTGTTTTCTTGAGTTATATGCGACAGAATTGGTTTTTTGTTTTAAATTTTTTGTATACGTAACACATTTCAAATCAATTTAACTGTTTCACCGATAAATTACGTACGAACGTGAAGTTAAATTAGCGCTCGGGGGAAACGGAACATATAAATTTTGGTAAATAACACTAGCACCTACATATTCGTACGCACGTGGCCTGATTGATAATTACCCCGTTTTGATAATTGCAATAAATTAACACGGCTTTTATTGTCGGGGTAATAATAATGGGTACGTACGGCGTACGGTTCAAGATCAAAACGAAATAAAAACAAAAAATGAACCAGGTATATTTAGAACCTTATAAAAGTGTCGGTGTAAATCAGTTTAATTTTAATTTACAATACACCGAACCGGACTAGTTCGATATTGATAAAATTTATACACACACGAACTGTTCAAATATTGTTTTATTGACGCGTACAGGAAAATCTACCAGAAGAACATCACATTTAAAAAGGTCTCGTTATTAAGCCATTTCTCGCGCGCCTCGGGTTGAGTTGCATTGAACCGGAATTCCCGAACGGATGTTTTATGAGAAATCGAATGGCTTTCGGTCGGATCTGAGGCCGCCATTACTGTAATGGCGTCTAATGGGAAACTGAATGTGGCCGACGAACAAACATATGCTATGGGTGTAATCGTAAATGCGTTGTTCAATCGACGCATCGATCGTAGTAAAAATAAATACACATACACGAAATCGATTTTTATTATTACGCATAAAAACCCTACCGATCGGAAGCTTTCACAATACCACGTTTCGACAGTCACTTCTACTTTTAACACGTATATTTTAATATTATCATTTACTCACCGGCGATAGAAGCTGGCCGGTGAAAAACTTTAATATAAACTATAATGAAAAATTGAAGAAAATGAGTCTCACAACTTTGGAGACGAGAAGATTAAGAGGCGATCTAATTGAAGTGTACAAAATAATTAATAATAAATATAAATGCCCAATGAAAAACCTCCTCACTTTTAATAAAAACGCACATCTCAGAGGCACATCACTGCAACTATTAAAAGATAAATCGAACAAAATTGTCAGAGACTCTTTCTTTTCAAATAGAGTGGTAACTTCTGACAATATAAATAAATATGTTTAAAAATCATCTCGACAAGTTTTTGAATATAAATGGATTTTTGTAATCCTTCAAATATAAATAAAAAAACAATTAAAAACTGTATGTACAATTTATATCAGAGCCCTGGGCTCCATCGACTATGCCCATGTATTTTAAATAAATACCATTTCAGTTCAGAGCTTTCTTTTGATGCAATTGACATCTCTCAAATGGAAACTTTGTGTATAAAAAGCTATAGAGATTTTACAAATGCCTCCACTTTGTATGGCTGTCGTAATCCTTCAAATATAAATAATTAAAAATTGTATGTACAAATTATAAAGGACCCCTGGGCTCCATCAGCCATGCCGCCTGCCCGTGTATTTTAAATAAATAAATAAAAATAAAACTAAAACGTCAAATGGAGAACCCCCTGTCATTTGTATTGAAACCTCAAACTGTGTGTGTATACTTATATTGGCAATACTTCACATGTCATTAACTGGAGTCATCAAAACAAAACTTTTTATATAGCAAGTGGCAGCTATTTGAATGAAAATTTTCCATTACCTCAGTATACATACATAGGTGCAAACAATCAAGAATTCACTATTATGCATTTGCTTATATAAGACACTGGACATGCATAAATAAAAATTCAAAAGAAAATCTCTTATGGTAAGTCAGCCAGTCAGCGAAAAGCGTCTTCGTCCGAAGCGAAAGTTTTATTGTAATATTGCACATACATATATACACATTTGGAGGTTGCTCGCAGACAAAACAGTTTGCGATTACCTTGTGCGGCTATATTGTAGGCAAAAGTGGAGTGTTCCCACGGTCGATTTATATACGTGTATCAGCCGGCCCGGTACTCTCGAATATGTGTGTACTGTGAGTGTGTTTGTCGGTGTATGTATGTTTCTCAGCTAGAAGATTTGTGAGGAGCTAGCCGTGTTGGTGTTGCTGTTGTTGTTGTTGTTGTTGGCTGTTGAGGTTACCGCTTGTTGCTATTTAACTATCCCCAGCGAACGGTGGATGTGTTCGAATGTTATACTTATACGCCCATTACGTTTGCCATTTGAGGCGAGATACTAACTTCGCCACTACCACTACACACTATGCACTTACGAATGAGTGCATACACATGCACAATGCACTGAGACAAAAACGGCTACTTTAAGTGCTTAGATTTTTGTATAAAATTAACTTTCGAGCCTGTAAAGTTGGATGATATTAAATTCCATGAACAGTGTGGGTATAATAAGTTTACACAGTAGTATGTAATTAGATACATACATATATAGCTGAATTCAAGAATGTTACGTAAGATCCAGTGCACACAGAAGCATGAAAAAATGTATGCTTAGTATAAGAAGAAACGATCGTAAGAGGAGTACATGCGTAAGAAGCATGATCAAAGTGGCAGATATAGCGGAACGTTGATAGTAATTTATACCAAGGACAATTGGGAAATATGACTGGATGTAAAGAAAAAGAAATAAAACGAAGAATGAACATAGTTTTTAAATCCAACATCCCGCTATGCTTAAAAAATAAGGCATACGACCGATGCGTACTGCAAGTTATGAAGTATGGATGTTAAACATGGATACTGAATTCGAGAATGTTACGTAAGATGTATGCTTATAATATCACGAGTAATCTGGATTGCCCATACACATTTAGAGCCAAAAGTCTCATGTTCAGTCTACTGAATACGAAGAGGGGGTGTGGTGGAGGATTTCTTATACTCGTATAGGATTTTAAACTTTTTTTAAGCTCTTTTGAAGAGTGAACATAGTTTTTAAATCCAACATCCCGCTATGCTTAAAAAGGAAGGCAGACGATCAATGCGTACTGCCAGTTATTTATTTAGCGTGGAAAGATGTATGCTTAGTATAACAAGAAGAGATCGTAAAAAGGAATACATGGGTAAGAAGCATGACCAAAGTGGCAGATATAGCGGAACGTGTGAAAAAGTGGATACATAGCGAGAAGAATACATGGCAGATGGACGCGAGTAATACTGGAATGGTATCCGAGAGGATGTGAAAGAAAGCAAGGTAGACAGAGTAGACGATGGGCTGATGTATTGAGAATAATATGTAGAGTCAAGTGGATGCAGATTGCTCAAGACAGACATGAATGAAAGAGGATTGCATAGGCCCTCATCCAGCAGTGGATGGCGAACGGCTGAAAATGACGATGAATTAGATTCATACGTAAGTTGATCCTCTTCCCTAAGAAGTTGAATTACTCGGTTATACAATTGAGTGAAATATTTCATCATAATAATTAGCACAAGACTATTCATTAAATTTTCCCAATCGCACTGTATCTAATAAGTATGAAACTATTTTATTACATGTAGAACCTTATAGGCTTAAGTTATTCATTCATTTTACGGAAACATGACAATTTAATTGACAGTGCTAAAATTTGCTTAGACTTTTCGATGTAGTAGATTATTAAATTATATCAACATATATAACCTTTTAAATTTAGATAACGTAAATAAAGGTTTCGTTTTAATTCCGAAATAAATTATTAAACTTTAAGTGGTCATAAAAGTGAGTCTATGACCGTAGATAATGATATGTCTACAATACAGTATAAATACACAATAAATTTTGATAATTTCAAGCGGTAACACGATTTTATATAAAATATCTATTTTGCAATGTTCATTCTTATATTGTAGAAACTGAAGGTTTAACTTATAGCGCGTTTTCTTTCAATGGTGTTCATTGTTGAGGTGTATCGTTATTGTCCGAGTGCGCGGAACTAATTACGCCAGTGACCGCCGTTGACATTTGGTATATCGGCCAAGAATTTAATCCAAAGATAGCCGGCTAGGTGTTAAATCGGTATTTAGAAGAATGTGGCAACAACGACAACACAACAACAACGAGCGACCGAAAAGGATCGGTCGCGGCCCACAAAGCCGACAACGAGAGCTCTATGCAGTATTATATAGAGCCGAGCGATAGAACGGCGATTACGTTGATTTATATATTTATATTATTCGCGAGAGATAAATTTATCACGTTGCAAACTTTAATATGACGCGGAGCGAACTTAAAAACGTTTTAAACGGCCGTAAGTAATATTAGAGTTAATGTATATCTGTTTTTAACCGGTGGTTTGGTTGGGAGAAGAGAGGCAGATCGTTGCGCTGTTTGCCGATACGGTGTGTTGTGGGTACAAAAGCGACTCGCACAACATTGGATTTCTCGTACAGATTAGCCTCAACTACCGAGAATTTTATATCTCGAAAAGAAACAACAAATTCAACTTGTTTACAGGTGCTCTCTCTCCACCCGAGGTGGGTATATTCCTCTTCGCCACTTCTTCTACTTCTCCTTCTTTCGAGACGGTTAATCGGCATCCGGAACGATTCTCGAATTGGTCGTGAGACAATTATCGGCCGATACGTTTACGCTAATAATACACGCGATACTTTGTTAAACTGCGAGATTGTACGTGTGTATAAATGCAGGGACTTCCGAGGAATCGTTCTGTATAAAACAATTGAAAATTAAGCTTGTCAGGCATGCGCGTGAATTAATTAATTACATAGGTACGTGTGTACGCACATAAGTACATATGTCGATTGGTTAGTGCACAGATATTGTATGTCCAGTTTTGTGTTAAAATATTGTAAGTGACATATGTATGTACATCTTTTTTGCATGAAAAATATGGACGAAATGGACATATTATACATATTTTTGAATAAGGCAATATCTTCTCAAATATACTATTTGGACATACAATACTTTTTAAACATGAAGTTTTGTGTATGATAACTTAATTTTGGTAAAAACTGGACATATAATATCTGTGCACTAATGACTAACCCATCGATGTACGTTAGATTAATGTTAAACTCGTTAGTTCAATCAAAGTATGATAACAATTTTTGTAGTACAAAAACCTTTTTATACTTGTATACAATCTAATTTTGTAAATAAATATGTAAAAGTGTTATCGATTTATATTATTTTTCAGCATTTAAAATCATACCTTGAAAAATTGTAATTACCGATAAAATAAAAGGAATTTTCTTTAACTATTTTAAATATTTGGTTCAAAACAAAGGAAAAGTTTAAACTATAACTAATATATATGTAGGTAGTTCCAATCGTGTTGGCATTTGATAAACTAAATTAATACAATTTCATCATCATCATCATTTTCAGCAATACACCATCCACTGCAGGATGAAGGCCTCTCCAATCCTCTTCCATTCCTGTTTGTCTTGAGCAATCTGCATCCACTTGACTCCACACATTCTTCTCAATTCATCAGCCCTTCTTCCACTCGGTTTACCTTGCTTTCTTTCACATCCTCTCGGATACCATTCCAGTATTTCTCGCGTCCATCTGCCATCCATTCTTCTCGCTATGTGTCCAGCCCATTGCTACTTCAACTTTTTCACCCGTACTGCTATATCTGCCACTTTAGTCATACTTCGGTCATACTTCTTACCCATGTAATACAATTTAGTAAGATCAAAATATTTCTCAAAAAATGAATGAATGTAATAGAGAAAAGAAAGATACAGAGTATAAATGTATGTACTTCCAAGTATGTAAGAATGTATCACTTGAACTTATTCAGCATTTTTACATGATAAATAATAAACATTTTTCATCGCACAATTTGAAAACCAGTCGTGTAATTAATTCAACGAGAATTACGCACGGTTAAAATGTAATATCCGGACCGTTTACGACCGCAATTTATTTATACAATGCGATACATAAATATGCAAATTAAATAGTTAATAAAAAAAAAAAAAAAAAACAAACCAACAACCGCTACACAAAGAAAGACAACAATCGCCGATGTACAAATTTGGCGATCGAAAGAGGCGCGTCAAAGTAAACACACGTGACCAAAACGTGTCAAAATTAGCCCGACAAAAGAGGTAATTTCGTTTGACGGTGGTGGTACCTCTCAGGTGTTAGTTTTTTTTATTGTTTATTTTTTCGGTTCATCTTATTTTTATTCTTTGTATAGCACGGCGAGCTTTTATTGAGCGCACAAAAGCACCACCGAAAAGGTCTTCATAATCCGTTCGCGGCTCTTCTCTCTCGTTCCAACAACGCAACGGACTCGTACCCAATCTACAACATACATACATACTTATATATTTTATATATTGGACGGATTGTGTGCTTTTCACGGTCCTACGGCCCTGTCAATAATTGGTCGTAAAACGATCCGCAAGATATATAATGTATAATGACCGCTACATAAAAAAGCGCTATCGCCTCAAAGTGTGGCAATAAAGTTAAAGAAGTTGGGATGATCCGCGCGAATATAAATAAATTCAATCTACTAACTTACGAGCTTACGAAACAAACAAAACAAAATGAAAAAAACTACAGAACGCGCGCGTATATGAAAATAGAAGTCACGTTCTATTCGCGTCAGTTGTTATATGTAAGACTCTACCAAATATTAGTTTAAAATCGTACAATGGAATACTTGAAAGGTCGCTCTTACGAATAATCGATTTCTTAACGCGTCCATCGTCGTAGTCTTTGCTGGGTCGGATTTTGGTCTGAGATGATCCAGCGTTTAGGAGCTCTCGATTTGACTCGGAACAGACGTCTGACATTGAACAGTCTTGATTCAATCTTTGTTCGATGACTTGGCGATTCGACTGGCTCAAGAGGAACCCTCGGGCTTTCATGATAGGCCTTTATTTGTCTCGCCTGTACCCAAAAGTCGACATTTTTTTCTGACAATGGTTTTCACGTTAACAACGGTATTGTTCGAGACGAAATAAATAATAAATAATAGCGTAGTAACTGGTCTGTTTGCACAATGAAAATTTAGTATACACATAGGAAAAATGGTTTATATTAACTTCTATGCAGTTCGAGTGAATAAAGATTTATTGAAATGTAGATTTTGGATACTTAATATGTTCTGTCTACTAATACATTTATTAATTAACAATAATAACACTGTGTAACAAAAAAAAAAAGATTTTTAACAGGATTTTTGAATTTTCTGCACGAAAAAAATCCTACTTCCGGTTGACTGATGTTGACCAAATTTATGGCTCTTACACCTTACGTGAAAATAATAGATATGAAATTTCAGCTTGATAGACAGTTTCGGATAAAACACACATACAGACACACACACTCACACACAGTACACAGACATACAGACATTTTCCAGAAATCATGAAAACGTGATCAGGGGATGATACTTGATCCAAATCAGTCAAAATCTCGAGGTCGAATTTTCGCACGATCACAATACTTTATCCGATTAGGATAAAGTAAAAAACTACCGGAGCGGAGACTAGTCAATCTTTACAAGTTTGACCCACTGAATCTGAATATGATAATGAAATTTGTTGGTTGGCTCTTGTTTATGAGATATGAACGTTTAAAAAAATTGAAAATTTTACCAAATTTTTTACTTTTGCGGTCTGTAACTCAAAATTTAGTACTTTTATCTTCAAAATGAGTATTGGAAGCGATATTCAGATGTTTTTTCTATTAATTGTAATATTTAAAAGCTTAAAAATACTTAGTAATCGACTAGCAAATTTTAAAGGTCAAAAAAATTTTTTTCTTTCGGATTTTTTTCCGGTATTAGATAAAATTTCTTCCAGTACTCATTTTGAATATAAAAGTACTAAATTTTGAGTTGCAGACCGTAAAGGTTAAAAAAAATGTAAAAATTGTTCATTTTTTAAACGTTCATATCTCATAAACGAAAGCTAACAAATTTCATTATCATATTCGGATTCAGTGGGTCAGAATTAGTAATAATTTTTGGGTCTCCACTCCAGTAACTCAAACGTAATTTTTAATTGCTCAGTGTAATTGTTGAATTAGAATTTGATGTAAAATATTATAAAATGTAAAACCTAATGCGTTAAATTCATGTTCGTCATGGAAAAGTCGTGGAAAATCAATTTAAATTTAAAATATTCTGCTTAGTAATAATAATTAATGGTATGCTGAGAAAACCATCAACACATTTGTTTATATGTACAATATTTATAATTGATAGAATAATATGTACATGGAAAAATTGACAAATTGATTGAAAGGTACACTTTTATATGTATTTATAGAAAGAGATTAGTTTTATCATAAGAATCAATTTACATATTCTAGCTTCAGACTATGGATAAAATATTATTAAAAATAATCACAAATTTAGTAAAAACAATAAAAATTGATTCATATACATACATAGGTATGTATTATAGGCATTTTAAGTATTCACAATAGTAAAAAGCCAAGGTTGTAGAATATACTTAACGACAACGAACAAGCAATGTAGTTCAATTAATTTTTCAATTAGGCAAGTATGAATACACGTATGCGAGATTTTAAATTGAAAAAAAAAATCGTATACACACATATATTTGGAGAAAGGTACGTCGAACGGATGATTGATGAAGTGTCCAATTTTTGAACACGTGCTCTATTGAAGTACACGAAGATTTGCACAATACCGTACAATCAATTTGAATTTATATTACGCTATATACATACAGACACACACAATGTAACTACATACTCACATATAATACGTATAATGGACACACTCGCGGAAGTTCAAGTTCAAACATTTTCACAATACATTATTTACCTATATTTTTTTTTATACACAATAGCTTATTTTCGTACTGACGCGAGATGAATAATTATTGACGAAATAAAATTTTATTGACAGTGAATATTTATGGTGTTGCGCGCGACCCACGTCTCATGGCGCTTATCTTCGCCGAAAATCATTCAATTACAGAGATTTGGTAATAAAAAAAATAATGGGTTAAAAGTGAAAACACCCACAAAGTGAATAAGCGGATGATTGACGTGGTCGTACTACACGCTATGAATAAATTTGTTTTCGTATACATACATATATACACAAACTCCTTTATTGGAAGATGAGGCGAGACACCGTTGAAAAGAATATGATTTATGTGCGAACGCAAACTTTAATACGACACACGATCGAGAGCTTTCGATCCAAAGCTCCGTACGTACGATATATCCGAGTCGTGATTTAGAGCAGCGGTCGCCAACCGGTGGTCCAAATTTTTCATAATCATCATAATTTTAAGCCGTTCACCATCCACTGCTGGATAAAGGCCTCTCCAATCCTCTTCCATTCCTCTCTCTCTTGAGCAATCTGCATCCACTTGACTCCACCCATTTTTCTCAATTTATCAGTCCATCTTCCACTCGGTCTACCTTGCTTTCTTTCACATCCTCTCGGATACCATTCCAGTATTCTTCGCGTCCATCTGTCATCCATTCTTCTCGCTGTGTCTATTTCAACTTTTTCACACGTTCTGCTATATCTGCCACTTACATAGATCATGCTTCTCACCAATGTATTCCTCTTACAGTATCTTCTTGTTATACCAAGCATACATCTTTCCATGTGTCTCTATGTGCACTGGATCTTACCAAGCATTCTTGAATTTAGCGTCCACACGTCATAACTGGCAGTACGCATTGGTCGTATGCCTTCTTTTTTAAGCATAGCGGAATGTTGGATTTAAAAACTATGTTCATTCTTCTAAAAGCACTCCATCCTAGTGTTATTCTTCGTTTTATTTCTTCTTCTTTACATCCGGTCATATACACCAATTGTCCTAGGTAATATTTACTTATACTGGCAGTTATCATAATGAATAATGAATATATAATTTATCTATCTATCTATATATATAAAAATCAATGTCTGTCTGTCTGTCTGTTTGTTTGTCTCTTATGGGCTCCTAAACCACTCAACCCGTCGCGATGAAACTTTCAGGACTTAATGTGATCATGCCGGGGATGGTTCCTGTGAAAAAAAATCGGGAAAAAACGGGAACGGGAACGGGCCTGCTCACGCGTCAGATAACGTACTAGGAACGGGAACGGGAACGGGACCGGGATCGGGATCTGGAACAGGAACGGGAACGGGATCGGGAACGGGCCTGCTCACGCGTCAGAAAACGTACTAGAAACGGGAACGGGAACGGGATCGGGCATTGCAACGCATGCCGGGTCAGCTAGTTATGTATAAATTAATATTTTTAAAAATTTTGTCTGTTTGGGTGATACACTACGTGCCAAATTATTCCAAGGACATTTTTGTTTAACCTACATATAACAATACTGAAAGCCACTTTCGTTTTTCAAAAATTTCTTAGAAGATAGTCGAAATTGCGCACGGAACAGTTTTGAAAGGAAAAATACTGAGAACCAATAAAATATAAGAGCAAACACAAAAGAAAAACGTTTTTGAAGTTTATATACATACATGTGTATGAAATATACACATAATGCTAAAGGGCACATTAATGGTAATTGTTAAAAAAATAAATTTTAATTGCTTATTGATGTTGACATTATGCCGCTATCAGTCAAAGCTGGTTCGAGTCGGTTTATATATTCATATAATCAATGGTACACTGTACATTTGTTTTACATACTGTCGAACCGGCGAGGGGCTGTACTGTTCAAAATACTGTAGCGGTTGTGGTGCTGCGTTAGAATCTAGCGTCATATTACGGGCAAATCGGCTAGTTTATTATAACTTTTCTACATATTATTATAAGGTGATATCCTACTTTTTGCAAATAACTTGGAGGGCAAATACAAGTGTAATTACCATTTCATATTTAGAATGTTACTTTTATGGAAAAAAATCATGGTGGTGGTCCGCGGGATTCGAGACTTTGAGTTTAGTGGTCCATGAGGTCCAAAAAGTTGGCGACCGCTGATTTAGAGGGTTGGGGATCCGATAAGCGGGGGGCGTATGTTACGCCAGATACAGTTAGCGAATTAGCGTTTTGTCCGTACCGGTATAATATAATGACGTGTGAAGTGTGTATTATAGATAGTATTTAAACGTGTGTGAGTTAGATGGTCGACATTGACACGCGCCGCCGGATAACATCCGGTTTGACGGCGGCCGGTTAACGTTTGATGCACCGCTCGATGTGTGTGTGTGTGTGTGTCTGTGCCTCAGGGGTGGTCAACCGACAATGTAATATTTAACAATTTGTACGGGCCCGTCCCACTCGGTTGTAAATATGTCTAGTTTTGAAAAAAGCATGGGGGAAAATCTACGGTGGTCGAAGGCACGCAATATCGGTCTTATTATTTCAAAATGTGGTATGTGAAAGATTTCCAAAATTTCATCGTGACGTGTTGATTTCGAAGTCGATTAATTCGGTACAAATGTGCAAATACCTATATACATATGTAGGTACTCAAATACTGGTTGTAAAGAAGAAGAAACAAAACGAAAAATCAAACTAGGATGGAGTGCTTTTGAAAGAATGAACATTGTTTTAAAAAAAATAAAATTAAAAAAATAAAACCAATGCATACTGCCAGCTATGAATTTTCAATTCTTCTTTATCACGGTAGGAAAATTATCAAATTCCAATTAAAAAGAATGTTTTTCCGAGCGAAAGCATCTATGAGATGATGAAATCGCCCATTTTCGTCAAGGTATGAAGTTCACAGAAAGAAATACTGTTGAACAAAGTACACGTATGTATGTATGTATCTTCAAAAAATAAGTATGAGTTTTATTCTCAAGACATATATGTATGTATGTGTGTACCTACATATGTTAAGATGCTATGTTAAATAAGAAGGCCGCACGACCAATGCGTACTGCCAGTTTTGACGTATGGATGTGAAACGTGGATGCTAAATTCAAGAATGCTACGCAAGACACAGTGAACACAGAGAAGCATGGAAAAAAGTATTCTCGGTATATCCGACGCGAGAAATACTGGAATGGTATCCGAGGGGATGTGAAAGAAAGCGAGGTAGTCCGAGTGGACGATGGGCTGATGAATTGAGAAGAGTGAGTGGAGTCAACTGGATGCAGATTGCTCAAGATTGACAGTAATGGAAGATTATTGGAGAGGCTTTCATCCAGCAGTGGATGGTGAATGACTGAAAATGATGACTTCAAATTTATAAAATCTTATGTTTTGTCTTTTGTGATGGATGCTATATAATTGTTGTTGAAAATTTGTTGTACTTCTATCAAAACACATGAAAAGGTAATGAACTTTTATCCCTAGACATGAAAATCATAAATTCCTGTAGGTGGAGCTTAAAAAAGGATATAGCTAAATTGTTTACGTTCTCTTCACTTTTCCATTGATGATTTTATTGTAACTATTGTAGATATGACAATCATCTGTGATTTTATAGAAAACTGCACAGAGCATCAATAATGGCATGCATTTATTAGGTCAGTGACTTTCCGACTTTCGGTCAGTTATTTTGACCAAATTGTGAGTAATTTTAATAAATGTTCATTAAGTTTTATAAAGGGTCAATACTTAACTGATCAGTAGATATATTAAATGGTCAATAATTAATAGTAAACTGTAAGTAAATTTATATAAAAGATCATTGTATTTAATAGTGACTGATTAATTAGTTGCCATTAAATAATTTAGCTCTGTCCTTTTCTAAGCTTAAGAATTTATGGTTACGGGTATTGTGGGTCCTCTGATTGGATGTAAACTTAAATTTGATACATCAAATGATCACGGTGGAAGCAAGCTATCAATCAAATAAAAATAAAACGCAATCTTACAAAGTGTCTGAATCACATATCTGTATGTATGTACATATGTAGATATATTTAGGATTATCGCATTTTTACACTGTGTTTCATTTTTATATATGTACACAAGTATGAAATTTACAATGAAGTAATAATAATAATAATAATAGTGATTTTGAAAATCTAAGTCGTTGGAAAGCGCAACAATATTCATTTGCGTAAGTGTTATTAATGGTCGAAATCTAGCGTACAACTTGTACATTGTGGTTAAAAGTCGTGTAAAACATGAAATTAGCATAAACAAGCTATTAACACATAATAAACGATTTGCACCACAGTTATAATATATGCACACAAGAATATGAGGATAAAATATTATTCAATGTTGAAAAAAAATTCAACTGCCCTGACCGGCGAAGCTCAGCGACAATTTACTCAAAAACAATGCGAATAAATTCAACCGCGCTCGACATAACAAGACGATAGATAGGAACAGTTTACATTTAACATATTTTCTTGTTACTTTGACGGCTACACCGCTGTCCTATTTATGTGCGATTAATTATTTATAGATCGAACGCTCGGCGATATTTATTGCGAAAAAATGCGAAATCGGAATGCGGCAAGCAGCGTCTACGGAATGAAGACATAAATTTTTACCGAGGAATTTTCGCGGCGATGGAAACTATTTTATTATGTTGATTCGAAAATTGGAAAAAAAATATCTACGCATACCTGAAGATATGCAGTAGAAAACGGCGTCAATAAATATTTATGTTATTGAATTAATAACGGTAATTAAATATGTTGAAAATGTATCTAGCGTTAATATGAAACAAGACACCGGGCCCCGGTCGGCCAACTGTGGTAGCTGAAGAGCGACTTCTCCACAAGCTTCTTGATTAAATTATAGGTGCAATGTTCTTATCTGCTTCCTGCCACTGATTTATGTTCACCGACGACGTATTAACATTCATCATGCAATCAGGAGAACGAATTGACACAGCCTCGAGAGTGGAGAAAGAGAGATAAGGCCTTGTCTCGCACGTACCTACATACGTAACTAAAATTCATCATTTATTTATTCGAAATATTCGTAAGAAATTGTGCGCTCTTGACCCTGATAAGACGCACGAGTTCAACGCGCGTCTAAAACCAACAATTTTAATCTTCAATTAAACTGACCAGAAGCTTTCGAACTTTGAACCGCGATCATTCTATGCAATGAAAAACGGCGACTTTCATTTTTCGATTGTTCGCGTTAACAATAACGTCAAGGTTGACACATGAGCGTCGGCAAAAATTCAAAAAGGTCACGCCAATTACGAACTTAACGAGTATAAATAAAAGCACAATTAAAATTGTCGGTCGTTAAATCGTTAAGAGCTGCGAGCTAGTTTTGTGAACGCGCGCGCCGAATAACAGATAACCGCCCAGTGTACACACTTCGATATAATTAATCGGATGATATTATCTAAAAGAATATCACCCATACGTTTTTGTAACATTCCGTTTGACTAATTTTATTAATTGGAAACGATAAATATAATAAAACCAACACTGTTCCGAGTGGCCGGTGTGAGCCGACTTAAAAAAAAATGCCAGTGTGAATAATGTGCGATTTCCAATTATGGGATGAATTTTATAATCGAAAAAAAAATTTAAAATGTACAAACATCCGTTAGAGTTGTACTTAAATGGCACATAATAAATCATTCGCCGTTTAGAGGTGTTAGCTTGTGTTTTTGGTAATATTTGACGGCGAAGAGCGATATGAGACCTTTGATTAATATTGACGCGGACACCCGTGATGAAAAATAAACATAAACATCGGTCATTTTACGTGCACACTAAAAACGGTGGGTTTTGATGAGAGCTTCCCAAAACTTTGCCGATAAATAATCTGTACTGAATAGTTAAGAAAGTGAGAGACGATAATGATTTTTAATATAATTTGAGGACTTGCGTACAGTTTTCTAAGCAACGCTTGCACTATACTATAATTGATATTTGAATATTAATAGCAGTTCAAACAAACATGGGCTCAAATAGATCTAATAAACGTATATTATATAAATAATTCAAATTGATAGGCCGCAAAGACAAAAAAGAGCATCCCCAAACTTTGCCGATTAATAATCTGTACTCAATAGTTAAGAAAGTGAGAGACGATAATCATTTTGAATATAATTTGAGGACTTGCGTACAATTTTCTAAGCAATGCTTGCACTATGTTAACATTGATATTTTAATATTAATAGCAGTTCAAACAAACACGTGCTAGATCTAATAAACATATATTATATAAATAATTCAAATTGATAGGCTTCAAATACAAATAGAGGACATCATTTCAGGTGAAAGTAATAATGCATCTTTTGATTGATTGTTTGAAAGGACTATAAGGCGATTTAATTAGTTAACATGCCCTTTATGTGACCTTGAATTTTGTCAATTTAAACCCGCTATAATGATGATCCCATTCTCGATATGTTCTATGTGTGTGTGGCGATCGATTAAATAATACGAAAAATAACAACCTTGAATCGAACGAATTCAAATTGCACGTACTTGCGAACATTCTGATAATTACGAACTTGAAAAAAAAAATTAAAAAAAAAAAACAAAAAGTGATGACTTCGCATCTGTCATAAAAAGTTTCGAAGAACACGATTTTTCTCACGCACATGTAACAAATGGCACGGAACGATCTCAATTATATCAATACATAACTACATAATACACGGCCGATGCTAAAAGGATACTGCCGTAAACTCTTTGTTCTTTTATTTTTGGATACTTTCGAATCGAGGAACTGAATTTTTATAACGCGTCGTTTACGTATAAGGACTTGCCAATTAAGACTGTGTCCAATAAAAGTATGCAATACGCAAAAAAATATCAACAAATTAGATATAAAAATATATACAAGTAGTTCTCGTCGGTCTCACGCCCATATTCGATTGACCTTTACCTTGTCATAACGTAAGTACAAGTGAAAGGCTGGCGAAAGGCATAAATACATAGTAACATCTCATTTTGTGTTTTATGACTATGATTATTCCAGTTTATGTACACATATAACGAAATAAAAAAAAGGCGTAGATACACACAGCCGAGCGCAAAAAACAAAACAAATTGTCCAAAGTTAACCCGAGAAACAATCTGAAATTGCATCGTCGATAGATAAAATTGTTTTAAGGAGGCGCACAATGTCCATCATTGAAGACGATGAGCGATGATCTCGAACTGAGATTATTATACGAGCTCGTCTCGAAAGAGGCATAAGGTTTTTGTCATTCGCTTATTACGAAGGATGACGAGTGAGAAAACTCGGATACGAAATTACCGGTGTAAGGATCCGGGCCCATTACATTCACTCTTAAGGATTAAAAATGTGTTAGCGATGCAAACGGTTGCAATTATCGATTCGTGGGAATTGATATTGGAATAATTTCAAAATTACGCGTGACCCGAATTACGTCGAACAGAAAAAAACAGCAATCGGTCCATTTCTGTACGAAATCTCGTTTAATTGGTTTAAGTGAGCAGTTTTTACAGTTGTCTAAATGGTTGCCGAACTCACAACCACTCTATCTACCTAAAATGAATCAATTTTTATATAAAATCTATTCAAATACAATTGCACAATACAAGAGAGTATACCGCGATACGTTGGTAGTACGCGCAAAACTTTAATTGCACTAATGGTCATGTACTTGTACTTGTAAAAAAGACTGAAGGAGGATATGAGCGATGTATTTTCATAGTTTTACGAGTGCTGTAATAAATAAATTTCTGTTAAATACACGCTTTACTGTACGGCTCAAAAACGCCTATATGTTTGTATTACAAACTTTACTTGTTCAATCAAGGGAATAAATAACGCAAGCGTTTAAAGAACAATTTATCTTCCTCAAAGCTTTTTTCCTTTTCGTCTTTTTACCATATTCGAGCGTAAATGGTTACGGGTATACCTATACGTATTTGTAATAGCCTTGGATCTATGCATCAAAAACAAAGAAGAACGTTCATAGTGCTCTTGACGCATAGCGGGGGTGCTGATATTTATTTCCATGTACTCGTATTATATACGAGTGTATAATAAGCCTAATCAATTTTTACGAAATCAACAATTCATAACTACAGTTATAAATTTTGGAGCGTCGAGATTGATCGTTAAGGGTATATAAAAAGTTAATGCAACCATGCAACCAAAAGACAATCTTTTTGTCCGTTATATTCATACTGACATTACCGATGTTTCAAGATGACATAAGAAATAAAACGAGAACAGAGAGTGAGCCAAAAAAGACAGGCGTGCCTTATGCACGGTTGTACCGACTTGACCGTACATTTGAGACACAAATGAGATGGACGCTACTTCGGAATTGATTTTTTTTTTTTGTTTTGATTCAGCTTTCACGGTAATAATAGTGCGAGGTTCGAAGGCATCCACAGACCGGGGTGAGGTAGACAAAAACAAACGGTAACGGAGTGATAGAGTGCCTACGAAACCGACCGAAAAAAATTTTTTTGTTACATTTGTACGGGGCTATCTTTGCAGAGATCTACGTAATAGATCATCCGTCGATCCGCTCGCGTTACTCAATATTTAATAATTACTTAATCATCCTATCGTGGTCCATAAAAATTTATTGAATGATTAATATACAGCGATACGAATCTGACGGGCAAAGGTCAAAAGTGGACCGGATTAGAAATGACTCAAACGTTGCATTTTTAAAAAGCAATAGTAGAAATAAAAGATTTGTATACGTACATATGTACGTATGTATGTAGGTATATTAGAAACCTTAAGATTTCAAACGTATCTATTCCGATACGCTGCATTGATTTCCAGTTGCCATTGAAGGGGTAAAGAAAGGAAAAAAGGAAAAAATAATAGATGGTACTACATAATTGTGCGTGGAATCTTAAGAATTGAAAAATTTGTCTTGAATTCATTGTCGATTGGATCTGGATTTTAATTACATCCAATATTGTATTATTGTACCTATAATATGTAATATTTACTTCATAATCTTCATCTTCTTATTTACGAGCTCGACTGACGATTTTGCATACCAATAAAAAGGCGGGTTCCGACTGCTAAAGTAAAATTTTAATACTAATCTCTGGATTATGTGATTTTAATTATCTTATTTTGCAATGTTGCAACGGTGTACTTTCTATGTATATATCATCATCACAACCATTCCTGTCTGTCTTGAGCAATCTACATCTTCCACACATTCTTCTCAATTCATCAGCCCATCTTCCACTTGGTCTATCTTGCTTTCTTTCACATCCTCTCGGATACCATTTCAGTATTTCTCGCGTCCATCTGCCATCCATTCATCTCGCTATGTGTCCACTTCAACTTTTTCACACGTTCTGCTATATCTGCCACTTTGGTCATGCTTCTTACCCATGTATTCCTCTCACGATTTCTTCTTATTATACCAAGCATACATCTTTCCATATTTCTCTGTATGCACTGGATCTTACGAAGCATTCTTGAATTTAGCGTCCACACGTCATAACTGGCAGTACGCATTGGTCGTATGCCTTCTTTTTTAAACATAGCATGTTCATTCTCCAAAAGCACTCCAACTTAGTTTCATTCTTCGTTTTATTTCTTCTTCTTTACATCCGGTCATATACACCAATTGTCCTAGGCAATATTTACTTATGAGTATATACATCTCTATACTAATTTTGCTTAAGAACCTTTCACATACAAGTACATATTTTCCATTTTGATTGACTCTCTCGTATCGTATGGCCGAAATTGACGTGGAATTTGAACGAACACGTGTTGAAAATTACACGTTCGTTTTCCGTACGTACCGGTGGGCTCAACAAAACAAACGTTTGACGTTGACGGCCGCATCTTTTGGGCCCACATGTACGTATATACATACATATGTACATACATATACTGAAGAGTGAACGTGTGAGATAGTGTAGTGTCCGAATCACGTGCCGAAAACACGTACCAAATGATTGGTAATCCACCGGTTACACGAGACGAAAATGAAGTGGAGTACGTGTGTGATCGTCTTCCGTATATTTGAATTCCACTTTGTGGTGGTGATAAAAAAAAAACGATAATGAGATAGCAACACTCGTCTGAAATTTTCAATGTTGAGTTCGATTGTAAATAGTACGTACATATGTATGTATGCTACCTCGTGTGTATTGTTCTCGAGAAAATATGGGTCCGCGAGCGATATTGATTTAATTTTTATATATTTAAATTATTTCGTGGAATGAAATAAAATTTTAACGTAATTATAATACCGAAAAACATAAAAGTAATGATGATTGTACGCCAGGTCCATTAGTCAGTAAGCAGCGCGGTACACTCTTATGATTTTCCAACACCATTAGCAATTGTATACAATAAAAGTAATTTATTACAAATGTTATAAATCTTTCTTTTATTTTGTTGTGTGTAGTTTCATTGAAGAGTTTTATAGCTTTTTTTTACAACGTATGAATATTAAAATTTCAATTACAATAAATATTACTAGCCGTATCTGGCATAACATTCGCCTAACTAGATTGGGCAATCGGATGTAGTGGTTTACGATTATGTCTACATTAGATTTTAGCTTATTTTTACCGGAAACCTACTTAAATTTATACATACAACTATTTCTTGTTAAGATAAAATAAAATATTTACCATTGGATTGAGGATAAATCGGAAAATTCCAGGCTTTCATATGTTATACACATAGGTATTGAAAATATCTCATATACATACATATGTATGTATGTAGAAGTTGTTTATACTCTAACGTAAAAACGACGGATTTAAATTGAATCAATTTAATTTACTTGTTAAAAAAGTGTGATCAAAACCGTTACTTTCTCAATTTTTCACAAATTTTGCATAGACTATTTAAGCCGCATTACCCGAGAAAAAATCGTAATAGTATCATTAAAGTAAATGTTTAAACTGTAAAAAGTTTACTTAGAAACAGATTACGCGTATAAAAATGATAGTTGAAACTCGCGCACAAAAACCAGTTCGATTCAAAGAGAAAATTTCGCTAATGGTGCAAAGTTTACTTGGTTTTATTGTGTCGTCTTGTCGCCATTTTTGCAAAGCTTTCACGCCGCGATGAACTTTTTCCTATCGTCTTGTAAACAAAACGTTCGCTCGGTTAAAAATCTCGGTCACACCTTTTTTATGTACGTGTAATTTTTTTTTTTAGGGCAAACCCGTAATTATTTATTATCCGTCTGTCGGCAGTTTAATTTCAACGCTAATTCAATTTAATCAATTAATATTGAAACGACGCGCGTATATATAACAGTTATTTATTGGAACATGTAGTAGCGAAATATGAGAATTTCAACCTTGGCCACAATCCGAACCGGAACGACTGCCATTTAGACATTTATATTTGAGTGTTTTCAGTGTTCTCTGTGTGAGATTGTTTAATTTTATTTTTTTTTAATATTCTGCAGATAAAACGGTTATCAAATAATGCGATGGGAGCGCATCGCTACGCTTCGTATCAAGTCTCGGTAATTAATATCTGTCAAAAAGGTCTCCTTTATTGAGGTTCAAACGCACAGGCGGAGATTATCGTTTTAAACAAATGATTTCGAGGGTTCAATGGTAATGGCGCGTAGGAAGAAGGCTCGAGTGGTAAATGAATGAATTCGTAAACACTGTTTGACGTTTTCACACGCGTATGAATCACTCATTATTATTAACGTACTTGAGAAGCGTTCACTACGACTTAAACTACCGACAAAAATTATACTTAATTATTATACTTCAAATTATTAATTACCATTACAATTGATATACACTTGAATAAAACATCAAAACTCAAAATTCACGTGCATATTAATAGAATATATCAAATGTAGAATGATTATCGATATTGTACTAGTACAAATGTAAAGTGTGCACAAATTGAGAAACAGCTAATGTTACTTTTTCTGCATGTAAAGAAAATCCGTTGCCATTCATTTAATTTAAGGCACGCAGTTTATTTTATAACGTCGACTTATCTTTTAGGCCTTAGTGTAGTCTTATTAGTTTTTTTTAACAAGAGAGTATGCAGTTTGAGTTTTAGTATTTATTTCTTCAAGTCGCATTTGTTAAAAAGGTACAAAAGTTTGTCCCTTTTATAAAGAGAGGGATCAACGCTACACGCAACTATCACTATTCTACACCAGTGGACAGGAACCGGCGGCTCCAGAGCCGCACGCGGCTCTTTTTGTGAAAACCTGCGCCTCTCCCTGTCATCCAACGTTTTGCGTGAATCCCATTTCCATAACGTTAAGATCGTTTTTCAGATTCAGATTTAACTGTCGAACGTTAAGAAATAGCACCATTTCTTACAGCTATCCATTTCATCAACGACTAATGAGTAACATTTAATTTAATTTTGAATATATAATTGCAAGGTTTTCCCTAATTTGGTTCTTAGCTCGAAAATGTTCTACACCTATGCCACAATGCAATAAGGACGATTACATTGTAGCATAGACACCATGAACTTATGAACCATTCATTGCATATACGTACATGCATAATTAATCAACAAACATTATAATTATTATAATACAAAGATATAGCTCACCTTGTAAACATTTTGCGACGAGTTGGCGAAGTGTCTCCGTTAATGTCAATTACACATAACCATCCATGTTTATTACATCACAATGTCATTTTATGCATCTAAAACAAAACACACACACATGTACAAGTTGTACGTACATATGTAGATAGACGTAGCGTTTCCGTGCGAGGGAAACGCCAATCGATGCTATTGTTCCGAACCGAATTTGCTAGGCCAAACTACCTAGCACTAGCCGACTACCGAGGACTACGACTGTGTACTACTATGTACCACACATTGCAACAAGCACGAGACGGTCATGGCATAAAAGAATGAGTGCAGGGCGAGTTTGTGTGGATGGATCGGTGGCATCGGATGCAGCACGAGCTGAGTCGTGAGTAAGGTGGTCGTGAGAGCCACCGAAGCGCCGCGCGGGTGGGCGCACTTCTTCTTCACCCAACCACTGCCCACCGCCATTGTTCTTCTTCATTCGATAGTGTTGGGATATGCCAGAGCGTATCGCCTTACCTATATGGCCCCGGTGCAAAAAAATTTCCCGTCGATAGGCCCCGGCTCAAAGCTCGCGCGAGCTTAGTCCGATTGCGCCAGCTTTCGATACCCCCTCACTTTACCGATCGATCCGATCGATCGTGAGAATACCATTCGCGCTAGCTAATTTACATCACCGAACCGTAGTCTATTTTGCACGAAGGAGAAGACGTACCGAACCTCCGCAGAATAGGTGTATGTATTTTACTAGCATACCTCAAATGAGGACAGTGTGTGACAGTGCAACGCGAGCTTGTAAAAAGAACCACTTCACACATACATAGATAGGCCCTAGAAATCCGGTAATGATTTGAGATATCAAGCAGATACCTAGTACGGATCCAAAATTTCATATAAAAGACATATTAGATAACGTGGAATGATTACATCATAAATTCTATCAGAATATTCCTTTTATCAGGTACTTTGTATTATTTATATTTAGGTGTATGAGGCACAAAAGATTTTGATTCTTTGGGATTTAGGTAATTTTCTTCCTAGCGACCGAAAAATGACATACAAAAAGGCATTATGCTTGACTTCTTGTCTGTGGGAATTTCTTTCCCCGCACTTTAGACCCCCCACACACCCCCGTTACTTCTGACGCTTTCTCCAGGCAAATTTGTTTGGAATGGCCTATCTATGACTTCACATTCAAATTTGTTGTGTACATTCTGATTTGAAGTTATGTGAAGTTGTTGAATTTATATTTATGTATACACATCCAAGCGTGAACCATTGAACTTCTTGACACTTTTTTTATTATTATTTAAGGATGCGCTTTTGAAAAGTGAGTGGTGAATTTCTATCTGTTGAAAATATCAATAGTATTCCAAGTTGCATACATATGTACATATGTAGATCATGTTACATCAGTGACGATGAGCTGATTTTGTTACAATAATGTATGGGGTAAGTTTGGGTAATGTTAGTAAAACAAATGCCCTATTCGTTTTGTAAAATAGACTATAGTCATTCATATTAACAAATGAGTGAAAAAAAAATATCGTGTGATTCTGTACGGCGTGTATTAAAATAAAAAAAAAGTGAATATAGGTATTACATCATTACGTTGCGATTACGCATAGCCCTTGTCAAAATAATCCAACGTTTTCATTCATCAGTCAAAATGACGGATGAGGTGATGATTTTTACCACAGGTGTGTGCAAAGGTACACAAAAAAAAAAAAAAAAAGGCTAAACAAAAATGATACGTAAGGATGCTCATCGATGCGGATGTGCGATACGTTCGAATTCCGCGTACGAAAATTTGTACGTAGTTGGTTTTAAATCGCACTGATGAATACGATATGGAATGAAAAGTCAATTAGTTGTAGTATTTTTGGTTTTATTTGAGCGTTAAAGTTGAATTTAACAAAACGACAATACGCCGACGGGTTTGCAGTGTACGCGCTCGTTGAAGTCTCTCGTAGTTCAACCAAAATTTAATAAACACTTATCGCGCGCTAAATAAATTAAAATTCAACACAATAAATACACGCCGAAAACGAGATTTTATTCAAATAAAATAAATGTAATTTAAATAATATATATGTATATTTTTTTTTATTTGTTTATATATTAACTAAGCGTTGTATTTACTTTATCACATTGAAAATTTACGATATTTACATTGAACAAAGTGATTTAGCTACATTATAGTAATGATGTGGAATTTTAAGCACGCGTGACGTTTACTAAATTATGCATGAATTATTATGATCATATGTTTTTTCATCGTGATAAATAACTATTTACACTGCTTTGACGGAATACTTTGCATACTACGACTACGATTTAAGTTGTTATTATTATTCACAGAAAAATTATAAAATACGCATTTACATCCTGAAAAGTGTTGGGGGAAATTCACTGTTTGAGCTTTAGATGCATTTTATCCGTACAAAAAAAAAACTATGACGGAACTTTAAAAACGTCATTTGACACATTCACATACGGTTGTTTTTTTTTCATACGCATGATGCGATTCGTCTATGAGAGATGATATCGATTTGAAAACGCGCGAACATGTGCGACGTGATCGAGACTCGTGGTAAAAGGCTTTTGCGGGCGTCCGACGTGCATCACGGACGTAACACTACTGACTGGCCATTTTTATACAGAGCGTTAAGAACGTATCGTTTCGTTCGTTTGTAGATAAGCCCGGCAAACGGCGTAAGCTCGCAATTACCAACATATATGTATATATATTCATACCGATTAAATATATGAGGACATGACTAATCTTATGAGATTGTTGCTATAACATACCCAGCATTGGAATCGATTCGTGTGTGCGTTCCGCGAAATACTTTACGAATGTGTCATTAAGCTCACGCGTCACATGCAATCAAATAATGTGCATAGAAAGGTAATTTATAATTTGAGCTTTGCCTCGAAACGTTTACTTCAACTTTCGGGATACTAAAAGTGACGATAGTCCGCTTTTGATTTTTAAAGCGTTAATGCCAACAAAAAAGAGTAATTATCGTATATAAATTTTAGCTTTTAAATTGCACTGAAATATTTATGAACACTGAGTGTGCATTTATTACGCGGATGATCTATAATCAATTTTTTTTTGTTCACCGTTCAAAACATTGTACAATTTATATTGATGATTTAATACGACGTTTGATGTATAATTTTTAAATGTTTCAAGGTGAAAAGTTGATGTTCTCCTTTTATGAATTTTTCGCATTTATTAAATAGAATGTTTCTATAATGGGATTAGAGTTATTATCCAGTCTATGATATAGTATTTTGATATTTTCATTGAATTTTGACCGTATAATTATAATAGGACTAAATCATCTAATAACACTAAGTTTGATATATTGAAAATTGCCATCTTTATTCAAATCCATTATTAAATTTTTTGTTTTAATTTTTTTTAAATAATAACTTAAATAAAAATAAACAAAAGAGTGTTCATATTTTGAAGGAAAATGCAAAAGAAAATTTTCATTTAGACTTCAACGCTCGGCTAAGCGAGAAACCCGCGATAGAAATAGAGAGAAAAACGTCTCACTTCTGTCTTGAAGTGAAACATTGTACGTTGTACACTAGCCCGGCCCACTTATTACGCAAGTCCCCACTTTATTTACCCGGTTGACATTTTTAATACGAAAGAACCGACATTCGTACAGTAACATAAAACATCTCGGCTTTTCCGACACTGTAAGTGTATATAAATAAAGTGCAAACGCGACAAAATGCACCGCCGCGTGTCATATTTATTATATTGCGGCGCAGATTTAGAAACGTTCGCATTACGAGAAAATTTCGCGTTAAGCTAAATCGAAATCTGGAACGGCCCACACACGATTTTATACACGCTAAATCTTATTATATTCATATACACTAAGACGTAGGCAGTATCTAGATCAGTGTATAAAGAGATGAGCCTACTTTAACTCAGATACAGACTGTTAAATTTATAGCGCAACCTACGAGAGAGAGCTTAAAATGAACATATCTACATAGAAAGATGTACCAAAATAAGCTACTAGTATATGGGCTACAATAGTGGCACAACTCAAAAAATCACCTGTTAAAATAAATGGGTATACAGTTTCCGATATTATTGAAACACTAAATTGATGGAATAAAGATTAGTCATCAACTAGTGACTAGCCGTCCAATATTCATTTTATTTATTTATTTATTATACGCCTGTTGAGGTTTTTACAGAGATACATACATATATTATATTAAAGAACACACAAAGAAAAAAAACTAGTAAATAAATTATATTGAGTTGAAAAATTAAGTAATAAAAAATCAGAATATTTATTACCATATCTAATCATTCTGGGTATGGGAGAATGAAGATAATAATTGTTAGATGAAATAGTTTCATAATCTAATAAAATTCGAGAATGTAGTACTTTTAAGGGAAGAGTCGAATGAATAAGAATGGGACTATCTATTAAAGAGTTTCATGTTTATTAATTACCAATGTAGCAGTGTTGCTGCTGGAAAGAGGACTAGTTTACCATGTTGGGACTTTAACTCACTCCAAAATCGTATTTTTTGAGCTGTGCCACTATTGTAGCCCACGAGCGATATACAATATTTACAACGCGTACCGTTTTTTTAGTACTTTATTTACTATCTAGTGAATTTTAACCGTTTTTATTTAGCGTGACGGTAGTTAGAATACAAATCAAAGTCTCAAAAGTATTTTACAATATTTTAACACCTCCACAATCAGTCACGCGTATACGTACGTTGAAAAAAAAAAAAGCCGAAACGAGTTTATTGCGAAATAATCGTCGTCGCTCCCGTACACACTTATGGATAATTATTGTCGCGAGATAAAACCGACAAACATTCGAGTCGGAATTATTGTTAGATCGTAAATTCATATACATATACCGTGTATGGCTACTACAAACTGCAATAACTTATTTATTGGCAAGTAGTAACGCCTAACACAATGGGGGAACGCGCGGGCCCAGTGACAATGCGTTAACGCATATTATGTTGCATGTTCGTTGCAAATAACTCAACGGTTCCCCCGACTGCACTTTACGGCCGTACGAACGTGATTAGGAGTCTCGTAAATATCGTACTCGTTTGCGACAGTAATGCAACGCGCGCGATTTATGCTGTAAATTAGCTGAAAATGATACGATCAGGAAATGGACACACGCGAAAATAAAAATACGATACCTCCAACGGGTAGGTATGTACATAGACTCTGTATTCGTTTCGATGGTGAAATTTTACACCGCAATTGATTTGCATGTCTTTGTTGAACTTTTCCACGCAATCTCGCGTATAGGTTTACATAGTGAAAAAGGGGAAAAAATTCCCTGGAAAAGATTACAAATGCGCATAACATATCAGGCACGGTATCTGATGGCGGGGTTGTGTTGCTCAGTGGTCCGGTGGGTACTTTGTCCACATAATACTGACCCGGTCAGCCTGTTCGTTTTATTTGCTCTCTCTGTTCATGTCTCCTCCTGTTTTACGTGTGTGCACTCCGGTGCATATATTGGAAATGCATTTTAACCGTCGGATAAGGTGCAGTGTCGACTTGGTCCCGAAAGCGCATTTAAAAACCGAGTTTAGACCGCACACTTAAACTCTTCAACATACAATGTGTATATGTGTTACAGCGAAAGCGTATTTCAAGTGAAAATATATCAAACAATGAATTTACAGTCTCACCGATCAGTATCGGTGAAAGTATATTAAAGTAAGCGTATGTGTTTTTCTGACTTGTTGATGATGTGTCATCCTACAAGTGTGTTTTGAACGAAACGGTGGCCCATGTGGGAACAATACTACTATGTATCGAAACCAGGTTATAAAAACCTTGTGACTTTAAATATAAGTCAATTGTTATAAAATCAACAAACACTCGTTGAAACTTTAATTCGTTGTAAGCGCGTGAAATGTCCTTCTAATTTTTTGTAACGTTTCACTCGCATTATCTTGTAAGGTTAGCAACACGTGCTATTTTCTTCTTAAACCGACCATTATAAGTCAATTGTTATAAAATCGATAAAGACTCGTTGTAAACTATAATTGGTACTGACCAGTAAAAGCCTAAGCCTGAAAACGGTCACGGCACGATAAGAAGAAGAAGCGACAAAATAACTAGCATTGAATATTTCAGCAGATTATATGGTTCGATTGGTCATTTTACAAATGTCAAATTTAGTTTCAATGACAGTTCGGAAACGAATATAATTTCATCAGTGACTATCTGTTAAAATATAATTTAATGTAAAAATATACATACATATATCTACTGGTGAAAATGTGCATTGATATGATTTCACCGAAACGCCAGTGAAAATATATTTTCACTTGAAATATGGTATCGCTGTAATATATACATTACGCCTAGGCATTTTATACAATTACCAAAATGGTCAAGCAGAGTGTAAAATGTGGTACGCTTCATAAACTGGAATAGAAAGAGCAACTATGAAAAACTAAAGCTCGAGAAAGATCGCACGAAAAAAACTGGTTCAAATTGTTCTTCAAGATTAGCTCGTCAGATTGGTGAGATAAAAAATGATTCGGACGGAAAACTTCATTTATTTCGTATTTTGTCTAAAACGTTCCATACAATGCGATGATTTCACACTTTGCCTCGAACACACTCTCGTGTTAAAAATAGATCTATGTATACATTAATTCGATACATTTAACATTGATCCAACGCGTCTTTAGTAACCGGTATATTAAATTTAACAATGTTTCAAATTGATGCGTAGCAGTTGTAAATTTGTCTGTAATAAAAATCAAAGGTGTTTTATTTGCCCTCGAGTTAAAAAAACTCTCCTCCCAAACATAATGACTTTATTTCAAAATAATCCACTCGCCTTTATAGTCAATAAACCGTCGAATAATTTAAATACTATTAATGTATCTATGGGTAATATAAATTAAATGAAAATACAGGTAGTGCAGAGTGCCTGTCGTATACGTCGTATAGATAGGTGTATGGGCAAAAAAGAAGCAGTGAAATTCTCATGAAACTGATAATATAAAATCAGTTATCCCCGATCGGAATGAGTCGTAATGGTTCCCGGTACGCATGCGAGCATTCAAGAGGAACATTTATATATGTATCTCAATGCATCTGTATGCAAATTCGGTGCATATTTTGAATTCGCATGTTACGCTGCATCTTCGCATGCAACACACGGGACGATTGCGACGCGACGGTTGCATTATGGGACACGGTTTTGTCGGAGGAAAAAGCTCACAGTTGTACTGTCGATTAATAAATATAATATTTTAAATTTTCCAATATAATATGTTCAAGTGAAATGTTGACAGAACGGAAGTTGTAGAGATTCGCACGCAATCGCTATTGGTGGTAAACCGCACACTTGTAGCATTATCGTAAAGTTCGTCCAGTTTACGATTTAACGATCGATAGATCGATAGCACATATATTCAGTTATTTGTGTATGTCAGGTGCTGGAAACCTCGTTTTGAAAATACTATACTATCATAACAATGAAAATTCCTTCGGAAAATTTTGACCTCAAGGAGAATCAATAGCTAATTATTATGATAGTTTTATTTTTAAAAAGTTGCATATATTTTTAATTAAATTTTAAACCAACATCAAAATAACAATGGATGGTAAATCCAAAACGAAAAGTACGAAGACACAGAAGAGATTTTAAAATATTTGATATGGAAATAGAAACGATCATACAATTTCATATAAAGTTTTAGTTGTTTGAAAACATACATATACATATAATACTTTTCTTATGCCCATTCCATTTACTTACAAACTTCTTACACGAGTTAAATGGCTTAAAAAATAATATTTACATAATTCAGACAAATTTCACTCCATCTTATGTACATGTTCACTCGATCTTATTTATCATCATCATCATTATTAGCCGTTCACCATCCACTGCTGAGCAATCGGAACCCACTTGACTCCACACAATCTTCTCAATTCATCAGCCCATCTTCCACTCGGTCTACCTTGCTTTCTTTCACATCCTCTCGGATACAATTCCAATATTTCTAGCGTATAACTGCCATCCATTCTTCTCGCAATGTGTCCACTTCAACTTTTTCACACATTCTGCTATATCTGCCACTTTGGTCATACTTCTTACGATCTCATCTTGTTATAACAAGCTTCTCTGTGTGCATTGGATATTTGTACGTAACATTACTAAATTCAAAATCCACGTTTCACATCCATATGTCATAACTGGCAGTACGCATTGGTCGTATGCCTTATTTTTTAAGCGTAGCGGAATGTTGGATTTAAACCAAAAGCACTCCATCCTAGTATCATTCTTCGTTTTATTTCTTCTTCTTTACATCCGGTCATATTCACCAATTGTCCTAGGTATAAAAAAACTATCAACTATATCTACAATATGATTATCTACTGCAATCTTATTATTGTTAAATAAATGAAACTTCGAAAAATGTATTTACATTTTATTTCTGCTCATATTTTTCTTCCAAAAGTTTTCACTTTAGTTTGCTATTTACACATATCTGAATATTCAGTTAAAATAATCACATAGGTAGTATTGACAATTTCTGATTTATGTACATAAACGTAAAGTATGATGTGAGACGAAAAAAACGGAATTTTCTAATAGATTATCATCGCGCTCTTTACGTAGGCAGTTAGGGAGAGACTTTCCAGAAAACATGGGTAGCACCAGTGATGTATAAACAACCTGCGGTTATCCTACAGCCTCTGCTCGATCGTATGGATGACTGGAAGAAGGGCAATAGGTCGCATAGAAGAGGTCTGACCCCAGCCGCAGCACATGGATCGTTCTCACGCCCACCTATCTGGTAAAAAGTACACGTTATTATTAGCATATTCACCCACGCGACTCTCCTTCTCGATCTTTGGTTGCTGCTTATGAAAATTTCGGATAATCCACATCCCAAAGACGGTAAAAGGATACACTAATAATAGATATGTACACATGTACATACATACATACAACGAACAAGTCACTTCTAAGTGTTACTATTATATTATTTTTTTGTGTCGAGATAATCCATCGAGCGAGCGAGCGGCGGGATCTTTAAGCGTTGAACGTGTGTTGACAAGTGTACAATAGATTTTTGGATGCGTGTAGCATTAATTAGCATAATGTAAAAAACGTGTATTCAAAGTATGGTTGTTCCGGACGGCTAAACATTATTATAACACGATTGAGCAATAAAAGCGAACGAAACAATATCGAACCAGTTGCGGCACGGTTTAAAATCAATACAATCGTATGCACAAATTATGGTTTCACGTTAAATATTATCGCACGCGGATACGTTCGGCGTTAAAGTGGACAAATCTATTATGTAATATTTATTTGAGCGTCTAAGCTCGGAAATAGAATAACAGCTGGGTTCCAAATATTGATTTTCACAATATAAACTGTCATATTGTAGAGATAGTTGATGGTTATTTATACCGAGGACAATTGGTGAATATGACTGGTTGTAAAGTAGAAGAAACGAAGAATTAAAGTAGGATGGAGTGCTTTTGGAAAAATGAACATGCTTAAAATAGAAGGCATACGACCAATGCGTACTACCAGTTATGACGTATGGATGTGAAACGTGGATGCTAAATTCAAAAATGTTACGCAAGATCCAGTAAAAGATGTACATATGTATGCTCGGCATAACGAGAAGACATACATGGGTAAGAAGTATGACCAAAGTGGCAGATATACCAGAACGTGTGAAAAAGCGATAAAAATGGATGGCAGATGGAGGCGAGAAATACTGGAATGGTATCCGAGAGGATGTGAAAGAAAGCAAGTTAGACCGAATGGACGATGGGTTGATGAATTTAGAAGAATGTGTGTAATCAGTGTGGATGCAGATTGCTCAAGACAGACAGGAATGGAAGAGGATTGGAGAGGCCTTCATCCGGCTGTGGATAGTGAACGGCTGAAAGTGTAACATCATAAAAACCATGTAAAAATTTGGATTGAATGTTACACACATTTGTACAATAAGAGTTAAAATGTCATAAATGTAGGTTCTAATTGAAAATTCTATTATGTTATACAAGTTTTACCTTATACCTTGGTTTTTCGTAGCTCTAACTTTGGCGTACGTCTTTTTTAAAACCAACAGTCATAATAACATATGAATTGATCTTAGGATGTATTTGGATCGTCATTATAAGGTGGCATTTAAATTTTTTTCTTTGTATTGATTTTGCGTGTGAATCGAACTCATTGAATGGGATACGCGTGCGCGCGCGCGCACTCACACTCGATCGGCTGTGGTAAAAAATGGAATATGATTTGGAGTCGTCGGCTCGCGGTATATGAAAGTGGTCTTGGTGATGGCGAAGGTGATGTTCTGACGCCAGGATGGTCTTCGATACATATTTATGAGACCCATCCATTGTACGGCTGTCAGTCACCACATCCCCCATAAGGAAGTGTGAAGCATTTTTCTCTCGGGGCTCTCTCATCTTTCACGGAGGCCGCGGCAAAAAATGAAACGCTCGAGACAACGTGTTAGAACGAGTATTCTCATATGAGATACATCGCTTAACTGTGTAAATAAATATTCTTACACTTCTTGCCAACGTGCACTTGGACTATCAGCGGACGTGTGCTGCGAAGGTGATGACAATTTGTAGCAAAAAAATATTGTTCCATGTACATATGTATGTATGTACATGTACAGAGGCGTACTCTCCCCCCTCCCTCCATTAATAATTTTTAATTTTTTTTTAAATAAACGTTATTTTTATGCAAAACTTGAAACTTACAGACATAAAATAATAAGGAAGTGTAAATTTTATTTGAATAATTTGTTACGTAGGTATCATAGACAAACTAAAATCCGCGTCTTTGTTCTGCTTATTTTTATTTTATTTATTTTAAGGAAGACCAACAGCTATGTTACAAAAAAATAAACTTATATAAATACAGAAAGCCAATAACAGGTCTCCACAAATAGTAACTAATAGCTTATAGCAAATAGTAAATAAAAATAGCTTAAATCCATGTATAGAAAAATGGTTTTTGCTTAAATTAATTATTTATGATCCATTTCACGTTTGTTCCTTGTTTGATAAAATATAAGTTAATTATGTTGTTGTGGATTCATCTTCTTCTGTTGTATTTTTCTCTTCACCAACACCTACAATAAATAATCGACGATTGATGATCTATAATATCTGTATTGTGTTCTTCATTCAGATCAGTTATTATGTCACCACTGTCACCAACAACTATGTACATCTTCACCGGTTGCGATAATTGGATTGTTAGAAGCACTACATGTATTTAAAAATATTGAAACATATTGTCTGTTTTTTTTAACATCACCTTTTCATTGTCACTTTTTTCTTTGGCATTTTTTTTTGTATTGAGATCCACTTAACCGTTTTCTACCATCACCCATTTTTGAGAATTTGGACGCGTTCTTTTTCGAAGAGATATAGCCGACCTTACCCTCAGAAACCGCACAGAAAACTAAATTGGTTAAAATTTCATAATTTAATTTGAGAATTGTTTAAGAAAAAGTGAAAGATGTAAAATTGAAATGCTACGATATGTTTCCTTGATACTACATAGAGGAGATGTAAATGATTCTCGACTTTCCTCGACATGTGGGACTGGCTCTTTATGGTCAAATTTCAACGAGCCGATATAAGTTGGCCAAGAACAGTGGTTTAATTGTAGAATGTGGTTTTTATGACTAAAGTGTCAAAATAGTTAAAAAAAAAAAGTTATCAAAATTTTAGCGGCGAATTTGCCGCCTCTCAAATCTGCCGCTTTAGGCACATGCCTACTCTGCCTATTGGTAAATTCGCCCCTGTACATGTATGTATGTACATACACATATGAATGTGCTTCCTTCTGTAATATATTACAAGTTCAAGTCAGTAAAATTAGTGTGCCTTTTGTATGTACATATATTCTTCCACTTTCATCCGCGTCAATTAACAACATTCATCTCTTCAATATTGACAGTTGTCTAAAATAAATTTTCGATATTTATTTGTGGATCCTGAAGAGCCACACGTTAAAAGCATCGCCTATGCAAACGTCAGCCGGGCAACACAACATTGTAACGAGAGTTCGATTATTAAAAGAATAAACACACTTAAAACTTCTTGAACATAATTCGTCATTAGAAACCACTCAGTGATTGCGCACACGGCGGCCTCATGAAAAAGATCAATAAGTTTATCAATCATTGGACGATAATTGACAATACTGGTCTGTTTATTCTCGACGCCAGGAGAAGTTCAAACACACCAGTTTTTTTCAAACGGCGACAATATATTAAGTACTGGACCACTGAACTGTACATGCCGGTATATGTAAGTAGGTGTAATATGAATATCCAATTTGTATATTTTAATTTCGACAACTGCAAGCATCGTTGACTGAAAATCGTCAAAGCGTGAAACTCTCATGGTCAATAAAATAATTCAATGCGCGCCAAAATGAAAATGTTAAAATTTTCCACGCTCAATATCCTCAGGATACGGCGGCTGCACTTTGAAAGCTTTTTCTGTTTGAGTTTGACCGTCGAAAATTGGCAACGAAACTCTCAACCGATTTTAAACATAATGTAAGTGTTGAACGGAAAACAAACGAGACGTATATCCATTCACAACGAGGACTCGTAAAGTTGAGAAAAATCTTTTCGGCGACCCAAATAAAATCGATTCGCCGAAGATAATCCGATTTATTAAGGACACTATAATATATACGTATATAAAAGACTCGGTTTGGGTATGCATTATGTTTATGTATCGCGTTGTATAATATATTTTTGTGACGTTCGATTTTCACCGCGGTTGATGACTCGCGGAACAAATCACAATATGGGCACAAGAAAGTGCGCTTTAATTGTCGATGATCAACTCTTTTCGTTCGGTGATTTTTTGTCAAAACGACTGTGAAAGATACGCCGCCGTGTTACGCTTTGCCGCCATTAGTCGACACAATTAACGGAAAAATAAAAATACGACGAAGATGATGTGCTCGGTAATCGGTGCAGCACGAAAGTAACGAAAATCGAACCGATCGATCGCACGCAAAACGCGAGAATCTATTTTTTTTAAACAGGAGTTGAAAAAAATTTCAAAAAAGCTCTTGTACACCTTATACAATATCCTCCGTGTTCAACTTTCACGTAAATACAACAGTTGAGCAATTTGATTACTGTTCAAAAGACAATTCAATTCGTGTCGCATTTGGAAACTAAAATATTATCAGTGAAGGCGTTTATAATATTTATCTTATTACATTACTTTATCAATATTTGCCGTTTTCAATACAAGACACTTCTGAAAATTATTCATAAAACGCGAATGAAGCAGACTGCAAATAAGTTTAAATAAATTATGTAAATAGAAAAAAAAATCAAGGAAACGCTACACTCGTGCTTCATCTTTCAGTAAAAAAAAGTTTTTCGACTGAATTAATAATTTTATTCAACGCGATACACCAAGTTCATTGAAATGCAAGCATTTCATGTGCGAAACGATGACCTTGAAACGTATTTGACCTTTTTAATTCGATTTATGAATATTTTTTTACAATAATCATCCTTGATTAATCTTGATTAATTATCTAACCTTCGCATTGTTCAATTTTAACGTCATTCTGATTGAACTCACGCTAGCTTGAGCTTAAACTTTTTACACTTGGTATTATAAACGAAAGCTTCTGGTATTATAAACGAAAACTGTATTCAATCAATAAGATTAAACAACAACATATATATGTATGTACATAGGTGCAATAAAACATAATTTTTAATCTAAGATTCGCTGACGACATAGTTATAGTTACATGTGACTCAGAAGATTTACAAAATAGATAAAACAGAATTAAGCAATGAAAGTATTAAAGTAGGCTTAAAAATGAATTTTAAATAAAAATAAAATATTTGTTAATGAATTTTGCACGCAAAGCGTAGTCACACTAGATAATCATATTGTAGAGATAGTTGATAGTTATTTATACCTAGAACAATTGGTGAATATGACCGGATGTAAAGAAGAAGACATAAAACTAGGTTGGAGTGCTTTTGGAAGAATGAACATAGTTTTTAAATCCAACATTCCGCTATGCTTAAAAAATAAGGCATACGACCAATGCGTACTGCCAGTTATGACGTGTGGATGCTAAATTCAAAAATGTTACGCAAGATTCAGTGAAAGGTGTATGCTCGGCATAACGAGAAGAGATCGCAAGAGGAATACATGGGTAAGAAGTATGACCAAATTGGCAGATATACCAGAACGTGTGAAAAAGTTGAAGTGGACGCATAGCGAGAAGAATGGATGGCAGATGGACGCGAGAAATACTGGTATGGTATCCGTGCGGATGTGAAAGAAAGCGAGGAACACCGAGTGGAAGATGGGCTGATGAATTGAGAAGAATGTGTGGAAGATGTAGATTGCTCAAGACAGACAGGAATGGTTGTGATGATGATGATTAAAATCACATAATCCAGAGATTAGTATTAAAATTTTACTTTCGCAGTCAAAACCCGCCTTTTTATTGGTATGCAAAATCGTCAGTCGAGCTCGTAAATAAGGAAGTCCTACGAGGACAAGTTTACGGTCTAGCCTCCTAGTGACACTAATCACCAACGGTCGGCGGCCTAACGAGACGTAGGTGCCATAGGCCCTCAGCAATCGCCAGGCCGTTTGTTCGAATCGTTACAAACACACACACAGTGAAACTTATAAACCAGAAAGGGCGTAGGTGGATGAAATTATTGGTAAAAGTAGCCGCAAACGCACCCAATCGCGAGCTTATTATCTTATTTTTATCGGCGCCTAAGTGCCGCTCTGATACTAATGATCGCCGCCGCCGTATAAAATCGTCTGAGTTACAATGAAGTCCGAGGCGTTAAATGTGCGCCAAAAGTCTCCATGAAATTGTGACATTCAAACAATAAACCTTTCAATATATAAACTTGCGTCGAAGGTTTCCAACGAATTGACTCAAATGTGTTATCTTTAAAGCGGTGCAAATGTGGCGGCTGAAATCGCCGAGAACGCGGTAATTAGTTGATTTACACCACCGCATTCAGACGATTTGAATATAGCGTATAAAAAAAATGCAAATTGAAACACTTCAAGGTCACATTGTGCTTTTTTTTAAAAAAAAAAAAATCACGCTAAGAATGTATTAATTTCTACTAACCGAGGATCGAAAATTTCACTAAAAATTGTCTCTTTTACTCAGTGCCAAAGATATACATACATACATACACTTGCCTTTTCATATTATTTTTTGTGTATTACATAGCAAAGTTTCCTAGGAAAGATTTTTCAAATAGCTCCAAAGAATCATATATATAATAGCCCTATTCCGTCTGTCTGTCTGTGTGTGTGTCTGTCTGTCTGCTGATAACGCTCGCTGGTGTAAAAATAATTAAAAAAAACCAGAACGTCGCACGAGTGGGATGAACCCGGTATCACTGATTTGGAACAGGGCGCATACGCGGTGAGCCAAACCCGATGATGCGAGATCCCTTTTATTTTGAACATATAAATCGGTTGAAAGTTCGCGACTTTGCCAAATTGTTGTATTATAATGCGCCATAGATGGCGCACTGTTGCATAGATGCAACAACTATAAAAATTATTAAATTTAATATTATTTTTCAGTACGGGTGATGAGAACGCTCCATTGATATTACTAAATACACTAGTTTAATATTACTAAAGTCACTAAAATTAGTGACTTTAAAATATACAAAAATAGGGTTCTCAATAGTTACAACTAATGAACAAATCATAGTAAGAAAGGAACTTTAGGAGTTAGGGCTGGAAAGGAACTTGAGTAAAGAAAATCTGAAGGAGGGCAAGGAATAGTGAAAATGATCAATATGTTAACGAATTTCGTTGAATGACGAGTAGGATCTATGAATGAAAGAATTTTGCAAATAATTAGTAGAGCAAAGGTTCAAATGAAACAATGGAGGATTTCTAACAGATCTAGGGTAACGATGGAAAAGGATCCTACTTAGCAAGTAAGGGCTATCTGATAAATTATTTAATAGCTTAAATACAAAGCAGAGATCCGAGACTGTCCTCCTAGAGCGCAGAGGGACATAATCATGGGAATTGGAAGAAGAAGAGGAAAGATGAAACCTGGAAATGGAGTACGCATGGAACTTCCTCTTCTTATTACGCTCTATGCATCTGGTAAAAATATTATTGTTTCATAAAGGAAAACTCCTATAGCAAATATTGCATCATAACCTCTGCGAAAAATTGTTCATCGAACTTGCCATATGTGCAATGTCGATCGTCATAATTATTTACATCACACATGTAGTCTGAAACTGTGTCTCGTAAACTAATCCACTAACCATACCTGGACATACGGGAACGGGGTCCACTTTTCGCGGAATTATAATACACACACACAAAACCAGACTTCCTGCATACCTACCGCACGGTGGCACAAACCGCATAATAATTATCAATAACAAATAGCACAAGCGGCAGATATCCCACGTAAGAGACGCAGCATCGACATTATTTATATAAGAGTAATGTCAAAGTGCATCTACATATAATAGTGTAGCCCGGGTGGTCCCGCGGATCCTACCAATATTCGATCGAATGCATTCGTATTTGTATGCGATTTGTCTAATTAGTGCTTGATTGAATTATACGTCGGCTTGTGCAAACAGTGCCGTGCAATTTTAAACTGGGAGGGGGAATAAGAGGCGCGTGCCTCAGGCGCACGACGAGTGGGCGGCAAGTGTTCTTCAACGTGAAAATGTTAATAGGTTCCGTTGCCGCCTTAAAACTCTCTTCGAAGTCCGTGGATATGCGAATTTAATTAATTTATTGAATCTTCTTCTTCTTAACAGTCTGTTTTAATCCTCTTTTGAACATACATAGGACTTGCTTGCATGTTACCACGTTTGCCTGTCCTGGACTATCTGTTGCCATTCATTTAACGCACGCAGTTTATATCGTGGACCCATCTTTTGGGCCTTCAAAGCGTAGTCTTATTCCTTTTTTTTTTTTTTTAAGAAAAGAGTATGCAGTTTGAATTTTAGTAGTTTTTATAATCCCATTTGTTAAAAAAAAACGAAAGTTGGTCCCTATCATATAGAGAGAGAGAGATCAAAGCTACACGTAATTTGTGCAACTATCCTTATTCGTTTGTAACTTTAAAAGTTTAAACGGTTTTTAAATCCTGTATCATCATAATTTTCAGCTGTTCACCATCCACTGCTAGATGAAGGCCTCTCCAATCCTCTTCCATTCCTATCTGTCTTGAGCAATCTACAGCCAATTGTCCACTTGGTCTGTCTTGCTTCCTTTCACATCCTCTCAGATATCATTCCAGCATTTCTCGCGTCCATCTGCCATCCATTCTTCTCGCAATGTGTCCACTTCAATTTTTTCACACATTCTGCTATATCTGCCACTTTGGTCATACTTCTTACCCATGTAGTCCTCTTATGATCTCTTCTTATCATACCAAGCATACATATTTCCATACTTATCTGTGTGCACCCTCATCATACGTAACATTCTTGAATTAAGCATCCACGTTTCACATCCATACGTCATAACTGGCACCACGCATCTTTCATCCACTCTTCTCGCTGTGTCCAGCCAATTGCCACTTCAACTTTTTCACACGTTCCGCTATATCTGCCACTTTGGTCATACTTCTTACTCACGCATTCCTCTTACGATCTCTTCTTGTTATATACATCTGCACTGCACTGGATCTTACGTAACATTCTTGAATTCAGCATCCATACGTCATAACTGGCAGTACGCATTGGTCGTATGCCTTATTTTTTAAGCATAGCAGGATGTTGGATGTAAAAATTATGTTCATTCTTGCAAAAGCGCTGCATCCTAGTTTCAGTCTTCGTTTAAAATCCTACACCCTTCTTCGTATTCAGTAGAATGTATGAGCATTCCAGATTACTCGTGATATTATCAACGAATTTAAGGCTACATTGAAGCTGAACTAAGATTTTCCGTATACAAGATGAAGTGTTCTCGACAAAGAAAGTACTTTGTTAGTGTGGATTTTAATATTAGATATTTTTTGTTACGTTGATCGTTTTATTCTAACGATGGTACGGCACTTAGGACAATGAGTGTCATCGTTTCCAGTGCGTATCGTATATCACTATCGATTTAGCATATTTAACATGTGAGTCGCCTAGTTCCAAATCCCGATAAGTCCATAAAACTCACTTGTTCGCAAACGCGGATTTTCTGCTACAGACTTATTTGCTTGATGGCGTTTAAACTCATTTAAACTTAATTTTGTTGATATTAAACAAAATATTGAGATTAGAAACATGGACTTATCGTTGTTTGTTTCTAAATATGGCTTTTATCAGCTTTTATCATTGTGCAATAATTGTCAGTTTTTGGAACTAACACTGATTTTCAATATTTTTTTACGGCGCACTTGACGGTATTTGGAATAATTCAAGTATAAGGCATCGTTTGAAAACATTCTTAGAACCAGAAAATATTTTATCCTCGTTTTTTATATATTGTGGACTTATCGGGATTTTGAACTAGGCGACTCATGTAGGCACTTGGCGTTTCAAGATTTTTGTTATTTCCGCATTTCGATTTTCGGTTTACGGCGTACGTACGATAAATCGAACTCTTACCAAAGTACCCAAGTACCGAGGGGGTTAAGATACGGTGTGGCCTCTGGTATCTCGTGTGGATCTGTGTCTCCCCCGTCGTCGATGATATTGTGTGGATATGTGTAGTAGCGGTGCGATTTGAAAATAAATAAATTTTAAGCGAAGGTATAAGGGGGCAACGCGAGCAAAAAGTTCGTCGGCCATTGTTATATTCCGTTGGCGGTTGGTGGTGCGCGCATGGCATGCGGGAGGGAATCCTCTTTTGTGTTTGTCCCAACATTTTGTAATGTAATATTTTGTTGACCTGTCGAGACCTATGTGTATATTTAACTTTATCATATCGCATACGTATACAAACACGGGACGGAGGCAGGGGTGGATTTTGCGCTCGAATTCGAATGAAAAATATCAATTATTCGAACAGCATGCGCGCACAATGTTCCTTATGCTAAAAAACTGAGCTATAATCTGTCTGATTTAGTATCTAAGTAGTGTGTCACACCACTTAGATAGAAATCGATAAAATTTAAATAGTATTTATCGACCGTGCTCTTACTTTTCAGTCAGTTTTCCTGAGTGACTCTCAGTCTTCCTAAAATAGAATGGAGAATTTAACTGAAAATTTTATTTATTCAAATATAAAATTCCTACTATGTAGAATCATTGATCGGTAAAGATTTTCGAGCTAACAGCTAAATTAGAGAAAACCTTGCAAAATTGGGAGGTTTGGGGTCTTCAGATTATATGTATACATATGTACATACATATATATCATAGATATAGAATACAAAATGCGACAAAAAAATCGTCGCATTTTACTAAGACTAGGGATGAATGGACAGACTTGAATAACAAAGAAGTGACCTTTTTTTTCGCTATAGAATAACTGCTCTACCAGTGCACTGTGCACTGGTCGTGGTGGAGACATTTTTTCGGGACATGTTATTCCATATCTATGATGTATGTATGTATTATTCAAAATGAAATTAAATGTTACTCATTTATTAAATGGTTAGCAGTATGAAATAAGCTTCATGATATTTTTTAATGTTAGACAGTTTATTACTAAAAAGTATTATTGAAAAGCGATTTATTGCTTTTTATAGCCATGAAGTTATGTGTAGAAATAGGATTCATTTTGATTTTGTGTAAATTGTGTGTCAACGTTGGATGACAGTGAGAGCAGCAGGTTTTCATACAAAGAGCCGCATGAGGTTCCGGAGCCGCCGGTTCCCGACCACTGTACTAGATAATTATATACTATTTATATAGATCAATTGTAATTCAAAATTTTATATCAATTGCATTATAATTATTTCTGTCATAAATCCTCCATTGCTTCATTTGAATCTTTGTTCTACTAATTATTCGCAAAACTCTTTCATTCGTAGATCCCGCTCGTCGTTCAAAGAAATTCCGGCACATATTGTTTTTTTTCACTATTCTTTACCCTCCTTCAGATTTTCTTTACTTAAATTCCTTTCCAGCCCTAACTCCTAAGTTCCTTTCTTGCTATGATCTGTTCATTGTTTGTTACTATTTTGGCTGTATTGTATTATGTGGAATTAATATTATATATTGTACTATATGAGCTGTATGTCCAACTGTACCAACTTGCTTTTTCATTAAAACATTTAGACACGTGCAACTTCAGATGACTATTATTCACATGATGAAAAGTTTACATATGTATGTATATGCTTGAAACTTGGTCCAATAATCTCTTAATGTGTTACAAATATACCTGTGAAATATTAGTGTTCCCAACCTAGCCTATAAGAAATAAAAAATTGTTATTGACTCTTAATTGTCAGACAGGGTATATAATGATGGATTTTTAATATTTTATACAGTTGTTTACTAAGGAAGAGCGGCAATTGATTCGCACACTGATCGTTGAAAAAACAATCGTGAGAAATGATCACCTATAGATAAATTACAGCAGGGGTTGCCACACGTTAGATATAATCAGCATTCTTCACTGCTCATTTTATTATATAACTCGCTTTTGCTTTAATTTTTCCTCGATGTGTTTGTTTTTTTTACATTTGAATTTTTTTTAATTACTCGGTGAGATACCATTCTTAGACAATATGTTTGTGGAACGGTGGAGATCCTCCCTCTATCAAATTTTATTATTCTCGGGGAGATTCAAAACGAGGATAGGACGCCTTAAAAGGTGGGTGTGGCATTCTTTCAGATTTGATTATAGGGTAACCTAATGAGATTCAAAGATAAAGGAGCTAGGTGTCTCAGTTCTCAACAGCCAATAACCTTACGCTTTATCCTGTCGTAACTCTCGGCCATGATAGCTTTTATTATATTATACGGCCTGTCAAAATTTTATGAATCGTGTTAACTCCACACAATAATATCGACGTGTTAATGTAATATATGTACGATTCGTGTCAACGATAATATCGCCACCAACGTGAAATATAACGGACGAGATGAAAACTTTCATATAGAATTGTAATATTTCACTAGAGTATCCATAAATTATACATACATATGTACATAGGTGCGGTTGTGTTATTTTTAATGGTGTTTAATTTTTTTACTCAATTAAATACCATCGTATTACAGACGCAAAAATAGTAATTAGCATGGAACTGCACTGTACGAGCGAAATATACAAACTGGTCAAACTAGTACTATTAAATTTTAATACGCAAAATCATCCTAGGCGAACATTGTGTTAACACATTTCAGACCGGACTGAGACCGAACTTGGGCTTTTCTACAGCATCAAGTCGATCTTCGTAATTTCATTGATAGCGGCAATGTTAAACGATAAAGTCGCATTGCCCAATAACTCCATAGATAGTCTTTTGAATTACCCATAAATTACGCCGTCTAATTGCGAAGTTCACTTTATATTATTCTGGTAATTGATTTTTCATGATTTTTCCAAGAAGCACGCGCGACCGATTTTCAACCGGAATATTATAACAACAATCCAGTACACTAATCAGCATCAACTTTTACCGAGACTCTTCTAATTTTACTGTTGGGACGCTAATGGCTCATCATTACACCGAATGGTTATCGTCCGTGGTTATTGAATCGACTAGAAACATTATGCAGAAAATAGTGCTGCTCTAACTGTCACAGTTGCATTATTAAATATATAAAAACCGGATCCAATCCAAATAATAAAACGCACAGAACATACGACCGTCCGTGTAAATGAGCATTTATTTTAATAACGATTAATTATATGTCGATTTGTAAATGCCACATCGACATCTACGATTCGCAAATAAATATTCATAATACACGCTATTTTTTTTTTTTTTTTTTTGTATCGGTGAAAAAAAAAAACCGAAAGAAATAAATACTCATTTAGTTGAAATCGAAACCGATCGCAATGTTTATTTTTTCGAAGACGCCACTTATTCGATACGTCAAGGTAAACACGTTCTCCTCTTAGCATTGCTAAAATACGTGTTCGGAAAAGAGAATTATTATACTTACGCTAAAGTCGATGATGATATTCGAGTGTATAAACGACGCTCTTCGGTTTCAGGAACAAAAATTAACATTGAATGCCACGCGAAATAAGGCACGAGGCGCATTACCTTAACCCCGCGACGGCCAAGTGATGTTGAAATATTTTTATTTCCTTATTAACGGATATTATTAAAACACCAAACAAACCATATTTTTCATTACTCAAGCGATCAATGTATATCATTGATTTTTTTCAGATTGCCACTACACATTTTGATGTAACAAAAGTCAAAAAATGATCAAAAGTTAATCACTCGTTTAAAAGTACACGCTTAATAGATTATGCATACATATATTTGATTGTGATTATATACAATTTTAAATCCAACATTTTTCTATGCTTAAAAAAGAAGGCATACGACCAATGCGTAGTGTCAGTTATGACGTATGGATGTGAAACTAGGATGCTAAATTCAAGAATGCTACATAAGATCCAACGCACACAGAGAAGCATGGAAAGATGTACATATATAACAAGAAGAGATCGTAAGAGGAATACATGGTTAAGAAGTATGACCAAAGTGGCAGATTTAGCAGAACGTGTAAAAAAGTTTAAGTGACAATGGGGTGGACACATTTATATCTAGGACAATCGGTGATGAAGTGCCTAGGACTAGGATGAAGTGCTTTTATAAGAATGAACATTGTTTTTATATCTAACATTCCGCTATGCTTAAAAAATAAGGCATACGACCAATGCGTACTGCCAGTTATGTATGGATGTGAAAAGTAGATGCTAAATTCAAGAATGTCACACAAGATCCAGTGCACACAGAGATGTATGCTCGTTATAACGAAAAGAGATCTAAAGAGGAATACATGGGTAAGAGGAATAGCCAAAGTGGCAGATATAGCGAAACGTGTGAAAAAGTTGAAGTGGACACATAGCGAGAAGAATGGATGGCAGATGGAGAATGGAGAAATACTGGAATGGTATCCGAGAGGATGTGGCCTTCATCCAGCAGTGGATGGTGAACGGCTGAAAATGATGATGATATACAATTTTATAAAAAGTAGAATGTTTCAGTTATAAAATGGTATAGTTTTAGTATGGTTGTTCTGTTAATTTAAATAAAAGCTTATACAATATACACGGTGTACGGCTGTGGAGCGCAACGTGTTGCACATGTGTATTTCATCTATGTAGACAAAATCGATAGCGGTTGGTCAAGTCGGTATGTGTGTCCAAGATGTGAATGTAGGATAACTCTGTTTCCTAAGATAAGTTGGAAAGGCTCGAGTGTTCGCTATAAAGAGGTGAAATTCCGATGTTTATTGCGAGGCGATCCGCGTGGGCGGTTTTGCACCAACCTTCACTTGGGCGGTGTTTCGCTAATCCCACACCTACCTTCCACAAATCTAACCCATTGCCGATTGTAGGAAATTGGCATATCTGCAGATCCTCAAGATAAGACGAAAAATGTCTAAGGAACCTCATCGTCTGTGAGTGTATGACCGTGTCGTATCGTGTGCTTAGTCGTAGGCGGGCAAAATGCGTGAACGATTTTCATTTGCCAAATGCCATTGTACAAATAATGTCAATTAACGGTAACAATTTCAATACATTATACTAATGGCCGTTTACGCATTGTAAAAAGTTCAAAAAAGTTATATTATAAAATAAATTGGTTAGTCCAACAAATCTTAGCGTACAACTCGTTATATAGGTACAGAAATATTTCCGAAACAGGATATAAATATTTTTTTACAACATTTGTAAAAACATGTATTTTGAAGATGCCTCATATATATCAACCTTCGCCATCTTAGTAGCAACATTCAAATTAGTTTTTTTCTTATGAAAACAAAGCGTTGTAATTTATATTTGTCTTTTAATTTTGAAAAGGCATTTCATATTGTGAAATTCCTTCAATTAAAAATTGTTTCGTGTCACAATCGGGTTTGAATAATCACTGGCAAAATATTCACACAGTAGTGTATAACATTTTAATCAATTTCCAAAATGAAACAACGTTGGTTATGTATCATTGTTTCGCGGGGATAACACGTTATATGGTTTATTGTATAAATAAATAAATAAATATTGATAGAAAATTGTTCACAACCTCTGACTAGGTAATGTCGTCAATAAAGTGCATTAACAAGACGTTAAATAGTGTTGCTTTTATTTGCGTTAGGCTTAAGTATCTGCATTTCATGAAATCATATCTCATATTTGAAGTGACTTACCAAGTCGGAAACTACGATTTGAGTGTCTGCCTAATTACCATAATGTCTGAACTTGTATTCCGCATTTTTTACATACAAAATTGAGTCATGTTATCTGCAAGATAAACATTTCAGAAATATTTTGTTGTCGAAATCAATTCGAAGAATTTATTCGGTCATTATTGTAAAATTATCTCATCGTATAAAATACTACCGATCGACTATTACGAAATCGATACACATTTATAACGTTTTCGTGGATATTTTCAACACAACGAGCTGTAATTAAAATAATGAGGACTAGATCGGAATCGTATATCGACTTCAGAGTTTTTTCATAGATTAAATTGTCATAATCACTCATTTAACGTGTGATCACATTATAACGCTTTTCGTGGCTAAGAGAATGTTTACTTGATTGCATTCTAAGACTACAAAGCAATGTTGATATTATCACTAACGATAACGTATCTAATATAATTTGAAAAAGCACTGCGAAGGCTATGCCCATCATGATAAAAATTAAACGAACTCACACACGAAATCATCAATAAGCGAATATCAATTGTGAATATTTCGATGATTGGAAAATTCGATTATCGTTAACGCATGTCAAAAATTTCACGCAGAGTTCACTTGCGGTTTTTGATGAAAGAAAAAATAAAAAAGCATATGTAACTAATTGTTCTGACCCTCATTTCAGATGTTCCCTGAGAAAAAACGCAACACTTATAAACTCGTACGATGAGTGAGATATTGAAGAGAACTTTTTGACGTGGCATTTGGTCAAGTTTGTGGGAATAGAATTGAGAATATTCAAACACTCGGCGAGCTGTCAACTTCGCGATGGAAAGATTAATAAATGAATATTTCTGAGAGTCGTATAACCTTTCCCGAAATGGATAGTAGAAGAAAAAACTATCCAAATCACTTTCACTCGATTTCTCAGATGAAGACTTCATACAATATATTTACTGTAGGTATACGATTTCGATCAGATTTTAATTGTCAGAGAGAGTAAAATTCGAGCTTTTAATTAATAAGTCTGAAACTTTGTATGTATGTATACACATATAAAGCTTTTACTATGCATTTTTAAATAATCACTAAAAGTAATTAAATTTTTTTTTTATTATTCATAAAGAAAACTTGCTCATTTGATCAATTTTATAAACTCATACAAGCACACTTCGATCAATTAGATTACATATATTATTACAATCATTAAAATAAATCACCCATTCATGATCATAATGTAACGTGTTTTAACATCCACACCAGTAATTTTAAATTATTTATTATTTAAAATAAACAATGACGCATACGTACACTTAATTAATACTATTATTTGCGTTTCTACGCGTTCGAAAAGTAAAAGATGCGGATCTTAATTTTTTTTTATACTTAGTCATCACACAAGAGAGAACATATGTATGTATGTACATATGTACGTGTGAGTCATAACTTTAAGAATCGTACAGTTTTCCCGACAGTTTCTCGGAAATCATCCGCACTACATACATTTAGATGACTGCAATATTGTATCACGCACGTTCGATTGTATCATTGGGATTTCTGCGAAATCGTTATTAAATTTAATCGACACGGTGATATACCTAGTGCAAGCGACGGTTGAATAGTAACATGAGTCAAATTACACGACGATTTTCGCGTAAGTTACAATATAAATTTCAGATCATTGAATAGCCGTGCAATAGGGTCGGGTTTACAACGTCGTAACCCCGTTCTACCCGAGTGATCCCACAGTTTCTGCGATACAAAGTCGTGCCAATTGTATCGGGCTGCTGAGGGTACCTATTCGCACTATTACGACCGTAGATGATGGTTCGAATCATTTCACACTGACTGCCTTATAATTTTATTACGATCGATCTCCAACTCTCACTTGGCGGAAGATTCAATCACAGAGGTTAAATTCCAATCATAAATTATATTGATTATGTATAAACATACATACATATAGTGCGTGTGTGTGTTTCGGTGTTCTGTTCGAGTGTGGACGTGGCTCATAATAAACTGATTAACGCTGATAATATATACCTGACAGAGCGCGAGCTTTTTAACGCTGCGGGTTTTAGCCCCGCGCATGGGAGGCTTTTAAGCGCATTTTTTACATCCGGTTGATTTATGTAAACACGTCCGGCTACAGGCGTATAACGCTGTCCTTATTTATTTCATAAAAGGAGTCACGCTGGGCGCGTCTTAGTTACTCGGAGATGGCTCAATGCCTCTACAAAAAGGTATAAAAGCTCGCTAAAATACAATGATTTACTTGGTTTGACAATTTGACATACTTACTCTGTCTTTTAAATGTGAAAAATCGTAATACGATGTCACTTATTGCTCGTTGGTGAATTAAAGCTAGAACAGAAACGAACGAAGTTCAATTATATTTATTTATTTAATATGAACTAACATACAACTCATAGAGTACCCATAGAGTACCTACAATCTACTATATAAAATTCAATGTTTGTTTGTTTGTCATTCCGCTATGCAAATCTACAGTTTTCAACTTAGAACCGCCAAACTTGGTATACTATCTCATGATACCCTAAGTAAGACCGTAGTTGGGTTTTGGAAGGGGTTGAAACCCGGGGTCAAGGGGGCCCCATACAATTTTTTTAATCTGAAAAAAAATTTGTACTGGACAATAAATGTTTTCATTTGTTTCAATTTTTCATTCAATTTTTGTTTGTACTGTAGAATAAATGTCACCCACCCGAGCAACGCCGGGCAATTCAGCTAGTATAAAATAAAATTAATTCCACATAATACAATACAACCAAAATAGTTACAAACAAAGAACAAATCATAGCAAGAAAGGAACTCGAGTGAAGAAAATCTGAAGGAGGGTAAGGAATAGCGAAAAGGATCAATATTTATTTATTTATTTATTTAATAATTACATGGAGAGGCGGCATAGCCGAAAGGCCCATGGGGTTTGGTACAAAAATAAAAATAAGATTAAATTAACATAAAAATAAAATGAATAATGGTCCATTTATTAAAGAATTACAAATACCCATTGTTTTTTTAAGAATATATCTAGTTGATTTTTATATAAATTAACATTTTTCAAAGTGACTATGACTTTTTATGAATTTTTCAAAGTGACTTGAATCCGGAAGACTATTTCAAACTTCAACCACTCTATTTGAAAAGAATGAATCTCTAACAATCTTATTTGATTTTTCTTTACGGAGTCTAAGCGTGATATTACATTCAGCAACAAATCGGGACACCAGGTTTTTTTTGAACCTCGGCGACCAGATAGATATACAGGTTCCAATGGTAAGTATCCCGATGTATTACACGATGCGATTCTGGGTTGCTTGAAAATTTCTTGAAGTCAATGTTCGCCGAAAAAAATCTTCACCAAAACCCTTTTCTGACCTTTTTTTTTGCATCGTCGTACTCAATTGTCAACGCAACGCAACGTCAACGCAATTGTTTCGAAAACAATGAAATTCAGAAAGAAATACGAGAGGTTGAATTTTATATATTTTCTACGTCTACATAGACCTCTTTTTTATAGACGTCTTCCTAGACCTATTTTTTTTTGTATGAAGATTATGAGATGAGCAGGTAGCTGGTGAGTGAAAAGTGGCGCAATGTAATAAGATGCTCGCCACCGCCAAAAAAAATCTGGTGTTGGTTTTGTTGCTCAATGTAATATCGCTCTAAGAGTATGACCTCTTAGATGAGGGTTCTCATTGAACAATATGAGGTTTGTCATTTCACATGAATAATCATTGTTTTTTTGTATTTTGAATACTTCAATTAAATCACCTCTTAATCTCCTCGTCTCCAGTGTGGAGAGATTCAGTCTTTTAAATCTTTCATGATGAGGTATTTCGTTATATGACGAGCAGGATCTATGAATGAAGTAGTTTTGCGAGTAATTAGTAGAACAAAGATTCAAATGAAAAATTGGAGGATTTCTAGCAGATCTAGGGGAACAATGGAGAAGAATCCCACTTAGCAAATAAGGGCTATCTGATAAATTATTTAATAACTTAAATACAAAGCAGAGATTCAAGACTGTCCTTCTAATAAACCGCAGAGGGATATAATCATGGGAGTTGGAAGAAGAAGAGGAAATACGACACCTGGAAATGGAGTATGCATGGAACTTCCTATTAATTTTTTCCAGTTTAGTAATGCAATCTTGGTAAAACGGGTTCCATATAGTACTAGCAAATTCCAGGTGACTTCTCACAAATACATTTTATAGCAAAGACACAGTATCAGGACGTAAAGGTTCTGGATACTCTCATTATAGCTTTCTATATATTGTCAATTCATTTAAATTATACTCAAATTTGTATTTGTATTTATTTAAATTAAATCATTTCATTATTTAGCTTTCAGCAAAGGTTTTCCATACAAATTCAACGAATATATCATAATAAATCTGTAAGCTTTATTTTATTAAAATGGAGGCTCTTCTCGGTTAGTCTTAGATGGATAGTAAAAATGATTATTACAGATAAAAGCCACTTTTATTTAATTATAATTGTTTCATTCATTTTTTTCTCATAATACGAGAATATTGAATTTTTAATTAAAATACGAAGTACCTTATGAATTCAATATCTCTGTGTTCACTACATATTTGCCAATTGATGTTTATTTTGAATGATTACCACTATTAGTTTTTAATAAACCATTGAAAAAATTTATCTAGTTACATATGACATACATCAAATGCGTGTGTAGATGGTATATGTACATACATATGTACTTTCAAATTGAAATTTCAACCAAAAGTAAAACAGAACATACGAGTATGTGCAATGCAATAAAAGTAAAATAAAAAGCGTGTATAAATCTTCGATGAGAAATTTTCGCGTTATCAATCAACGCTACCTATTATTATGATTGACGTTAATGACTTGTAATATTTATCGATTATTAATATATTAGCAATTAGTCAAATTTGTTACGCAGCATCTTAACCGCGGTGAACGGAAATAGTCGATCAGAGACATAAGTCATTTTTTTTCCCACACACACACACACACACGATCTGATTAGCACAAACATGCATACGTATAATATCGTACATTTATATAAAGCTTACAGTGTATAATACTATATTTAATATGAACGTCACACTAATACTGTCCGCAATACGGGCAACTGTCAACTCCGAATTAAGTTATTGAACCGCATTCGGCTTTGAAAGTTTCGACCGGTCGCTCGCGTACGAAAGCTCGGGAAACCCGACGACAAACTTTTACGTACCTCTTTGGCAATTTCATTTTCAGACCGAACCACGATAATATCTTCAGTGCAAAAACGGTCACATAAACGTGAAGAGTGAGATGAATAAATGCGATAGGAAAACGGGCGAGAGCGAGCGAGAGTGTATGCTTTTAACGTGCAGAGTGCGGTGGCTCGCCAACCAATGGTATTAAACGGCGGTCATTGCAAAAGAATTAGCGACACTTAAAGTCGATACTGTATTTTAATATCAATATTGGCATTTTTGTTTTCTTTCAGACGCGTCTGAAAGCGATTCTGTGCGATAAACCTGTCGTTGGACGCTCGAAGCTCCGCGGGATATCGCAAGCTTCGGGCGAATTTGATATTAGCGCTCTCGTATTATATTTGCTATTCTATTACACGCTGTAACTAAGCTAAGTAAGTATTAGAGTGCAGTGGGGGCTTTTGCCAATTATATCGGTTAGCTTTGGATTTATTCGATCGAACGGTTAAAGGTTACGGGAGGAAATTATCGTAGGTTCACATTTAAATGTTACCGTTTCGACGCAACTACGGTAAAATATTATTAGGTAAGTATAATACTTATGATTTTGCGCAATGCGCTTTATATTTTCACCATTGAAAATCATTGTTTAACATTGCACAATTAGATCACAAAAATTACGGAATACAATGAGACTTTCGCTCGATGGGATGAGCGGGCTCATCATTTACAATATGTACACAAAAGTATTGCGCGATAGCTTTTAATAGTAGCACAGAAATTTAGATAAAATATATTTTATATGAAAATTGCATGACATTTTGTATCGACTGTGTTTATTAGTGCCATCATCAAAAAGAATCACCTAAACCTCCTACAATGTCTATTACTTGCTAAGTAGGATCCTTCTACAATGTTTCATTTGAATCTTTGTTCAACTAATTACTAGCAAAACTCCTACATTCATATGTAGATCCTGCTCGTCATTCAACGAAATTCCTGCATATATTTTTTTTTTTTTCGCTATTTCTTGCCCTCCATCAGATTTTTTTTACTCGAGTTCCTTTCCAGCCCAAGCTCCTAAAGTTCCTTTCTTGCTATGTGTGTAACCACTTTGCCTGTATTATATAGAATTCGTTCATTTTGTACTTTATGCGCTGTATATTACTTAAATAAATAAACAAACATTATTATAATTAATCACAATTTACATAAGATTATTTAATATAATTTTCATCCACGTTAGGTTAAGTTCATAAACATACCATATAAAAATTTCACACCGTGTACCTACTACTGCAGCAGAATAATTTTCAATTAACACTTACACAATTATAATTATTATCGATTCATTTGAACACATCATGATTCTCACATCAGATCAGCTATAATTTCAATCACACTTACAATCGGTAATAGTGTACTTAAAAGGAACCGTACACACAACTTGTTTAATGTTCAATACTCCCACCAGATATTATTGATTGATCGGAAGCTAAACACACTATTATGTAGTACAAACGTTTAAACACAGTTTCGTTGATTTTGAGCACACTGAAATGTGCAGCTTATACATACTGAGCTTTTGTTATTCGTCGATTTTTCGCACAACTGTTGGCGACTACTGAGCCCTGGCTGGCTTGAGGTTTTAATTAACGCCATTTGCTCCAGTGTCCCGACGATGGAGTGGTGGTGTGTCCATTTTTACAACCCGCTTACATAATTGGGTGTCTCTGCACAGCGGCGAGCACCTAGTTAAGTTGCACCAATGAAATATTTATGAGCTCGTAGAAGCAGCGAATGCACCGAGCGAACGAAGGGGACCACATGTGATAACCGGCCCTGCTGCACAGAGTATCAAGTTGTTATATTTTTACCCGTGCCGAGGCAATCCTTTGTTACCCACAGACGTTAAATTAAATCAAAAACACCAACAGCGGATTCAATTAAGTCGGCGAGAGGGTTCAAAAACCGATGCGATGCGATGCATGTGCGTATGTGGTGCAACTGTAAATTTTGCACGTGCGTGGGAAGTGCTTTATAGCCGGTGCGAAATTGCTTATATTGAAAACCGGCAGCGGTCATCAATTTACATAAATATTAAACGTATTTATTTGACGTAGTGTGGTGTTTGTCAACCTCTTGCCTGCGCCGGAAGATAACAACAATAAGTCGGCAACAATTTATGCGTAACGTATCAAACGTTAAGTGTACTTCTACCTCTCCGCATTGAGAGAGTTCTATCCCCCTCTTTTAATACCTTTATATGTATGATGTTATATATATATATATATATATATATATATATTGTATATCCGAGCAACGGTAACGAATATGATTTACTGTCAGTATCTCGAATGCTAATCTATTTTATATCGCTTTTCACTGTTGTGGCAAATGTGTTGCCGTGGTCGCGTCCAGTGCGTCAAAATAATTTCTATGTCGCACGAATTATTTACTAGATAGTACAAAACGTGTTTTGCGACCATAAAACAACAATGGAATCTGTTCAATATTTATTGATACCATTTTGGGCAAACAAACTCATATACATTGCCACATCTTTTATTTTATTTTTTATTTTTTATTTTTTTTTTTTTTTTGTTCAAATTTGGCAATACTGTCCTCTCATTCTTTCTTTTTCATTTATAATACTGTTTTTTTTTTTGATTTTTAACTAAAACCAAACCCCATGGGCCTATCGGCTATGCCGCCTCTCCATGTAATTATTAAATAAATAAATCTTATTATGTGTAAAAAGCGTCTTTTTACACATTAATTGTGCGTTTGAAGTCATACAGTATATTTTTCGCTTGCGTACTAGTCGTATATCTCGTATATAATTGTCCGACTATGTATGTACGCATTAAGTACACACTTTGATAAATTCTGATATGGAACCCACACTTATATGTACAACGGTCAGCGTGTAAAACACTTGTTATGCGATTACAGTTTAAAATTTATTATATTAACGCATTCAGTTCGCGACAGTGTCTCTAACCGTTGGCGTAATTTTTGTAACAATAAGTACATAACGTCTCGTTTGGGAAAAATAATAATTTTATTAAATAATATTTATTCCGCGGATTATTGTCAGGTTTTGCTTGTACGTGTATCGAAACGTATACATATTATGTATTAAATAACTTTCTATGAACACGCGATCCTGCGTGTTGACTTTTATTCAATTAATAACGTTAATGGTCCCGTAATAAATTTAACGCGTTGCTTTATTGAAAACGTTGAGGAAAATAAGCGTTGAAATGTCGTGGCGATATCTACAATATTTTTCATACATTTTTTGCGACTAAATTCTTCTAATACGGCGACACACTGATTAGTCAACAGTAGCTTTAATGTATACGATTTATTTTGTGTGAATTTAGTCGATTAATCAAGTCGCAATTGAAACTATGTATGTACAATCTTATCGTAAAACGTACGTATGTATATAGGGTTGAAACATAAGCATTGCAAAAAAGAATAAGTGTCAGTTTATAATAATAAATAATAACAAACGCGGAATATCTCACCGCGGATCGCGTGATTATCTCAATTATTTCGCAACTCAAATTCAACTAAGATAATGCATTTATCAGAGGAGAGAGTAAATTGCAGCGGGGAGTAATGATATTTTATGTGCAAAATTACCGGACGGCAAAACTCAACACCTCTTTCGTACAAATGCATACATACGTACATATACCCATTTACAAATTTAATTATTGCGAGATCATTGTTTCAGATATTACAACTCCTCGATACGTACCAATTGTATACGCTCGATAATTACTATTTGCGCGGAAGTTTTACGATTTAAATTGGCACACATACACACACACACACACACACACAGTGTAAATATAATAAAAGGTTCGGGTCGTATCAAATCGATCCGTTTTCCGATGTTGCGTTTTATATTGTCGTCTTGTTCGTGTCGAAGATGAGCCAACAATGTGCGGATCGAATCTTTGCGTTTTGGCTCGCGAACCGCCGGTGCAATATGCTTCACACCTTAATCATGTAACGCTGTAATTGCTGATTTATCAACGATATATTTTATGATCTCGTTCTGGGCTCTCTCTCTGTTTGTACCGTCATGTTCGACCCGCGGCGCACACAATGCTGCACGTGATGGTGCCAGATGCACTCTGCGCCAATCTTTATTGCATTACTTGCGCACTTGCAAACTAAACGCGAAAAACAATAATAATACCAATAAAAATGAGCTCAATTTTCACGCCGATGCTCTATTGTAAATCCCTGAAAGAAATACAATTTCCAATATAGTCGATACCTACCAAATTGAATCCTTATCTGTGTACATACATATGTATGTCTCCGTTTGGTTCTTGTACATTCCTATAGTCTTCAGTAGTACTTACTATAATCCCGTGTGTCTTAAAAGGTGCTTGAGTACAATTGGAAATTTTTATTTCAGGTGATGCATTTACATAGTCAAAACAGATTGAGTAACAGTTCAGAAAAACACGTAGCCAATAAGTGCGGCTCACCGAGATTCATAAAAAACTAAACCAAATATTTATTTAATAATTACATGGAGAGGCGACATAGCCGATAGGCCCATGGGGTTTGGTACAAAAATAAAAATAAGATTAAAACAAAAATAAAATAGAATAAAATTAACATAAAAATAAAATGAATAATGGTCATTTATTAAAGCATTACAAATACCCATTGTTTTTTAAGAATATATCTAATTGATTTTTATATAAATTAACATTTTTTAAAGTGACTATTGAATATGTATGTCAAAATGCTGTGAATCAAAAAGGTTCACAGTGACAATTTTAGTCTGTAGTGCATTTTTGTGACATTTCAAGTACAATTCAAATATCAATTTGAATCTTTAAGTTTTTTAATTAAAAATTTCACTTACCTACGGTGCATTTTTTGAGGTTTTTTGACTGATTTACAGATTATCCCATTCTACGAAAAAACACATGATATATTAGCTTATTTTTAGTTTATCCATATCGGATAATGTATTGTGATCGTGCAAAAATTCGACCTGGTGATTTTGACTGATTTGTAACAGGTATGTACTATGTACCTACCTACCATCCCCTTATCACGTTTTTGTGATTTCTGGAAAATGTCTGTATGTCTGTGTGTTAGGCGGATGTATGTATTTGCCCGTTACATATATAAGAGGATGTACGGCTACTACCCTTTTCTCTTCCCAACAAAATTCGTTAGGGGTATGACTGGCATGAGGTCTTTGGAGTGGAGGAGGAAAGTATCTCTGTTGAAACATATGTTCATGATTATAAATGGACATATGTTCAATGGGGAAATACTAGAGCGTCTCCAACTTTACACTCCGGATGTTTATTGTCGTGCACGGGGTCACGAGCTATTTGTGGTGCCGGGGTACAGAACAATGCTTATGGAACAATGCTTATACAATCCAGCCCGGTGATTACTGCTCTCAAATTATTTAATTCGTTGTCGACTGATGTTGACATTTTCAACATCAGCCTGGCGCAGTTTGTAATCAAACTAAAGACTTATAAATTATAGTATTATTTTGTTATTATTTCTTTTTTTTTTTTTTTTTTTGATTTTCTAATGTTTTTTTTTCTTTATTATATTATATTATACTCTGTGTAACTTTTATGTATCTTTTGATATTCTTATTCTTTTTTTTTTTTTATATATGTATGTATTTAATTTTGATATGTATGTATATGTAATTATATTTTGGGCTAAAACCTGTTTATAAATAAATAAATAAATAAAATAAATAAATAAAGTATGTATGTATGTAAAATCGTTATAACTCAAAAACCGTTTATCCTATTACACTGAAACTTCATTTTTTTAGGGGACCTACATTTGTATGTACATATGTAAGTTTCTAACAATTATAGCTTCGCTACGTGTATACTACTAGGCTACTTATATCGATATATATAAACAGTCATATCACTTATATGAATAAACAGTTTTACGTGAAAATATATATGAAATTTGTACCCGGGCAATGCTTGGTAATTTTACAATAATTTCCCGAAAGAAACAATACATACATACATAGTGTGCTTTTGTATTGCCAGGTTTCGAATCACCGCGCGTCGGAGTCGCCGTTGCATTGTTTATAAATCATATTAATCATTGTTTGTTTACAATTCCTATGAATCTTATTCTCAAAGTGTTATAATGTCAAAACAATATCTCACTTATAATAATAATTAATAATGAATGCGTGAACGTTTAAACGATAACCGTACATATTTATGAATACGGTCGGTCGCATAACTCTCGCACTGTTGATCTTTTCACCCAATGTTTCAAACTCTTAAGCAGTGGAGAATCCAACCAACCAACTTTATGCGGCGTACGTGTTTACAGAACCATTGTACGAACTTCGCCAATATTCCGCAATAATGTATATGTCTTTATTTTCCGCTAATAATAAAATTTTGAATTATTATAAACCAAGCGAGCTGTTCCGCACACTTTCACATCGATTTATACGTGTGTGTGTATGTGCCTCGTATTAAAGACGAGTTGGTAGAAAATTCAATTTTGAAATCGATGCAATGTAATATTTTCCGACATAATAATGAAGGTAGTTATCGTTGGAATGATTTCGCTCTCTTTCAGCGTCGATTCCAATAAAAAGATGGGATGTTTCGGTAACACCTTTGTAGAGTAATAACAAAGAGCATTATGCTTTGTACAATTGCAACGATGCACTCGGGAGTGCAACAACAAATCAGATCAGATCACGCAAACGGGTAATTTGATACGCAATAGTATGTGTGTGTGTAAAATGATATAAGTAGGTAATAAACTTTATATACAATATATATATATAATTTAATCTAATATGGAATCGATTCTTCTATGTACTATGTATGTATGTAGTTACGTTTCTATACACTTGTTTGTAGTATTCGACAAGTACATACATACTATTGTTATGCATATCAGGTGTCGCGCTACGCTATCGATTGGAAAATACATACCTGAAACGCTTTCGGAAGAACATTCCTACACAGAATTTTCCAATCGCCATAATATTTTGTGTCGGGCAAGTGTGTATAATCACTTTGATTTGGTTCGTTTTTTGGTTTTTTTTTCTCTAGCCGTACGATCGATTGGATCACATCTAGAACACTGTGTAATTGAATCAGATCGGATTTGATACGCGGCAAGAAATCGTAACACGGACCGATGCAGATCGTAAAACAATACAATGTTGGAAAAGTCAAAGAAAATTTGCATACCAAAATATATTAAAACCTATAGGCATTAATCGAATATAATCAAAAACATGTATTAGAAAATTTTTAAATGATAAAATGAGTTTTCTTTGTAAATTCACATTTATATATAATACATTTTTGAAAAAAGATGCTAAAAGTTCATAAAATTTTGTAATGTCATGCAGGACGATTATTTTAATAAATAAATAAGAATTAAACATTTTGTATGTGGTTTAAATTTGGTGTTTAATTTTAAAATTATAGTAAGTTGTTGGTCGCTTCACATTTTTTTGTTAATTATTTACAAATAATAAACATAAGGCATTGCCGTATATAATAAACAGTGAACCTAGGCGTTGTAACTGTTTAATTGCGAAAGAAAATTTTTTCTCGTTTCTCTCGCAAATTTTGTAAGAATCGAAAGTTTATATTCATTGTTCGATTCAGTTGTAATTTAACGCATAAACGTCCCACTTCAAACGATAACTTTACAAAATATGATATTCACGTACGAAACAGAAAAACATTTTTCATTTAAATTATTGCAGATTTTGATTCGAAAACTTAAAAAACAGCATACGAATGCGTTAATTATGCATACGTATAAACTGGAGCGTCAGTCGGCTCTCTCATTGCTCTCGATAAATATTTAAATTGCACAAAAAGGCCACAGCGAAGGTGTGGGTCCGAAACCATCTGGAGGTCATAAAGGGGGTCATAATGTCAATCAGACCTCAGCAACCACTTACCGACTTGTCCGTTAAACTTTTTCGCATTAACATAAACAAGTTCAAGTTTAATAAGCCCCCGTCACGGACGTATAATACTGTATATACGGCATTGTGCGAACTCGCCGATTCGCACTCGACTTTTAACACTCGCATAATTGCACGTATCAGTCACATTCTGAATGTGCATTCGATTGCATAAAGAATCAAACTCAACCCTTAGATATAAAATTTTAATAAAAAAACTCAATCAAATATACTTTAGACATGATCAACTCACGTCGATCTTTTAGTTAGTAATTATTTTTTGCAATTGTGACCGTCTATACGTCTCTATTTGGGGTAAGTGTTAAATCATACAAGTGATGTGGATGTATGAGGATACCTAGGTGTGTTTTGTGGGTATGTAACGAGTGTGAACAACGTGAGAATCCCATTTGCAAAACGGCAAATTGGACGTCATCGTTGCTGACGTTTCGAGTTACGAGCGGTTCACATGTTGCAAAAACTGACAAATGCGCAGGCGCGACCCTTCTCATACGACGAATCGGCAAAACGAGCGTATCATACGCTTTGAGCGTATCACAGTTAGTGCCGTTTTAAAATTGACCTCTTTTACATTTTATACGGGACGATTTAAGGCTCACGGTGCTTATTGTAAGGATGGTAGGATCATTTAAACATACATACATATGTACATCAAGTTATACATATAGAAAAATTATATAAGAATAATATCTATAAATCGGTTTCGTGTATTTGTATCGTTTGTGGAAATTGTTCAATCAAAGGATGTGTGCTTATAAAAAGTGTGATTTTTTTGCCAATATATGTAAGTGTGTTTATTATCAACAAAACAAACAATACAAGTTTCGTAAGGTTTAATATTATTATGTATGTATAATTTAATTTATCAATATACATATGCATGAAATAGAACTGTATCTACAATATTAGACCTCGAACCCTCATCTACAACTGAAATTTATTATCATTATTGTATTTTTTTTAATCATATATATGTATAATAATATGTATATAAGATATGCGAATGCAGCAAAATATTTAGGCCTTGGCGTTTTTTAATGCGATGTTGTTGTTATAATTTTAAGTTAATTTTTTCATTCATCAAAATAAATACATGATTATTACTTTATATAAGCTAAATTATTTATAATACATTTTTTTTCAAATACAATTCGGCCAACAACGCTAATTGACTGCACCACGTTATTTTTCCTTTTATACAATTCAAAAGATCTAATCTCTTTATCTACACACACCCTAAATTTATACAAATTTATATGTATAATATATATATATTATAATTTTTAACATTTCCGTATATATATTATGTGTTAGTTGGTGTGTTATTGAAAAAATAATTTAAAAATTAATTACCAACGTGTTTATACTTAATTGTGTGTTAAAAAGTGTTTGTCAATGTAATGCAAGTGTTCGATGTAAATGTGATTAAATTAATTATGTTAGTGTTATTTAATTTAATTTAATCTTCATCAATTAACGGAAAAGCATTATTAAATTGTGCTATTGTCTTCGAACGAATTTAAAAATTAATTAAAAAACAATTATCATAAAGCCTTAATTACTATGTGTGAATTTACTTAATTAACTATCAAATTAAAGATAAAAACATTTAAAAATGAACAACAACTAACATTTTTTTTTAAAAGCTCTAAATAGTCTTTATTTTTCCTATCTAAAGGAATATAATAAATACTCATGTTCAATTTAATTTTGCCGAAACGAAATGTGATTGCGATTGTACGAAATAGTGATGATACACAGTTTTTGGAAGATTCGAAATATTTCTCATCAAATTACAATGATTTCGTTTAAAAAAATTTCCATTTTGCAAACCTTAAAAGTACACTCGATTAAAGGAAACAAATGATTCATTATCTTTTTACAATAGACATCTATAAAAAGTTTTTTTTTGGTATGAAGAAAAAAGCCTAAAAATGCTAAACGTTCAAGAATCGATAAACAATATTGAAATATATATATATAAATACAATATTATGAAAGTTACATGTCAAGCATTATAACAAATCAAATTGGAAAAAATTACAGAATTTGCGATAACATTAATATTTCGTTACTATCTATTTTTTTCATCATTATTATCAATCCGATTATACTCTCAACATTATCAATATTGTTTTTTAAATACATTTATATGTATATTATTTATAATATTGAAATTCAAAAACAAACTTCTTCTATTCAAACGTAACTTTTAAAATAGTCGAATAACTTGGTGATTTCAGTTACAGGCTGTGTTTAATTAACTGATTTGGTAAACCTACAGGAAGTTTCCTGAAACGTAAAACAAACACACATAAAATACAAATATTAACATGTTCGAAATATTTTAAAGCGTTAGTAAATTTTTAGTAATTTATTAAAGCGCGTCTTCATATTTTTTTAAATATCGTAAACATAGTACTTACCTTCGTTATCATCGTGCATCATAATAAATCTTTTAATTATTTTACACAACAATTTTAATTTTAATATCATTTTGCAACATTGAATCATCAAACCCACTAAATAGGGCTTAACATAATATATTTATTTCAACTTTTTTTTTTCAAATTAATCAAACATCAATATAACATTAAAAGCTACTATTCATACGAACATTGTTAACACCTCTATTACATTGCAAATTTATTTCATTCCATATCAATATATATATTTATATTATATAGGTACATCAATATCAAACAATAACATATATTATAAGTAGATACGATGAAAATGCTCTCAATATTTAACGATCGTCACTGTCAGTCAAATTTTTCACAGTAAACCAAACAATAATTTACTATCATCACACAATAGGCTCATAATAATCCTTTCACTGGCGTTCAAAGACATGTTTTAATTCAAAATAATTGACACTTTAAATGTATGAAAGCATTTTCACTCTATTTTACTTTATGTAAGAACTAAACGTGATCAAAGAACACAGTTTCAATAATTATGATAGTTTGAATATTCTCATATATGCTAATGGTATCATTGGGTAAATTATGACTGAATATATTAGCGTCATATACTATGTATATCACATTTGAAACCAAACGAAACGAGGTCGAATTTTCGTATATGGATACAGTAAAAACTGCATATCAACGGATAAAATTGCTGACATCCTACACAGACTTCGGTTAGTTATGTACATATAAGAGAAAAACATATCAGTTTATATCAGTGGTCGGCAACCGGCGGCCCCGGAGCCACACGCGGCTCTTTATATGAAAACCTGCGGCTCTCGCTGTCATTCAACGTTTTGCGCGAAACACAAAATATACAATTTACACAAAATCAAAAAGGAATCCTATTTCTACATATAACTTCATGGCTACAACTTCGTTTTTTTTTTTTTTTAATAATACTATTTAGTAATAAACTGGGGAACATTAAGAAATTCATACTGCTATCCATCTCATAAATGAGTAACATACATCACCATCATTATCATTTTCAGCTGTTCACCACCACTGCTGGATGAAGACCTTTCCAATCCTCTTCCATTCCTGTCTGTCTTGAGCAATCAACATCCAATTGACTCCACACATTCTTCTCAATTCATCAGCCCATCGTCCACTCGGCCTACCTTGCTTTCTTTCACATCCTCTCGGATACCATTCCAGTATTTCTAGCGTCCGTCTGCTTTTCTGCGTCCACATCAACTTTTTCAAACGTTCCGCTATATCTGCCACCTTGGTCATGCTTCTTACCCATGTATTCCACTTGCGATCACTTCTCGTTATACCGAGCATACATCTCTGTGTGAATCATTCTTGAATTTGGCATCCACGTTTTACATCCATACGTCATAACTGACAGTATGCATTGGTCGTGCGTTCATTCTTCCAAAAGCACTCAATCCTACATAGTTTAATTCTTCGATTTATTTTTTCTTCTTCTTTACAACCAGTCATATTCACCAATTGTCTTAGGCATAAATAACTATCAACTATCTCTGCAATATCTACATATCTACATATCTACAGTTGAATACATACATACATACATACATATAATACCAAAGATACAGAGGTACCAAACTTATCAATTTTGCAAGGTTTTCCCAGATTTGGCTCTTAGCTCGAAAAAGATTCCCGACCACTGGTTTATATCATTACTAATTTTATATAGAATTTACAGAAATCTGTGTAAAAAATTATCAATTTTTTTCAGTTGGCAAGTGAAAGGTTCAGTCTCGTTTAGACATTTGGTTTGTATGGTTGTGTTTTGATGTTTCGTTTTGACCTAAGCCAGAATATATTGATTCAACGATAATAATCGTTTCTCTGATCACATTTTGGTAGAGATAGGATAGTATTAGAATATAGTATAGAGGGGTGTGTTGAAGGGGTTGTGAACTTACCGGTCTCGCCGGCTGTTGTCGGTAGCGTGTGGTTACCAATGTCAACGTTGGGTTTCTCAATCGCAATGTCTCCCAACGTCGGCATGCCGCGGTAACGCACTAATTCAACATTTGTTTTATGTTATCACCTGAAAGGCGATAAGCAGCGCGATGGAAAAAAATAAAAGAGAAACGCCATCACTTACGGTGCTACGAAGGTGGTTTTCGTGTACATTACAGTACATGGACTCGACGGAGCTACCATTCCGACGCGTCGCAAATTTTATGAAACGCTGACGGTCGATAATTTTTTTTTTTTCAGCACACTGAGATGTGTAGATGTGTGTGTCACTTATTCTATGCTAATTACACGTACTTTCGTGTACATCTGCACTGCCGTCCTAAGCCCACTAAACGTAACTGACAAAACAACAATATCGAGATAAATGGACTTGAAAGTTTTATTCTAAATTTGTGTTTTTCTTCATATATTACTGATTTATTTAAACTTTTTTTTTGTGCATGAGGTTATTTTCTATTGTGTTTTGATAATTGTAAGGAAAAATTAAAAAAAAAATGAATACTTTAGTAGTTACGTCACTTTTTTACACTTACGTTAAATTTGCTTAGGAAATCATTTGTATTTTAATAGTTGCGTTATTTTAGCTAAGCAAAATGCTTCGGTATCAACTAGCCAAACTAACGTAACTGCATTATCCTTAGACGAAAAAACGTATCTGCTCGCAGAATACGTTGAATTTGCTATGTAAATGTTGGATACGTTATTTAAGTATTGGTGATACTATTTCTCTGCGCATGCAGATACGTTAGATTTAATAGCTTTAAAAAGTCACTTTTGGATGAAGATACATTAATTTTGATATGAAAAATCGCAAGAATACACCCCCATAACACATCTAACTCATTTTCGTAATTTTTGTCAGTTACGTTAAGTGGGCTTAGGACGGCAGTGCAGTACTACCAACACGTAAGTTTATATGTATGTATCAAAAAAAGATTCCCAAATACTACACCCCGAAAAGCTTTTCTTTAAGCTTGTCTTACATTTTAATACTTTTATACTGTCTATAATAATATAATTGGACATTTGTTTGAGACGTAGTTTTAAAGCTTTTCTCCCTTAAAATTTATATTAAAATTTGTTCTGATTTGTATCAAATTGTGCACCCTGATGTTCCTATTGAGCTTAAAAATACAACAACGCTACTGTAAGTTATTACAATACTACATTTATCATTTATTTTCTACTGTATTTGTACATTGGTAACACACATCCACACTTTTTGATTTAATGGTCCCGAATGTGTTCATGTTAATTTTAAAATAAAATGTCATTGAAAGTTCGTTGAATTTTTAAGCACCATAAGCTAGAGCGTCTTCTTAAGCAGAAGCAGCAGCCGACGGGAGAAACCGAGTAGAAAAGTAACATTTGAATGTGTTTTTCAGTATTTTAAGTGATGAAGAGGAAATTTGACATGAAAGTAAAAAAAAAATCGCTCGATTTCTAGTAACATGATATTAAAATGCGGAAAGAGAAAGACGAGCAAGAGTATAAATAGGGTGTTTGATATTTTTTTGTGTTGAAACGTAGCTTAGAAGAACATCAAAACAGATAAACATACATATATGAAGGACTTACGAATTATATTTCAAATAACTACAGGATAAAGTTTTTAAATAATTTATGAGGCCAATCATACGGGGGACATGCCACGGTTGATTTTCAATGTTTTCTCTTAAATTTTCTGCGTTAAATACTGTTCAGTGTTTATCAGAAATTACACAAAATCAACAATATTTAATTCAGCATTCGTTTTATTTACTAATCATTCCTCGAAAGATATCTAAGTAAGCTTCGTATTGGATATATTAGTTGTATTGCATATATTGTATGTGTTTTTTTGTCTCGTTATAATGTTAAATCGTAATATTTTTTTTATGTTAAAAATTAAACAATAAATATTTTAACTGTTACTTTTGTACTGGGTTTCTGCAAATGTATTCATTTAAAATCCTAGAATAAAAGTATGATTAGTTATGAGGTATATGATTATAATAAATAATTATCTGTATGTCTTGAGAGTTTACAGTCGATGTTAATATTATTGAATTTGAATTTGGCGTGATTTCAATCTGAAGTATTCGAGTGAAAATATATATTTATGACTTTGTGCTGGACTGGTGTTTATGTTTTTTTTTTCATGTAATTTTTAAGGTTAATGTTTATATTTGTATAGGAGTCCTTCATGCACAATTCGATCGTAAATAAAATGCTCACACATCTGATACATTATATTATAAATATTATTAAATTTTCTTAAATGAGTATAAAAATAGAGTGAACATTTCATTTCAGATCTGCTTTTCTAATTTCGTATTAGTTTTTGTACATCTAGCAACATTAAACAGACAGACAACAATTGCCTAATTGTTTCTCATACACAGCCAATTTTTTTCGTCAATTTGCCAACAATTATTTATCAACAACAACATTCAAATACAACACTGAACAATTTTACGGTAACAGGTATTCACATTTATGTTACAAGGACATTTAATAGGCTTCTAAATAGTACATACATTAGTATCCTCACATGACGGAAAGTTTATGGGGTGAAATACTTTCAGAACGATTAAATATGAACAATTAAAATTTTTTCGATTGGTCGATGTGTACTTTATAAAAAATTATACCGAATATGATCAACTACGAGTATTTTATATTTAACTAACGAATATTTGACCGTTCTGAAAGTATCGTGAAGTAAGCATGATAGAAGTAGGCGAAGCAAATGTTGCTAGGTCTTCACATTTACGTAACAACATAGATGCTTCTAATAAGTATTTGGTTCAAATCTTACCGAACAAAAGGCCCAGGATAACAACGCCAATGACTCCCATTATGATCATCATCTGAAAATCAATACAGATTCATGCTAAGTTGCATACAATGTAGAGCGAAAATATATCGTATATACAGTATAAAACTGGCTGGCATGTATTCGGATAGGATATTAAAGCTTTGTAGAGCTTACACTTGGCTCACTTCCAAGTAGTTTAAATGTGAAACATATCCAATAGAATGGAAATGGGTTGAAACGTGGTTCAATTTACCTTTAGATTTTGCAACCAAAATTTATTTTTTAACTTGCCGGCTTGCTGTTCGAACTGTGACGCTCCCTGTTGCAGAGCATCTGAAATTAATAGAGAAAAACGATCATTTAACAATTTTTTTAATAATTTAATTAAGCACAAACTATTGATTTATACTCCAGTTACGTTAAAAGTATTGGTATAATGCAACAGAAATGATTACCCGCTCTGTCATCCAACTCTGATAATTTTTGATCCCTCTCTAGCACCTTTTCGACATTTGTTTTCATAATATCCACAACCTATAATGAATTCAATGTTATAAAATATTTTTTTGTAGTTTAAACTCTATTAAAATAAATTTAATTATTAATTTTTATAATATGTTTTAATTGGTATTTTTTTTTAAATGATTAACCTCATCGACTTGTGCTTGCGTCTGTTGTAATCGACGCTGTGCTGCGATCTGTTGTGGTGTTCTTGGCCCTCCGACAATCTCGCCATCTGCTCCCGTTTCAGCTGCACCCGGAGCTAACCCTCCTTCAGCAGCCCTATATTTAAATTTTCGAAATCCAAAAATCATTCACATAATATAATGTTAAAGGCGTTGACGCGCGACGTCGCGTCAAACATGTGAACGTGACGAGCTTTCGTGTCTTCAGAATGAATATCGATTTGTTGTGTTTGCTGATGTGCATGTAGACACATATTAAATTCATACGACGTAAAAGAAGGTCACACGTTTATTAATAATTTAATATTTTTAAACCGTCACGTATGTATACAGTTCTATGTACAAAGTACATAATTGCAATTGCGCTTTATTTATTTCGACGTTAAACAACTGTGAAGAATAAATTGTAAAATGATACGTTTCCATGTTACATAAAAAGAATAACGTGAACGGCTACAAGTCGACTTAAAAGTCAAAGCTTCACTCGGTGTGACGTAGGTCGCGAAAGCTCAGCGCAGATATTGAATGAATCCTCACACACACACACAAAGACTGGTATGTGTGTACGTATATACATACATACATACATATGTACATACATATATATATATATATACATATATATATATATATATATATATATATATATATATATACTTCACACCCACAGCCACGCAGATTCACTCCCATCGGATTATTTTCATCTCTATGAATGAATTTATATATATAAATAAAATCGTTGAATTATTTCATGTACCGATTCCGGCGAAGATCGTAAAATCCATAGTATTTTTAGGGTTGCGTGTAAATTGCCGAGAATAATTTTATTTTTGATTAAAAATTGGCAAATTCGTCGTTTGATTAAACACATAAAAAATGAAATGCGTCACAACAGTGAGTCACATGGAAGATTCTATTTTGTGCAAACGTACGCGAAAATCGATACCTATTTTTGCCCACTGACATAAAGTTGTTTTCCTATATGCATTTAATTAATTAAATATACACCATTAAAAATGAAAACGTCGATTTACATGTAATCTATACAACGCTCTAGATGACTATGTATATGTTTGTAGTAAAATAAAATTTAATTTAAATAAAATTTTAGTCTATGTATGTACATACATGTACGTTCGGTTAATCTATCGAATTAAAGTACTCGTACAAGGCCGTCGAATTATAATTATGGGGCGTTTCTAATGAATTGAATTTGTTTTTTTTTTTTGCATTTTTTTTTGTAATTTTACTACGATGGAATACTATCGCCACAGTAGTGACCATCAATTTGGGCGATATTTAAAAGTGAACTGCAAAAAAATGTGCTAATCAATAAGTGCACGAAAATATAGAGAGGTCGTTGCCGCCGTGTGATATAATATTAGACCTCGTAAAGTATACGTATCGATGGAGGATTTTTGCACAATTGCACGCTAGTTTTTCGTCTGTGGAATGATTGAATCTATTGTATTATCGATGGTGTCGTACGGTTTGGGTGAAATTGTCGAAATTAGCGATCTCGGAATGAGGTGTAGGTACTCTACTCACATTTTTGATCAATGAATCGACGCCTTCGTGGATAGGATGCGCGTCCTCGTTTCCCTCGAGGTTCACGCGAAGGTTCAGCGGGGGAAAGTCCCGATTTTCACAGTCGTTAAGAATGGACCGGAAGTGGTCCTCGACGACTGGGTGGGTGTATATTCGAGAACGGTGCTGAGGGAACGGTCGAGGAAAAGCGACCCGACGAAGTGGTCGAGTCGTTTGCGAAAAGGAAGCGCACAGTCTGCGCATGTAGTGTCGATCGCGCCAACCAACGAACGGAAGCTTTCAAAAGCTCGCGTGTTAATTTAATATAATTATTTTAATTTAATTAAAGTTAACTTTGATTCGACTTTGAAAAAAAAACACCATTCTATATTTTTGCATATACCTGAAAATCTACTTACAAATATGAAATGTTCGTGAATCGTGTTAGATTTTAGTAGGTACGCGATTCAATTTATATTTTACACATTCAAACTTTCTACTAATACAGGTTAAGATTGGCGTATTTTAAAGTACTGCCCAAAGACGATCAAAGGGTCTTAATTTTTGCCATATCAGTGGTCTAATAACAGCCCCAACTACTACATGTATAATGAGTCAAAGTTTCAACGAATAATGAAATAATCGTATGTCATTGAGTGTATTGTTTTAAATTTCAAAATTCGGTATAAGATGCAACGTGATGTAACATTGAACTTCGCACTATCGAGTACTAACTTCGATCTTTTTGATATATGTATGTACATATGTCATCATCATTTTCAGCCGTTCACCATCCACTGCTGGATGAAAGCCTTTCCAATCCTATTCCATTCCTGGCTGTTTTGAACAATCTGCATCCATTTGACTCGACACATTCTTCTCAATTGATCAGCCCATCGTCCACTCGGTCTACCTTGCTTTCTTTCACATCCTCTCGGATACCATTCCAGTATTTCTCGCGTCCATCTGCCATCCATTCTTCTCGCTATGTGTCCACTTCAACTTTTTAACACGTTCCACTATATGTGTGTACATATCTGCAACTTTAGTCATACTTTTTACCCATGTATTCCTATTACGATTTTTTTTCGTTATACCGAGCATACATATCTGTGTGCACTGGATCTTGCGTAACATTCTTGAATTCAGCATCCACGTTTCACATCCATGCGTGATAGCGTATCGGAATGTTGAATTGAAAACCTATGTTCATTCTTCCAAAAGTAATCCATCCTAGTTTTATATGTACATATATAAAATAAGGCGGAATTTCAGTCACAAAACAAATTTTGAAAGTTGCGTTGGGGAAGATTGGTGGGAAAGGGGACTTTAACTTTGCCGTTTCTCAAGTTATACTGGTGGGTTTATAATAAATTTTAATGAGTTAATTATTTTTTCTGATTATATCAATCCACTTAATGCACTAATGCACTACGTCAATTTTATCTACACGATGACGATATTTGTTTTTCATCAAAATAGATTCGTAATGACATAATTTGCTTAATATTGTCATCATTTTTCTGAGAAAAAGTTTTTTTACCAATGCTTCATTTACATTAAATAAAATTTGTCGAATTGTATCAAAAGGTCAAAATCTATACAAATGTTTTATCGAAAATATAAATTTTCAACATGTCCAATTCTTTACATTTCCAACTGAATAAATAGTGATAAAATTAATTGCATCGAAAAAATCGCAACCAAGTGTGGAGACTGTGCAAGCGACACGATAAATTTGCGCATGCGTCACGGCCTGCGGAGAACAAGTGGGGATCAATACTGGGTGGACAACCCACCCAATTTTCCACCCCTTCACCCCATTTAACACCCCTTTGCACACCCCTAAACCGACAAACGTCAAACCTAACCTCGTCTAGTGGCAACACCGGCGCACCACATACAGAATCAGCTGCGCGGGAATTCAAAATCACTACTACCAAAAAAAAAAACAATCCACTCGTGAACGGTCGAAAGATTCAGTAGACACTTTCTAGTATTGCTATAACTGCTGGTAAGATTTGACTGTCATTTATCTTTTAATGACATTCAAATTTATTCAAAAATATTTATTTAAATTTTTATTTATTTATAAATATAAATAATCAGACTTTCCCTATTACATATTACCAACTGGAAAGTGTAAGTTTTTGAAGGTTAGTCAATACCTATTCGCGATATTTTTTAATATATCACAAATAATAAAATAATAATGGCATCAAAAGGGCATCCCTTTTAACATTATAACATAACTCTTCAGATTAATTATTGACATAGTGTTATATTTAGTATTTAATGTATGTATGTATGTATGTATATGAAAAAAAAAAAATGTTCAGAACGAATTCATGCGCTACTTTGTTATTTTTATTTGGCAGTTTTGAACTATTAAAACAATTTAAAGACATTTTCAAATCAATTAAAAATTTATATATAAATTTAAATTTCCCGGACATTTTTCTTTGTTACGTGCTCGTTAAGTGGAGCGTTCAAGTAAAAGACTCGACGTGAAAAAAAAAATTGACAGATCAAGGATAAACTTCAAAGCATTTGAAGCAAACTTCAAGTGTATTTTATTTATTTGTTTATTTAAGGTAGCTTAATAAGCTAATTACAAACAAACATTGCTTAAAGCTAAAATTGCAAAATAAACTTGTTATCTACATACTAGCACTTGTACAGAGGTGCTGTTTTAAGGCTGCCAGGAATCTATCAATTTTATTTATATTTTTGAGAACTTCTGACAGGCCATTATATTCAACAACATCCCTGTATGAGATACTTCTCCTGGATCTACTTAATTTTAAATTTTTAACTAAACTTATTAAACTTATTCTTACCCCTAGTATTATGACTATGTTTAAATATTTTGGTAATAAATTCTTATCTAATTTAAAAATATATACTAGCATGCGCACTTTTAAGGTTTCATTTACACTATAGGTATGTTATACTAGTTAATCTATTGACATTTAAAATACTCCGCATAGCTCTCTTTTATAGTTTTTGCAACCTATCTTTAATTACCTACCCTATTTACTAAATTTAAAAATGAACCACAATATGTAAAATAAAGACGAATAATTGCATTATAAACTAATACATTTGTATTTCTATATAGTATATTTCTTAATTTACACAATAATCCAACCTTTTTCGCTACTTTTTTAATAATCATCTCATCGTGTAATTTAAAATCTAACTTATTATCAAGTATTATTCGTAAATGTCAAGAAGAATGTTACTCCAACGTTAATCAACTTAAGTTATAGTAACATGGTTGAGTTTTCTATTTGTGCAAATTCTACAGAATATCCCCCTATAGGTAGACAGAGACTGGCGCGTCGTCTCTAAAATGAATACTATGGTCTCGTAATTACATAGATCGTCAAAGATTGTATGATCCACTCTGTAATCCAAGCCAATTACACACGAACGAGTATGTTTCAACATGGATGTGCTTCGTCGGTGAACATCCATAAGTACCTAGTGTAAGTGCGATATTAATTCTCACATGTTCCACAAATATAATATAATCGAATTTAACATTATTTCGATGCTCGTATCACGTTCGATTTGTTCGCAATGGTTGAACGTGTTATGCAATGAATTTCGTTTGTTAAAAATTTGTTTTAATACCTACATACATATACTGAACGTGATGAATGTGACCCGCGTGAAACGAAAATTAAATTGCGAACTGGTTCAAGTGAATTTACATCTGATACTGAACTAATTTCACCTGTACGTTATCTGTGAATCTTCCTTTTACTTTGAACCGTATGAGAAATTATGTGAAGTGTGAAAGACGTTTTAATGATTAGGTATACATATTGTACATATATCTTTGCTATTAAATAATTTTTGTGTATTGATTTAACCTTGAATTAAAGGAAAATCATATCTAAAAAGCAATAAAGGTAACTTGTACTACGATTGTATAACTATTAAGCAGAAAATGATAATAAAAAAAAATAGTCGAGAACCCGATTTTGCCACCCGGATTTAGAAAAACCGATGAAGTAACTATTACAAACAGGTATTGATGATGATAAAAGGTCATCATCGGAGTCAATTGGCCAAGCGTATTTTGCATCTATGGGCAATCATTGACATATTTTTTTATTGCATTTATTTATCATTCCATAAATCGTCCAAAGCGACAATAAATCACATACAAAATGGTTAGAATTGTGACTAATTTTCACGAGACGCTTCCACGTTGACTTATCGTGCGGAATTATTCGATGTGACGCGGCTCGGAATGAAATCATCGATTGTTGATTTAAAGTATTAGATGACGTCATCAATCATAAAACTGAATAAAATCGGTTTCCATTGACGTCGAAATACACGTAATTTTTTTTTTACCAATTCAAACAGCTAATGCTGTGAAAATTTTATATAAACAAATTATTTTTTCCGCATCCATGAACACTTTTGTGTCATCAATCAATCAAATTGCAACAAATTCAATTATAAATTGTGTATTTCGTCATATTATGATATTATATTATACGCAATACCAGCGCACAGTTGAATCGGCAAGATTGTTTCGGCAATGCCTGCTTTGAATCGTTTAATTTAAAATATACATATTACGCGCATTGCAAAACTTGATTTTACATACGAATTACTTGTAATCTGTGCTTTTAAACAAAAAAAAACTGATCAAATTTATACTTGCATTATGTTTTTATTGAAAAGTATCGAATCAACGACGTATGTATGCGTATAAACGTATTTTATAAATTCACGCTATATAATTACATCGCAATATTATCAAATTTTAAAAATATTTTACAATAACTTCAACGGATTGTCTATAATTTTAAATTAAAATAATTTTGTTTTGTATTTGTTTAGTATTATAAAAAAAATCTCAATTTAATGTGCATGTGCGCTCTATTGAATTTCGATGCTCTCATTAAAATTGGTATTTATTTACGTAGAAAAATCTTTAATGTCTGTTTTTTCCTGTATGCAAACTTAACGGTGGTCAGTATGGACAGGTTTCAATGTTATCCGTGTAACATTTCATGTGCGATAGATACACACGCTTTTTTTCCGGCCCATCACGTACGGCTCGGTAATAAAGTTAACCACCGTGTTTTTCGTACGTAGGCATAAGAATTGCGCTTTTTAAATCCCCATTAAATTATGATTCTAGACAATTTTCCATACAGTCTGCGCGCATCGTTTGGGGCCGGCTCGTAATTATAAGGTTTTGGCTATTTCTTCCTTGTTGAAAAGATAATAGCCGAGTGTGTTGTACATGTGGCTACTTAGAAATTAATTAACCTTTACGTCATCGGCTATATAGCCGGCACATTCGGCGTGAGGAACCAAAATAGGGAGTACTAAAACACTCATATGTATGTTTGTACGTATGTGTGTAGCCTGAATATTCTCACGTTCGCGGTATGAAAGTGGAATGGATTAGTTTGGCAGGTCGCTTCCAGACTGACAGGTAAAATATAAGGCGCCTACTGTGAGAAACCGAGTAGTAGTAGTGATACGCTGCACACTCGACGATAAAAAAAAAAAATATAAAAAAATAAATAGACAAGTTAGAAAAAAGTGCGTCGTGTGCTCTCTCGGTTAATTGATTTTTGCTAATGTTATTTGTTAAATGTTGCTTCATCCATTTGGATATGTGCATGACATGGTTCTAATGCATCCGCATAATAAATCATGACGTCGGTAATTAATGACTGATCATCTGGTAATGTGGAGCGATCGTAGGTTCAATATCTACACTACGTTATTATTTATTGCCGAAGAAAAAAAAAAACAGTATTCTCGATGACTTGGAAAGCGTACGAATCTTCCGAGAATCGTTTTCGAGCTGTTTGTGTTACTCGACGCATGAAAGATCTATATCTGTCAATGTTTTAAATTATCGCTTGTGGACGATTTGCTCTTTTCGAACGAGATGGCTCATTAATAAAATTGTAGAGATTTTAAATTATATTGAGAAAACGTCAAAGTAATGTTTACATATAACATTCTACAACCTTACCTAACTATACAAAGTGAAAACTAATTAAAAGTTATGTATATGTATAAGATAAATTACATATGCACTTATCATTCCATTTTATAAATAAACAACGTTCTAATTGATCACTTACAATAATAAAAACAAATGAAACCCCTATAGAATTTTCAATTTAGTATTTGATAAAATTGATTTGTACTTAAAATAAACAAATGCCTACATACAATAGATATATGTACTTTCAATGAAAATTTTCACTTGATTAATATACAAACTTTGCGGCATAAATTAGCGAGTTTGCTTTGATATTCATATTTAATTATAGACACACATCGCAGAGAAAGCTTTCTCGGAACAATTTTCCCGTATTATCGTACGGTGAGAGGATTCACATCTGGAGCTAATTTAATCACCAGAAATCTCACAGACTCGCACACGTATGCGAACATAATCTAAGCGAAGATTTATCAATAAAAGTAATTACACACTAAAAGCTCTAGTGTGTAATTTGGAGCAGGTTCGATCCTCACGAAAAACGCTTCACATTTTATTTATTCTCCCCCACCGCGTACAATTTTCGTACGTCTAACGCGATTTTTATTATATAATTACACACACGTTCGACGATAAAAATTGCACTCGTTTCGAACGAGTGTGTGTAGATCTTCCAATTCTTCCAACGAACATAAAGCATACACGTGTATTGTGATATTCTCGAATGGTAGGTACACTTTACACGTTGGCAGTGCATGGTTGGAAAATGAAAAATATTACAAATCGCTTGTAAATTTCCCGCGTCGAACGTGAGTGCGTTTCAAAAGATTAAGTTGTCGTTAACGGTTTCGCAACGTTTGCGTATAAAATATTAGAAGCGACATGTGTGTAAGTTTATTTAATTTTTTTGTGAATAATTTACGAGCGTATTATAAATCAATTAAGAAAAATTAAGCGTTAATATTGGCGTATAAATCAGTGGACGGCGACGCTTTAATTAATAGCACTGCCGCGGTGATGCAGGCTTCAGTGTCACAGGTCATGTGTGTTTTTCGATTTAAAAGTTTCTTATAACGATGACCGAATATTTTAGTTTTGTGTGTGTATGTGTAAGCTCGATACGGTATTGTCTCGATCTACTTAGTAAATAATCAAAGGTGGTGCAAGCTTTGAAGTATTTCATTGAAAAGCTGAGCCGCGGGAGGTATTGGACATTACAAAGAGTTGCCGCCCTGACGATGGCACATACCACAAACTCACAACAAGACAATAGCAACAGCTATTGTACCAAACGTAGGAAGAAGATACTAGATCGGATAATTTGTGGAAAATGCGAAAAGTGTTGGTCGAGTATGCTAGGAGTGTTTTAAGTAAGAAAATCTACATAGTTGCAGCAAGAGAACGGGAAAGCATTCGAAGTAAACAAACAATAGTGTTGTGTCGTACTCGTATGTAGTATTTATCTCTTCTCTTAAAGTGCATTTACTGTACGAGGTGATAGAGGAAATCGTTTGATGAAAAAAAGCTATACAAATATGGGTCCGGAAATTGACCGTTTTCGTCTGTAATATATCATACTGGATAGAATGATTGACTTATTAATCTAAATTGAAACACTTTATATGATAATTAAAATATAGTTGAATACATTTACTATTGATCTACGTTTTCAAAATGATTTTAAAATTCATTAGATTTATGTAAATTTATTTATTTAAGGTAGCTTAAAAAGTTAATTACAAACAAGCATTACTTAAAGCTAAAATTACAAAATAAACTTACATATTATCTACTGGCACTTGTACAGAGGAGCTGTTTTAAGGCTGCCAGGAATCTATCAATTTTATTTATATTTCTGAGAACTTCTGGCAGGCCATTATATTCAACAACACCCCTGTACAAGATACTTCTCCTGAATCTACCTAATTTTAAATTCTTACCCCTAGTATTATGACTATGTATAATGTATATTATACCTACACTCTTATTAAATATTTATCGAAATATTTTGTTAATAAATTCTTATCTAATTTAAAAATATATATTTACAGAATGTATACCAATAGATAGATTAAACAAACACTTTTCAACATTTCATTTATTGACCAGTTTACATTTTCCCTTCAAATAATCTTCTTTATTATCTCTTACAATATAAAACATGAGCTCTGAAACACCCTGCACGTAAAAAAGACATTGGAGACATTATCTTAACATTTAAGCAACTTTGAACTGTACATAAAACTATAGGAAGCCTGTTTTTTCAAATATAAAAAAAATGCTAAGTTCTACATATGTATGTATGTACATATACATACATAAATATACTAAATATCTTTAGTCGATTTGTTTCCGTGACTATCTATCCGTCAGGAATGCTTCGATTTCTCGTTAATAAACACCTGTTGATTGTCAATTGGCAATATACAATTTAAATATAAAAAAGTTGTTACAAAATTTCGATTGGAATGAAAATCCTTACAAAATTTGTTTATTTCGATAAGATCGCGACTCGTGATTCACCCTGTACATTTGTGTGTGGATTTAATGTTTCGAGTTGTGGTGTTGTGGCTGTGTACCGGCTTATTAATAAATGACTCCCCGAACGTAATATAATTGATTAAGCGGCGAAGCTCTTTACGTGCGCTTGAAACAATTCGCCGATCAGGGCCCTTCAGAATTAGTACAATGATGGGCCTTATTAATTGTGCCGCCAGCCCTGACCACCAACACTTCATCATGCCCGCCCAGGACCCCGTCCGAGATGTACCCCGACTTGGAAAAAATGATGACTGTTGTTGAATGATGATGACCTCTGCTCAAGACGTATGCACAAAAAAAATCTAAGCAATAGCCTAAATTTTTTTCGTAGCTAAAGTTTTCCAGAAAAATTCACCCTGTAAATAATTTAAATAATCAAAAAAATAATAACATTGTAAGTACCTATGTATATACATATATATAAATGGAGTTCTAACTAGTCTAACTGTAAATAATGAAGATTGTTTATTGTATCAAATCAAATAAATATTGTTTTCATTGAGATCGTCCATTGTCATTTCATAGCATATTATTAGTACAATCGCAGACGGATTGTTTTCCAATTTTTGTGCTTTGCAGTCGTTTTCTACCATAATGATACTCAATTGTATGTATAAAATACATATTAAAAAAAAAAAATAATATTGATAGTTTATTCAATAAATTATTGTTTAAAAAATTATTACGAATAAGGTTGTACATGATCTGGAATATACATATGTGTACTTTAGTTATATTTAAAGAAAATTTAGCAATTCAGCGAATGAGTAAATATTAGATTGATCCAAATTTAAATTGTTTCATAATACTATACGCTTAGTATTTCAAAGTTTACGTACAAAATAAGAGTAATTTTAAAACAGATTGACTTTAAGGTAATTCGTTTTCCAACTAAAGGTACTTTAAGTCATCTCTTGTAGCAATGCCCACTAAAAAATAAGCCTAAGCACACAAAGGGAGACTGGAAAAGTGGTCGACAACCATAAGTAATACTTTTATACGATTTAATACAATATAAAATATTCATACAAACGTAAAATTGACAAATTATTAATAATACATAATATTACAATTGTTCACACAGTTTAACAAATATTTCAAACTTATACAATCTGAAATTTTACGCAAAAGTAAGAGCACTACGCCAAATTTATATAAGTTTTAAATCAATCCACCATAACCTAACCTAACTTATCTTTACCTAATCGGTATAGTATTCTTATGTGTGTATTCACTCACGTAGTACCTTTCATATTAATTTATTCCTATAAAATGTATTTATTTAAAATATGTACATGGAGTCCAGGGGTCTGATATAAATTGTACATACAGTTTTTAATTTTTTAGTTATTTATATTTTATATTTTACTAGCTGAACCCGGCATGCGTTGCAATGCCCGATCCCGTTCCCGTTTCCATTCCCGATCCCGTTCCCGATCCTGTTCCCGTTCCCGTTCCTAGTACGTTATCTGACGCGTGAGCAGGCCCGTTCCCGTTCTCGTTCCCGTTTTTTCCCGATTTCACAGGAACCATCCCCGGCATGATCACAATAAGTCCTGAAAGTTTCATCGCGATCGGTTGAGTGGTTTAGGAGCCTATAAGAGACAGACAAACAAACAAACAAACAGACAGACATTGATTTTTATATATATAGACTAGCTGACCCGGCATGCTTTGCAATGCCACTCATCTCGTGTGGTCCCGTTCCCGTTCCCGATCCCGGTCCCGATCCCGTTCCTGTTCCCGTTCCTAGTACGTTAACTGACCTGAATAATAAGTCCTGAAAGTTTCATTGCGATCGGTTGAGTGGTTTAGGAGCCTATAAGAGACAGTCAAACAAACAAACAAACAGACAGACAGACAGACATTGATTTATATATTTATATAGATATAGACTAGTGTAAGCCCGTTGAATATCAACGGAGCGGTTTCTCATCACCCGTACTGAAAAATAATATTAAATTTAATAGTTGTTTGTATAGATGGCGCTTTATAATACAACACATAACAATTTAGCAAAGTTGCGAACACTTAAAGATTTAATATTGCCCAATTATATATAGCACGTACGTCATCGCCTCCGTTTGGAAGATACTGTAAGCACGATTCCTCCCAACCTGGTGATACCGGGTTCAAATCCCACTCGCGTGACGTTCTGGTTTTTTAATTATTTACGTCGGCGAGCGTTATCAGCAGACATACAGACGGATCCATATATATTCAAAATTTTCTCGAGGTGGTTTTTAAACTGATTTATGTATATTTTCAGAAATTACTAACTGATTTGGCAGGCGTTTGCAAACTTGGACCACTCTATTTGAAAAGAATGAGTCTCTGACAATTTTGTTAGATTTGTCTTTTAGGAGTCTCAGTATATGACCTCTGAGATGTGCCTTTTTATTGAACGTGAGGAGATTTTTCATTGGGCATTTATATTTATTATTTATTATTTTATACACTTATATTAGATCGCCTCTCAATCTTCTCGTCTCCAAAAGGGTGAGACTCATTCTCTTCAACCTTTCATTATAGGGCAGTGATCAAAGTTCAGATGGCATTTTTGTAATCCTTCTTAAAATTAATATAACTTTTTGATTATTTTAGTATGTCTCCCATGTCTGGGCACACAAACCAGAGGTTGGCTATCCATGAACGAGCAGATAGTAGGTATAGGTGGTTTCGTCCCGATAATCGAGGCAAGAATCGTCCGTGGGAATGTTGTGCGCAGTGTATGGGGCCTGAGGCCCCAGGGGTCACGTGTTACAGTGACCCCTGGCCAATAGCAGCCGATCTATAGATCCGCAAGATCCATCTCGGGGCCGGGTAATAACCCTAATTGTGGTCTGGGGCCCCGACACGCACTTGGGGAACCTCTGGCAAGGGACCCCACCTCTCGTTACCCGCACAGGTCAAACCAGCCCTTGTTACGGCTACCACCTTTTCATTTCGGCGCTAAATTGTTTGTAGGAGGCGTTGTTGTGGCAAGCCTGCGAACAAATTGCGCTCTTGTATATTATAATGATAATATTCTTCCGATGCACTTAACAAAGATTGTTGTTGTGTGTAATAAAATTCGATTGTTAAAATGTATTCGGCGTTTGGTGCAGATGGGGTTAAATGTTAAGTTCAACACTTATATATTAGGTTCGATGGCTTTTTTAGAACTCGCAGACCTATTACTGGTGAGTTAAGCTCGTGAATCAAAAGTTCACAGTTTGATTTGTAACGTGGTCTACTTAATGCATTTAGAATATTTATCGTTCATTTTTTTTATGTTGAAAAGTGCTACGATGTAATGTTTGTACAATTTAGAGAATATTTTTAACATTAAAACAAGTATAATTGTAATAAGAAAGTAAAACTAGATCATTAGAATACTGATATTTTGAATGAATGTAAATAAAATCATAGAAAAATGAGTTCATTTCGAAATTTCCCACAGAATTTTCATTTGTAAAATATGTTCAATTATTCATTCTAGCGAATACAAAGTGAGCTTTTCACTTTGAATGAAAATGATAAATGTTTTACGATTCCTAATAAGAGTGTTCATTTTGCAATGAAAATTCTCATAGCTGGTTTTTGTTACGTCCTTACGGCACTCTTAATATTTTCTATATAAAATAGTGAAGACCGTTGCTTTTTTTTCCAAATGGTATTTATAAATACTGTCGTGTATCACGAAAAAAAGCGAAAGTTACCCAAAAAATAATAAAAAGATAAATAAAACGAAATCACGCCGAGAAATGTTGACAATCCAATTCATTGCGTTGGCGATGTGAAGAAATCGAGAAATCTTTAATAGAGAGCAATTGGACAAAAGTCTATAATTTCATATAATACGATACAATTCACGGTATTATTACAATCAATCGCCGGATAAAACAATGATGATCCGCACGTAGCGTTTGACTTATCGCCGTACAGATATACATACATACATATAACGACAATGTTGAATCGAATGTCATGAAAAGTTGTAACTTTGTTTATTACAATCGTACCTATCGGCCGCTTTATACATTGTAAATTGACCTCGTGGAAATTCAACATTACAATACTTACAAGGAGATGTTCCTTTGTAAATTCAACAATTTCCAGAGGTGTCTTAGGTATATCTTTCACGGCGCTCAACTTCTAACAGTTACCATTTGTTCGACGTGCAATCGGAGACCTCACACGAAGACTGTGAACAATGCTGTTAATCAATTAATTGTCGTAAAGAGATAGAGATGGATTTAATCAACGACGAAACAAAAATATACTAGTATTCATTATGAGAGTCCATTGTACAGATTGAACAAATGTTCGATACTTGATCCAATTTTACTATTTTAAAACTCATATACCTATGATGCATTTGAAACATAAGCCTTTAATATGTGGACACCTGTTTCTTCTTGTTCGTACATGTTTCAGGTTTATGGAACTGTTCCTTCGATGTATTAACATTTCAGTGTTGATACTTGTTACCTCTGTCTATACTAGGCTTAACAGAAGCTTTCGTGTCTATAACTATAACTGAGCAAATATGTTTTTCTATTGATTACACACATATGTACATATATCATACAGTACGTGACTATAGAATTGATCGAGGTTTGTTTAAAAAAAATCAGCAGTTTTATCCAATTATTTTTTATTTTAAGGCAGCTTGGCTTCTGAAAGGTTCACATTATGAAATAATTTTTGTTAAGGGATATATAAGTTATCAACTAGTCTGTCGTATCACATCGACCGTTGAAAATTTATCATCGTCGGTGTGGATCTGAGAAATCCGAGTCGCTCGAGATATTGATGATTTTCATCGTGTTAAAGCTTTGCGCGTCCATGGAGAAGGAGAGGAAGAGTTAAACTTATATGATTGCCTCTCTAACGTCGTGTCAATTGATTGTAGATATTCAATTTCGCGCATCGGATACGTTTTAATAAGTAATTACCCGTGGATTTAACCGAGAAGTCATTACTCACGTAGTCGATTCGCCGCGCGGGGCATAACCGTACGTTATGCGAGGCGGGCCATAAATAAGGGAATCCTCCAATATATTAAAACGGCATGACTGTGCGGTAAAACAATTAACAGAATTAACTGCACCTATAAAACGAACGCACCCAATAACCATATGCACACACATATATTAAAACTATACCCTATAGAAACGCACCTCACATCCTCCACTTTAATTTGAGATTGTTCAAAAGTTACTATCTTTTCACGTATGTGTTCATAATAAACATTTGCCGTGTTGATGCATGGCAGGCACGCGCCTCTGATTAATTCGCATGATTCCACTCGGTGATAAATTACGCCAATGTGGGTTATTCGTGTAGTTTTCGCAACGTACATATGTACATACATGGTGATTTTTTTTTTTGTATTTAAAAGTGTGTACATTTTATCCATTCAACGCTGTAAAATATTGTGGTGCGCTGTTTGAATTACGACCGCGTAAAGCTCGAAGCTTTGGAGCTTTCGAATGTAGCGCGAGCTATTAATTTAGCGTGATTGAAGCTCGAGCGAAGTGTGTTTGGGTGAATTAAATCACATGCTATACACTCTGCTCGTATTTATTTCATTGTACACTTAAAAATAACTAATTGGTTGATCATCATCATCATCACGGTTATCATCCACTGCTGGATAAGCGCCTCTCCAATCGTCTTCCATTCCTGTCTGTCTTGAGCAATCTGCATACACTTGACTCCTTCTCAATTCATCAGCCCATCGTCCACTCAGTCTACCTTGCTTTCTTTCACATCCTCTTGGATACCATTTCAGTATTTCTCGAATCCATCTGCCATCCATTATTTTCGCTGTATCCAGCCCATTGCCACTTCAACTTTTTCACTCGTTCTGCTAGGTACATATATCTGCCACTTTAGTCATACATCTTTCCATGCTTCTCTGTGTACACTGGATCTTACGTAACATTCTTGAATTCAGCATCCACGTTTCACGTCCATACGTTATAACTGTCGTACCCATGTATTCCTCGAAATGGCTTATGAGAAATGTTAAACATAAAGAGTTCAATAGCGCAATCAAATGTTCAAAGTATTCCCAAATATTTTCCTAAAATTTTCATTATTTTTTACGTATATTGTACGTACATATTCATTTTATAATTACAATTTATAACTAACTTATCAAAGATTGAATTAAAAAACAAATGCTTTTTCAACTAAAATTTTGTATAACATGTAGGTACCTATAAATGTACAATGTAAATATTGTATAGTTTATTGCATATAAAAATCAATTTTGATTGATTCATGATATAATTCATCAAATAATAATAAGTTTCTGAGAACATTTAGATCATCTTCAATTGACGTATAATGTCTAATAGTTGTTTTTTTTTCAAAAGATTCAATATCCACGAGATATTATATGTATGTACATTAATATTTTATATTTATATCTACTCTCGTTTATTTATCGATATTCACAATAATTATTTCGTAGATTCAAATTTTGATTAATAGATAAGCGGTGCGATCAAAAGCGAAACATAGACGCATTCAACAAATCAAACCGGTAATAAAACACAAAAATCTATTTTAAATTTGAATAATGTGAGACGTTTTCGTACATAGCCACGACGATCGCCTTCATATACATATAACAACACAACCACAACGAACTAACGGACTCTTAGATTTCAATTGATTATGCCATTTGTATAATCAAACTACCAACAAACAACCGCAGCGTACAGAAGGAACAACTTCTGCAGCCAATGTCCTGTTAAATGTCGTTCAAAATAACGTATCGTTATTGTCAACGTCAATGGGTCAAGTTGCGACAAACCCAACCAACGAGCACGGCTACCGTTCTCATTTAACATTCCGTTTGTTCTTTTGCACGAAATTAATGGGTCACTTTGCGACTCCTAATGTCGCTCGTTTGTCGTTTTATTAAACACCAGAAGTGACCCAACAGTGGCCTTATAAAGACCTCTGGGTGTGGGCGACCCACGTCCAACGTCCCAAGTCCTTTCATTCGTTAACGCATTATGTATTAACAACATTCGGTGGACAATGCGAACGGAAATCCCAGCGACCATTGTGGCCATGGCTGAGATAAATTAATAAACCGAAAATAACAAAACGTTTAATAAAAATCCAAAAGAAACTCGATACCATAAACCTGTAGTTGTCAACTTGACTGAACGCAAGAGTCTCATTTTATTAACTCAAATGCTTGGAGATCCACACTCAGACATGATATAGCAAAAAATTTCACATGTTCTGTATAAGTTTACATTCTATGTAATGAAATACAGAAGAGTGATTTTTTTCAGATACACTTGTAAATCCCAATAGAGTGCCAACGTAAAATGAAAAATGTACTTGTATTTATGTACATACATATGTAGGTAAAATAAAATGGATGAAAAACACGTTACAGGCATAACACGTTCAACAACTAGTTCAAAAACTTGCTACAAAACTTAAATGTTGACAATAGTTGCTATCTCTCTATCTCAACCTATACATATATGTATGTATGTATGTATAGAAAAAATATGTACATATGTATATATAAAAAAAATTTCAATACGGCAATGCAAATTGAACCATTTTTCTTAAGAACGCCTTAAAATGCCCCACACACGATTTTTTAAATGTAATTTAACGTGTTTTCCATTGAAATTTTTTTTTGAATTACAAGCTCTAGGTATATATTTTTGGCGTATTTGTTCATTTTCTATTTTTTTATTTTTATTTATTTATTATGTAACAAATAGTTTATAGAGTACAATATAAAATACAAATACAAAATGACATTAATTTCACATAATACACTACAGCAAAAATAGTTACAAACGAACAACAGATCAATACAAGAAAGGAACTTAGGAGCTAAGGCTGAAAAGGAACTTGAGTAAAGATAATCTAAAGGAGGGCAAAGAATAGAGCAAAGAATGTTCAGAATGATGGCTATAGTTTTGTCATGTCTGTAATATACGATCCATAGTCTGGTTAGTGCTAAAAGTTGCATTCTGGCGTAGTATTAGTATGCGTAATAGTTTTTTTTAATGAATATTAATTATTATGCGATTTTAATACGTCGAGCCATTAACAATTGTAACACTAAGTTGTGCACAGCTCTGGCGGCAATTTCCGCGATAATTAAAAGCGAATACGTATGTGTAACGGAGTGCCGGTTCAGAGGTCAAACGTCATGGCGTGAGGGTCTCGAAACAAATTGGATGTCAGCTCGCATGTTCACCATTCAACGTGATTGCACTGGCTCTTCAAAACTAAATCACTTTTAATTATTCAACAGAACCACTCACTCATTTTTCAATTAATTTACATTCAAATCAACGATTCTATAAGAGCGAATAGTAACTATGTATAGACTTTTGAATTGTACGTCTAAATATGATGCTGTGACAGTTGTGATAAGGATGTTGTTAATTATTCAAATAGGGTTTTGATAAAATATGTTTGCTTATGTTGTAGTTCTTTCAGATGATTCGAATTTCGTTTTAAAAATCTTCAGTGAAGGCGCGCGTTCTAAAGGTACAAAAAACAAACAGAGAAAAACACATTTTCAATGTTGTACTAAATTGAAAAATATGTAAATATTAATAACGGACGAGCATTTGAGAAACTCGACGCGTTTAAAACTATTCATTACGATGTCTAAAGCTGTCAGACTGTGGCGATAACGAGAATATGAGTATTTAATATTCATTTAAAATCACCATGTGAGCTTTTTACGCAACGCGTGATATGTGTCACTAGAATGGGATCTTACAAAATTGCTTTTGCCAGTTGAATCGATAAAAAAATTAATTTTTTCATTTACATATTATAATAATTGAGTCTTGCTTGCACGATAATAATAATTTGGTTCAAATCTATGTAATATAAAAAAAAATCATTTGTTTGCCTTGATTACTTTTTGTACATACATACATACAAAAGCGATGCACGAAAAAGTCAAAAAATTATCATAATCCATGTCATACAGATGTCTTTTATAGTAAGAGAATGGTATTTTAGCTTTTTTAGATGTGAGTATTAGTAGTAAATTAAGCAAATGAAGCATTCATGATATGAATTGCCGAAGTGCCATGAAGTGCCATGAATTGACATGAAGTGCCAAATAGAGAATTTCGCTGATTTTTGGATTCTATCTGCCATCGCTAATAAATAATCTTAAATAAGGCCTATGTGCAAAAAAAAATTATTTTAGTTACTACATATGCTTGAAGATCGCGTTGAGTGTAAAACCACGAGCTTTAATTTTAAAATACACAGTATATATAGCAGTAAATAAGTGGCAGTTGCCAATTGAAAGCAAAACAAAAACTAGAAAGCTAGAAAGCAAAAACCTGGTGATAAAAGTGGTCATTTTGCCATTTCGGTTCATTTTAAAAAATAAATAGGTATTCATAATGAGTTTTAATTTTATTTAGAAAAATGCGTATAACACTACATATATCAAGTTTTTGGCACTTAGTGCCTATTTTATTTCCAATATTCAATTATATTATATAAACAATTCAAATAAATTGATAGGCTTCAAAGACAAATAGAGGACATCTTTCAGATGAATGTAAGAATGCATATTTTGATTGATTGTGTTAAAGATGACTATAAAGCGATTTAATGAAGTCGATCCTTTGTTAACCATGTCCTTTATGTGACCTTGAATTTTGTCAATTTAAACCCGCTATTAGGATGATACCATTCTCTCTATGTACTTACGAACTTGTTTTCCAGTATTCATATACAAATTTTCTATCAAAATGACTCCCTATTAAAATATGAGCTTTGAATCGATCTGTGCGAGCGCTTTGTCGGAGTTTCAAAGAACGCCAACCAGCAATGGAATTTTAATGCAATCTAGATCTCAAAAAGCGGTAAATACTATCCGAAAAGCTTAAAAGCTCATTCACACGATCGCCTCGACTTTTCCGCGTTAATTTTTCACGAACTTCGATCGGATCGACAGCCTCCGCCCGCGCACCGGAGTAAATTTTTCACGAGGGCCAACTTCAGATTAGGATCCAGCCCACTAGACGAAATTATTAGAAGACGGGGGTGTAAGAGGAATGGGGGGGAAACGGTCCAAATATAAATTAAAATAATTAGTTGCTTGCTTTGTGGGGGCCGCGCGCGCTATGGGCCCCACACCGATGCGCAGATAACGGCCCCAAACGGGCCAGGGCCCCACCTCCGCAACAGCTCGCAGATATGGCAGCTATAAAATTTATCAGCGAATAATTTACGAGGTTGGCCGATGCTCGCCTTATTTATTTCTAAAGCCTTATTTTTTCCTTTTCCTCGATTTTTACGTTTCGCTTTTGTTCCGCCTATCCGAACGCTCGCGCCTATGGACACCGTGAGCTTTTTATCGTAATCGCCGTATGTTATTTATAATGTGATCTAATTGTATGGGCGAGTGTGTGTAGTTAACGATTTATATTAACTTTGTACTCTCAGCCTTCATATCACTATACATATAACTATATTGGAAATAAATTGAAGCTTTGATTTGTAGTATGTCAAAATACGTAATGCATGCGCTGGTTTTCCCCGTTGATAATATATTGCCGTGGGTGCGCGCGCGCGTAGGGAATATTTTTGTATAAAAAGAATGTTAAACGATATTTCGATCTCAATATTGGCGTTCGGCGATTAATCTTTGTCCGTTTATCGTGCGAAACCGGATGGACGGATTTCGTGCGATTTGAATTATCAAACTTGTATGAAATATAACGTCAATTTGTAAAAATTGGCGTGTTACGCCAAGTATGTATTCGTATTTACGCACACGTACATTCAAGCGAGATGTCATTGCTATGAACTTCTCAATTGTGTATTTGAATAAAAATTAAACAAATAGATGAAAATAGCAATATTTATAAATGCAAGTGTGTACGATGAATTATTATTTGCACTTCTGCTAGTCGCACGTATGTTATGGTTTTAGGTTTTTTATATGTATGACTATTTATTTACGACAAATGATGACGGAATGCTAAATAAATGAAAATACAACGAATAATAACGACTGTGTTGATAATTCAATAAAAAATATGTAGTATCGTAGTCATTCATAAGTCGATGGGTTAGTACACTGATATTGTATGTTCAGGTTTGTTTTAAAATATTGTAAGTGACAACATCTCTTTTGCATGAAAACTATGGACGAAATGAACACATTATATATTTGAATAAGGCAATATCTTCTCAAGTATACTATTTGGACATATAATACTTTTTGAACATGTTTTGTGTATGATGATTCAATTTTTTTTAAACTGCACATACAATATCTGTGCACTAACCCATCGAAGTAGTATTTTTACACAATGTTTTTTAATCATAATTCAAATTAAACTTCTGTATTACTGTTAGTTACAAATCCAATCGTTCAATTGGGTATACAAATAATATTCGATAAAATCCGGTATTGCATTAACGCGCCTTAATTGGAATCGTGTTAGTTAATTTCAGCACAGTGCAGCCTACTCGTTAAGCATTTTGAATAAATTCACTTTTCAGTGCAAAATTCTCGACGACAATTTATTTATGTGATTAGCAAGTGGTGCCAAAGAATTCAACAGTGGCGTCGCGTATGGCAACCGTGCGGCGTCGAAAATTCGCCCGCTGAAAAGATTCGCAAACAACATAAACGATATTTATATTTTTCAAATACAAATACGAATAATGAGACACCGTCTGCGCATGTGTGTAATGTGTACACACTGGCAATTAGTGTCGTGTGTCCTCGTCGAAATGTGCGAAAAGTGCAAAATCGTATTCGCGAGTCCATATTGTGCGCGAATTTAGCGAAATCTGATAAACGCGACCGAGAGTGCGAGAGAGTTAAACTCGTAATATGTTATTGGTTCAACGTTTTACACGGCAATAAACGAAAGGTTAAATACTATAAGATTTATATCTATTGAAATACTTATTGAGGCCGGCCCCGCGCGCGGTCTGCTCTTTTTCTTTCCCCCCCTTACCCCGTTTTTTTTCTTTTAATTTTTTTTTAAATACCGACCCCGGTGTGAAATATTACACAATAAAGCTCATTTGATAATGGACCCGATGCTGTAGCTCTCTGCCTCCACAGAACTGCCGGGAATAAGTTAATGGCAACCTTTATTATGACGGTAAAATTGTTAACCCTTCGCCAGTGCAGTGGCGAGACACTGCAACATGCAACACTTGCACATTTACACAAGCTTATAGTTACATGTGATTTACAAAATAGATTAACAGAATTAAGCAACGAAGTATGAAAGTAGTAAAATTATGTTTAATGAATTTTGCACGCAAAGCGTAGTCACAGTAGATAAATAATCATATTGTATAGATAGTTGATGGTTAGTTGATATACCTAGGACAATTGGTGAATATGACTGGATGGATTACTTTTGGAAGAATGAACATAGTTTTTAAATTCAACATTCCGCTATGCTTAAAAAATAAGGCATACGACCAATGCGTACTGCCAGTTATGACGTATGGATGTGTTTAATTCAAGAATGTTACGTAAGATTCAGTGCACACAGCGAAGCATGGAAAGGTGTATGCTCGGTATAACAAGAAGAGATCGTAAGAGGAATACATGGGTAAGAAGTATGACCAGATATAGCAGAACGTGTGAAAAAGTTGAAGTGGACACTTGGATGGACGCAAGAAATACTGGAATGGTATCCGAAATGTGAAATGAAGTAAGGTAGACCGAGTGAAAGATAGGCTGATGAATTGAGAAGAATGTGTGGAGTCAATTGGACGCAGATTGCTCATGATAGACAGGAATGGAAGAGGATTGGAGAGGCCTTCATCTAGTGGATGGTGAATTCACTCAATATAAAAAAAAAACGTACTAAATTATATGATAAAGCATCTGAAGATAATTTGAGATTGTTCCATAGAAAATACATAGCGTTCAATCTCTTTTGTATAATATGATTTTTCTTTCAGTGACGTGTTGTTGATTCGTATACGTATGAATATTTTCAAAATAGATTGTGTGCGCAGTTGTGATGAATTGGTTTGGTATTTCTGCTTCGGTGAGACTCGGAGCCTCGTAAAATTATTATATTACGTTTAAAATTTAATTCGTTCGAGGCACTTTGAGGATTTGCCACAAACGCGCGCGCCTCGCCCCGTCACACGGCAAAGATAAAACAATGGATGTTAAACGACGCCGAGAAAATGCTAAGTAGCTGCCCAGCAAGCAGTTGGTACACGGCTTTGCTAAAGCCCTCCATTCCGTTAATGTTTGGCCGGGTTTAGAAGCGCCATTACCGTCGGGGTCCCTGTTGATTCTGTTGCTTATTCAATTATCGGTCCATTTTCAAACACAAAAAGGGCTACCAAAAAAGTGTACAAGATTTATGGAAATGGAGTGCAGCGTGCTACGCACGCGATACATAATAACTTGAGAAAATATATTCAGCACTTAACAGGTGTGTGTTGAGGCGGGTTAACTCAAACAAGAGAAAAAGGTGTGCGGGTTAATGCGCTGCGTCAGATTATATTTACCATATGCACTCGTTCGCGTATACAGGATGAGGCGCCGAAACGGGCGATTAAAAAAGTCAAATTTCATCAAACAAAACCAAAAAAAAACAAATCAAACTGACAAAATATTATTAACAAAGCAATACCATTTAATAATAATACAAAAAAAATATCAACCTTCTTACAAAAACTAAACAAAAAATCAAATTGTAAAATTGAACATTTAACTTAAGCTGAATGAACTTCAATCCTTATCAGTCAATCGATACAAATTCTACTCAAAAACAACTTTAAATTCAAATAAACTGTTTTTGTTTTGTATAAAAGTATAAATCATACAAAAATAATTATTAGATAGTTGAATTTAAGTTATATAATAATACATATGTTACCATCATATTTTATTAAATTTATTGTGAGAGGAATGGATGTATGTAGAATAAATAAAAATAGGAGAAGCATCTTGTACAGAGGTGTTTTGGAATATAATAGACTGCCGGATGGAATTAGAAGTTCCAAAACTATTGATAAATTCCTGGCAGTCTTAAAAAAACATCTCTGTATAGGTGCTTAGTTAAGCATTATGTAATTACCTTTAGCTACTATATTATATAAATAAATAAATAAAGTGTATAACATTAGTTAAATATCCATGCAGTATTTCCATTAAATTTAAGCATATTATTTAAATTGTATTGTTATATTACAAAGTGGTTTATTATGTTGTATTATAAATTTAATTTAATGTTTCTAAATTGTAACTTTTTTGTAGTAGTTATTGAGAATTTACGATCTCCCGTATCTTTGCCGCATTGCCGATGCGCTAATAATACTTCCCACGCGAATGTGACAATGTTTGCGCGTGCAATACATTCGACTCGTTTGTTTGCACTGTCATTTAAAGTGGCGTCACATATTTGACGGTGTGGAGGAGAGAGAGAAAATAACAAAAAAAAAAATTAAAAAAAAAAAAAGACTAATTTCCATTCGAGACGCGCGTGAATGAGAGTATGATTTTTCCGGTGACGTGTGTCGCACCTCTGGACAAACAAGCTCCCGAAGTTTGACGAAAATCGTCCGTTTTATTAGCACGTAAACTGGTAGGTGAATAAATATCTGGGCGTCTTGTTAACGTCGTTAGCGACAACGGCACCTGTTTAGCGGACAAATGCTATCTGCCATTGCACTTGGAAAATTCACACGGCCCTTGCAGAGGTTAACGCACACTTTCCCCCCCTCTGTATATTCACGAGTCCTTATTCAGCCTGGAAAAATCTGTAACTTTGCACCAAAGCGCCACTGTACCTGGTATCGTATATTTTCACATGTCGTTATAGCGTCGCTAAAGACCAAAATTTTAACGTGCTAAGTGGTGAGCCCTACACGTATATATACGGCGACAGTCTGCAGGTTAAAAACTGCTTTGAAATTTCGGTCAACAAACCACAATATTTTAGTGCGTTTTACGAGTAACTAAACTTAGTCAATATACATACTGAACGTTCATGTTACACAAAAACCCATTTAGTACACCGATGCTATGTAGTTACAGTTTAAGAGCAATGGGTTTGACTCTTGCTCGCTCGTTGATGTCTCTTTCATTATATTATCTCTATAGAGCAGAGTCCACCGCAAGTAATCATTACTTCCTAGAGGTGGGGCTTAAAAAAAAACAGAGCTTAATTGATTATGCTGTCGGCACTTTGGTTGTAATATCTACCTGCTAAAATAGCTATCTAGGTGTTACATTGCTAAAAATTATCAATATAAAAGCGCAGAGAGTGTAAACAATTTATGTAGTGTAGTCTGCCATAGAGAAATTTTAACTACATACATACATACATTAATATCGTATTCATTGTAAATCAAAGCTTTGAATGAAAAATGTATTATTGCAATGAAACATTGTAATAAATTCATCTGAAAAGTTTAGTATAAGGAACAAACAGTCAATGTGCAACATTTCATTGAAACTGTCCTACATATGTATGTACATATGTATATGAATGACTCAAAGTGATTAGCAATTATTTGATTGAAGTCAAATTATAATTTGACTCATAAAGTAAGCATTTCCACGATGAAGTTTTCACACAATTACGTGACTCATACACATTCTATGAAAACAAACAGGCGGTCGGTAGCGTCCGAAATGCACGAAGCGTCAAATAAAAAAACTACAAATAAAAATCCAACGGCTTTTGTCTTTGTGTTTCGATGCACACACATCAAAGGCGTAAGTAAAGACCAAGTTTGCTGAGGTTAATTGAAGTCTAGTTTTGTCATTAGCACTTCCCTTCTGACAAACTAGTGTGAATTCGGTCTAGAAAGTAATAAATCTATCCCGCGTTACCTTGCCACTTAACACTTCAGCAACAGACCAACGTGTGCCACTCTCGAAGTGTTCGCTTTGATTTATAACATTTGTACAAAGCGCGATGGAATTGTTTTAGCATTTAGTGCCGTCGTAAAGTGTGCAATTTCAAAGCACATCATAACAAATTTATACGACATTTGAACGTTTTTCAAGGCTCGTCCCGAGTAATGAAACTCGCATTCAGGACAACGACGACGATAAAGACGGTGATAATTATTGCACTACAATATACCTACGTTTACGTGTGTTTTAAACGTTGATTAATGTTCGGCGAAAACGAATCGTGATCGATTCCATAAAATAATATTCATATCAATGTCAATCAGCGGGAGATATTTTTATTATATTTTATTTGCAATAAAACCGCAATGCACTTTTTATTATTTATGAGTTACAGATAAGTCATGTTGAGCTAAGAAAAATTTCAATTGTGTAATGCTCCAATGTTCGAAATGAAATTATTATAATTAATATTCGGAAAGGCCAATTTGCCATTCCGAGAAAAAATGTATGTTGCATATGAACTTCGAAGAACGTTAATAATAAAGTTATACAAACCAGTTTTCTTCTCATGTGTGCAAATCATATACATTTTTTTTAGATAGACTAAAGAAAGAACAAAACTATTTTAATTTACCCTTACAGTATTGTACAATACACGCTTTACAAAAACATCAGGTAATGAAAAACAAAGGAAAATGTCTTATTTAATTAGTTGACTTACCTACATACTTAAAATTGTATATTTTCAATCATATCACATGATGCACAAAATGTATGATAATATTGACGGAAAAACTACTGAATTCAGAAACTTTTCAGATAATCTAATTGTATTTAAAATACATATTGTTCTGTAAAATATATGTCGTATTTTTAATATAATTTTTTTCTATTTTTTCATCAAAAAATACCACGCATTAAATTGATATTGTTACTCATCGTTGAAGGCACTGACATGTGTATGTATCTACATACCAATTTTTATAAGTGAGCTTGTCAATAATTTAGTTTTTGTTTAGCTTAATGCTAACAGTAGACTGTGTATCTTAATCCACAACGTTTGAATTGAACGCTAATACAATACAGTTATAGAGTGATATAAAAGCATAAGAATTGAAAAAAAGCAAGAAATAAATACTAAAAGTAACTAAGTCTCCATCATCATCATTTTCAGCCGTTCACCATCCACTGCTGGATGAAGGCCTCTCCAATCCTCTTCCATTCCTGTCTGTCTTGAGCAATCTGCATCCACTTGACTCCACACATTCTTCTAAATTCATCAACCCATCGTCCACTCGGTCAACCTTGCTTTCTTTCACATCCTCTCGGATACTATTCCAGTATTTCTAGCCATCCATTATTTTTGCTATGTGTCCACTTCAACTTTTTCACACGTTCCGCTATATCTGCCACTTTGGTCATACTTTTTACCGATGTACTCCTCTTACGATCTCTTATTGTTATACCAATGCTTTCATTCTTCTCTGTGTGCACTGGATCTTACGAAACATTCTCGAATTCAGCATCCACTTATTTTTTAAGCATAGCGGGATGTTGGATTAAAAAACTATGTTCATTCTTCTAAAAGCGCTCCATCCTAGTTTCATTCTTCGTTTAAAATCCTATATGAGTATAAGAAATCCTCCACCCCTCTTCGTATTCAGTAGACTAAACATAAGAGACTTTCGACTCTAAACGTGTATGAGCTATCCAGATAACCCATGATATTATCAATGAATTAAAAGCTACATTGAGGCTGAACTAAGATTTTCCTTACAGAAGATGAAGTGTCTCGACAAAGAAAGCACCTTGTTAGTGAGGAGTTTAATATTAGATATTTATCATCGTTTTATTCTAAATCTGGTATGGCACTTTGGACAACGAGTGTCACCGTTTTCAGTGCGTACATATATATATTATCCAACGCGTGGATTTAAAAACTATGTTCATTCTCCCAAAAGCGCTCCATCCTAGTTTCATTCTTAGTTTTATTTCATCTACTTTACAACCAGTCATATTCACCAATTTGCCTAGGTCAGATTTGAATATTGATCGTAAAAGCTTACTGTATTTAGTAGATAGTATTATATTCCATAGAAAAAAAAAATGGTACAATTTTCAATTCTTCTTTATCACGGTAGGAAAATGTTCATTCCATCCTAGTTACATTCTTCGTTTTATTTCTTCTACTTTACAACTAGTCATATTCACCAAATCGCCTAGGTCAGATTTGAATATTGATCGTAAAAGTTTAGTGTATTTAAAAGATAGTATTATATTCCAATAGAAAAAAAATGGTGTGGCCAACCCATGACATTATCCAAATATTTGAGGAATATAAAGAGTAACGAAATTATTTTTTTAAGTACGTAAGTAAATAAAACGCAGGCACACTACCACACCAACCAACATACATACATATCATGAAATCACTGTGTTGAGTGCGCGCGCGTATGTAAAATACGATCTTCGGCATATATTCAAATAGGAAAAACTGCCACTTCCGATCGTTAGATGTTGCCCAAAATCACATTATCTCTTACAGCGAACGTGAAAACTATAGATATGAAATTTCGACTTGATCGCCGACGTAGTTTCGAAAATATTCTGTGGTAAACTTTTCGACAAAAAAAACCCCTACTTCCGGTTGACTGATTTTAAAGATTTATTTTTTCGTAACTAGCAATTTCTCTCAGGAGTACAACATTACAATATTGTGACGATACTACATATTTAAAAGGCCGAAAAAAATAAAAAAAAAACAACAAATCGTTCAAGAGTAAACTGTTATTTCTGCAGGAGGAATTTTGACCAAAATCACAGTATCTCTTACGGCTAACGTGAAAAGTATTGATATGAAATTTCGACAAAATCGCCGATGCCGTTTCGAAAATATGATTTTTTACAGGATTTTTGAATTTTCTGCACGAAAAAAACCCTACTTCCGGTCCGGTTGTCCGGTTTACGTGAAAATAATAGATATGAAATTTCAGCTTGATAGACTTGATAGTTTCGGAGAAAACACACACACATAGTACACAGACATACAGACATTTTCCAGAAATCATGAAAACGTGATCAGGGGATGATACATGATCCAAATCAGTCAAAATCTCGAGGTCGAATTTTCGCACGATCACAATACTTTATCCGATTAGGATAAAGTAAAAAAATGGTACAATTTTCAATTCTTCTTTATCACGGTAGGAAAATGTTCATTACATCCTAGTTACATTCTTCATTTTATTTCTTCTTTACATCCAGTCGTGTTCGCCAATTGTCCTTGGTATAAATAATTATTAACTATACAATATGGTTATCTACTGTGACTACGTTTTGCATGGAAAATTCATTATACATACATCCAGCAAAAGATAAAAGAAAATAATTTTACACAATAGTCAAATGAATCAGGTAGGATTGAGAAGCATCGCCATGTGCAACAAAGCTCGACCTCGACGTTTGCTCGGGCAATTAGCGTATCTGCTCCAATACTCCTAATCGCGGATGAAAACACTGAAACACATACGCCAGGACCGAACTATGCTGTTAAGTGCATTTAATGCCGGCACACTGTTTGCACAAACATAACGGCCGTGCGCCGTAGACAATGGCCACCCGGTCAACAACGGAACGTGTTACACATTCGAAAATAAATAATACCAGAAAGAAATAGATGAAGCGATCTCGTAAAGTGGCATACTTGATGCAAAGCGTTGGTTTTTCAAAATTTTGACTTGAACCTATACTTACAGGTACCTACTACATACTACTCTGTGAGGCTGGGAATCAGAGAGTGTCTGACTATGGAAAAATCACACGAGAACCGCAAGGATTAAAAGGATCTGAGGGGGGGGGGCAGGGAGGATCAATTGGCCACACATACGTATCATCTGGTGAGGCCGCAGCCCCCGGTAATTGTATACGAATTTATTATGGTTAGTGTGCGTGCTCGGTGTGTTCGAAACGCATTCTATCACGCAACCGTTCGCGTTGTATCGCATCTGACCAGGATGGGGCCTTCCTTGGTCAAGTGAAGGCTCTCTTAGATCCCGATTTCTCACGAGCCATTGTCCGTTGGAGATTTGAAAGGGTCGAGTGTCGGTGGATCTGCTCGTCATTAGACCCCGTCGACGTTGGTAGCAAAACTCAATTTAAACTCAATTTTGCACATTTGCAAACATTTCATCATCGTCATGTATTCACAGCTACACGTTTCAGTAATTTATACCAATCGAACACACCGGTTAGATACCGCTGTGTTTGTTGCTTAGTATATGTAACTATGTGTTCGATAACACTTAAGGCATATAACTATTATTATATACATATATTCATCCTGAATAAAAATCGAATTTTATTTTATTTATTTATTTATTTAAGGTAGCTGAAAAAGCTAATTACAAACAAACATTACTTAAAACTAAAATTACAAAATAAACTTAATGTCTTCAGAGGTGCTGTTTTAAAGCTGCATGAATCTATCAATTTTATTTATATTTCTAAGAACTTCTGGCAGGCCATTATATTCAACCACACCCCTGTACAAGATACTTCTCCTGGGTCTACTTAATTTTAAATTCTTAACTATCAACTTATTCTTACCCCTAGTATTATGACTATGTATATTAAATTATTAAATATTTATCAAAATAATTTTAAAATATATACTGCACACTTTTAAGGTTTCGTTTATATTCATCCAATTCAATTTATTCAACTGCTTCATTTATAGATCCTGCTCGTCATTTAACGAAATCCCGGCACATATTGATCCTTTTCTCTATTCTTTGCCCTCCTAGATTATCTTTGCTTAAGTTCCTTTCCAGCCCTAACTATTTTGGCTGTAGTGTATTGTGTGATATTAATATTATTTTGTATTTATATTTTATTGTATACTATAAGCTGTTTTTTGCATAAATAAATAAATAAATAAACATATATCTTATACTAGTTAATCTATTGACATTTAAAATACTCCGCATAGCTCTATTTTGTAGTTTTTGCAACCTATCTTTAATTATCCTATTTACTAAATTTAAAAATGAGCCACAATAAATAAAATTCGGACTTGTAAATTGTATTATCATATGCTTGAAGAAATACCATGTACAAAAAGTACGAGGTGATAACGATTGGAAATATAGTTGTATTGTATGAATGATCTCACATTGATGAAAATTTGATTGTAATCAATCGGTTGTTATATTAAACGTGCGATTAACTTAAACGCATTGATTTTCATATATCTACCAGTAGCCTTGAATGATACATATGTATATAATGTATCAATGCTTTTCAACACAATGTTTTAAAATTTAAAATTGGCCGTAAAAACTACATCGTTCCTAATGGTATACAGATGTTTATTGAAAAGTGAGGGTTCTACATTGAAAAAATGTGTTTGTTTGATGATTCATCCTAGTATTATATCGTTAGACTGGTCACAGGAGTTTCAAACCCCCTCTTAAACGGTATTTAAGTTGATATAATAATTGATGGTTTCGATCGGGATGATTAGGTGGCTCGGTCGTGGGATTTCTGGGGCCACTTTAAGGGCAACCCAGCAGCACGTGGTCTCATGGAAATGCTCCCGATGGCCCCAAGGCACCTCGACCAATTGGTAGTAGGGTCAGAGTCACGCCTGGATCATTTACAAATCCCCCAACTTCCTAGTTCCACGTTGGATTTCGTCATTTGATTGATAAGTGGGGCCTGTGTCAGTGGGGTCACACGATCGCTGCACTCTGTCACCGATCGAATCGACTCGGGCAATAATTTTGTACGACATTGTCATCGAATGAATTATCGATTGTTGTTGTGCGGTGAAAGTCAATTTGAAATTGCAAAAATGAATTGAAAAATAATAATAAAAAATAAAGTATGTACAAACGACCAGGTCAGAGCAAATGGTGACCTTTGCGCCAATGCGAAATTATTGTTGTGACGTTTCCAAACGAGGAATAGAAGCACTAGTAATAAACCATTTTGAAATGTATGCCTAGTGTACATACATACATATAAAAGTTCAATAGTTGAATTACCAAAAAAAAAAAAGTTTTATGACACTGTATTATTACCGCTGTAAATTAAAGTGTGATTTATTCGATGAAAATTATAATCGATTCATAAACAAACGCTTCTATAAAATTTTATAGACGTTGAAAATTTTCATATTGATTAAATTTCTCATTGTGAATTGATGGGATTCGTGTTTATGGATTATTCGTTAGCAGCAAACGTTTATTGCAATTGCAATAATTGCGAACGCCTTCGCAGTTTCGTATATATTATATTATTATTATTGTTATTATTATTATTATTATACGTACCGTATGTAAGAAATTGTTTATTCGTTCATTTTAACCTTACGTACGTACGTACGGTATCAACTTTGACCCTTATAATTGCGCGTAACGTATTCGGGTGTCTTTGTTTACGATGATTTATCAAGTCGTATTTATTATACAGATGCATTTCTACTGGACTTCTAGTTAGTTAAGGCTGAGCAAAAACGGTAGGTATCCTATATTTCATCATTAAAAATAATGTGTAAACTCGCACAGACGATCGAATCAATTTTTTTCCAACCCCCCGTAGAAATCAATAAATTATTTTTACTTCTGTGTATTTTATGGGGGGTAAGAGTAATGTCTCTCAAATTTTAGAATCAACTGATATTAATTTCCAGTACCAAGTTTTCATGTTAAACTAATGACACATTACATATTTTTCATATCAATTGCAGTTAACTACCTATCTATGTATATATAATTTTCTTCATATAGTTTCACTAATACATACATACAACAATATATACATAGTTTGTTTCTTTATACCTTTTTATCATATTTACTACTGTACATCTACTCAATCTGTCTTCTTTAAACTAAACATTTGTTATGCATTTATCTACATACATATAATAACCCATTTTACAGCAAAAACTTCAAGGAATATTGATCTTTATATGTGTCGAATGAACTTTAACTACATTTTTTCATATGTGATATTTAAAAATGGCTTCGACCCAAGCGAAATATCAATTTATCTACGTTTCGTTCTACGATTGCGCAATATGGTTAACCAGTTTGATGTTGAAATACAATAAAAACAAAGGGTCCGACTAGTCACTTCGGACTCCCCGGTTCGTCTGTCTTTGTCACTGGCGTGACGTTTTCATTTTTCTGGTTCAAACGCTTCAAAATCAAAACAGACACGAGTTGACAGACCAAGTCGCCCAAACATACGTGTATAATAAAAATAACTCACCGACTCGAGCGATCGCCTTTAAAACGGTCTACCTTACATCAATTTTTTTTTTTTTTTTTTAATTCTCAAGACTAGTTTTAATGCGAACGCGTATTTATACAATATATATATATATTTAAAAAGGTCAAAAAGTTCAGAACCACCGTGTACGACTCAAAGGACAATCCGCTCGTCGGGGGTCAAAGCTAACAGTATGGGACCGTGGCATTCGTCTGATATACTGGATCCATACAAACAATGGAATTACTTACCTCGCCGGACATTTTGTGTTTCATATATCTATATACATATATATGTATGTATTTATTTGTATGTGCCGCATTTTTTTAATCTTATTTCATTTGTATGTATGTATGAATACTTTTTTTTTTTCGTGCTGTAATAAATTGTCTCATTGTCTATTGTGCGGATCGAAGTTATTTCCGATCGAACATTTTAAGCGTGCCTAAACGTACTCGTTCCGATCTTACACGGACCCCATTTTTTACGTTTTATTACGTTGTAAATTTTTCGGATTACAATGAGTTCAATTCTTTTTTTAACTTTTCATCATACATACAGAGTGTCTAGACTTCAGAGACATACATATATGGTACCAAAGTACAATGATTGATAGACTATGTCATTCCGAATTACAAAAAAAAAAAAAAGAAAAAAAGTAATACTAATCAAAAATTCAGATACATATAGAAAAAGCTCAATCTTTATTTAGAAATATTCCAAAAACCTACACTTCTCTAAATGTTTTGTTCTTGGAATGTTATTTGTGTTGACAGGACTATTGTATATATGTTTATCACACCCTACATATTCTTGGCAAAGCGTCACAGTTGATAATCATATTGTAGAGATAGTTATAGTTATTTATATGGTGAATATGACTGGATGTAAAGAAGAATAAATGAAACTTGGATGGAGTGCTTTTGGAAGAATGAACATAGTTTTAAATCCAACACTCAGCTATGCTTAAAAAAGAAGGCATACGACCAATGCGTACTGCCAGTTATGACGTATGGATGTGTTCAATTCAAGAATGTAGCATAAGATCCACTGCACACGGATCATGGAAAGAGGTATGCTCGGTATAACAATAAGAGATCGTAAGAGGAATACACAGGTAAGAAGTATAACCAAAGTGGCAGATATAGCGGAAAGTGTGAAAAAGTTGAAGTGGTACATATCAAGAATACTGGAATGGTATCCGAGAGGATGTGAAAGAAAGCAAAGTAGACCGAATGGAAGATGGGCTGATGAATTGAGAAGAATGTGTGGAGTCAACTGGATACAGATTGCTCAAGACAGACAGGAATGGAAGTGAATAGTGAACGGCTGAAAATGATGATGCCATATTCATGCATTATTATTCTTTCTATCGTTTATTTGAAAAGGGGTAAATTGCTCTGATTTTTAATTAAGATTTCCTTATTAGCCAGTGCGGCGCTTATGCACCTACACACATAAACGTAGATACATTTTATTTAATAGCTAATTTTATCCTAACATCTTCAGCGAGGTGTATACTTCAGGTTTTGAGCTCAAACGGCGAGCAACGAGATCGTATCAACTATAAAAGCTATTGCCGTAGTGTAAAAGCTAAGAGTGCGTAATCAAATATTATACTTACATACATATGTACATACTGGGAAATTACATTCTCGAAGGTTCTTCAAAGTAAATTCTGCACTTTTTCTATGAAATCAATTTAAGGTGGGGTTAAAGGGTTAAATTGTTGAGATTGATGTGTGTGTGTGTGTGTTTTTTGTATGTGTTGGTGGTCCGTGGGAACGGTACAGTTGGAACGAGCCAGTTTACAGTTTAATTAGCGGGCCACTAAATCAGGGCGGACCGCAGACTGACGACCCCTGGCCGATCCATTGGCGTCGCGTGACCCAACCTTTTAATTTTTGATCTAACACCTAACCCACCTATGTACCTGTGGTAACAAAGGTGATCGACGAGCCGTTGTTTACCAGCATCTGACAAAGCTTTCACACACTTGTGTGCGCCGTTTATCTGATATTCTGATCACTTTTTTCCTCGTTTCGATTTTTGTATCAATAAATTTGTTGGATTTATTAGTTTGATATTGCCGGAAATGTTCGACTAACTATGTAGAAAGGCGTTGAATAAAAATATTCAACCCAAAACTATTATTGGTAACCTTGTTTTAATGAAAAGTGATAAATCTTTTAATCTTACCAATAAATGACTATGTAAAATGGTAGAACATTTTATAAGACTCTTAATTATTATTATTTATTTTAGACTGCAGAATAATTTAAATAATATATTTTTAAATTAAACTAATCCTTGTAGTTTTAATTCTACATTTGTTCTTTTATACTTTAGACGTATGTAACATGATAAAATATGAGTTTTTACTTCAGGTCATCATCATAATGTTCAACCGTTCACCATCCACTGCTGGATGAAGGCCTACTGATTCCACACATTCTTCTCAATTAATCAGCCCATCGTCCACTCGCTCTACCTTGCTTTCTATCACATCCTCCCGGATAACATTCCAGTATTTTTCGCGTCCATCTGCCATCCTATGTGCCACTTTGGTCATGCTTCTTACCCATGTATTCCTCTTACGATCTCTTCTTGTTATACCAAGCATACACCTTTCCATGCCTCTCTGTACGCACTGGATCTTACGTAACATTATTGAATTCAGCACCCACGTTTCACACCCATACATCATAACTGGCAGTACGCATTGGACGTATGCCTTCTTTTTTTTTAAGCATAGCGGAATGTTGGATTTAAAAACTTGCCCAATTGTCACTTCAACTTTTTCACACGTTCCGCTATATCTGTCACTTTGGTCATGCTTTTTACCCATGTATTCCTTTTACGATCTCTTCTTGTTATACCAAGCATACATCTATCCATGCTTCTCTATACGCACTGGATCTTACGTAACATTATTGAACTCAGCAGCCACGTTTCACACCCATACGTCATAACTGGCAGTACGCATTGGACGTATGCCTTCTTTTTTTTAAGCATAGCGGAATGTTGGATTTAAAAACATGCCCATTGCCAATTCAACTTTTTTCACACGTTCCGCTATATCTGTCACTTTGGTCATGCTTCTTATCCATGTATTCCTCTTACGATATTTTAATTTATTTGCGCAATCAAAAGCAGAAGATCTCAACAACATAAAAACTGACATTCTTAATCAGATGAAATTCGATGTGAGATCCTCATCAAGATCAAAGATGTATTTCATGTTGAAATTATATATAAGATCCTTGTCAAGATCAATTAGTAGTCTTAAGTGGTTTAAAAAACCTCATTAAATTATTCGTCCAATCCTTATTGCTATTCGAACGACACAATAAAGCTCTAGCGACTATTTTAATCAAATTTTTCAATCGATCGATATGGTACAGATTATGTATTTTAATCATACATATGTACATATGTTGCTTTAATTTCGGATTTGATAGTAAAAATAAACAAAAAATATCAGCCACGCGCCCCCCTTGTGTTCCTTTTGCCAGTAATTGAACTTTGGTCCTCGGACTCGAAGTCTACACACAGTAAAGATACACCCAGAGCATATCCACTTGCCTTCGTAACCTTCTATTTATCTTCACATTAGACTGGATCTGCACTCGTGCGATGGGAAGACCTCACATTCACGGCCGCACGCCAGGGACTTCGAAGTCGTAGGTACAAAAACATTGTGTATAATTTTTTACCATCTACCGCACCACTATTAATCAACGTAAACGATCTAAAATACCTTTTTTTCTTTCGTTTTAATACATATAATCTTACACGGTTACATACCGATAAACTTGTTTTGTGTATTTTTTTAAGCAAAATAAAAAAAATGATTGCTAAATTAACGCAATCAAAAATGCATTCGAATCAATCGATTATCATAGGTACCTATGGTGGGCTATAAAAATGAAATATTACTGTTGTATACATTTGTTTATATTTTTTATATTTTTATTTTTCTTAACACAGTCAAACTTACTTTCGATAGCATTTGTAAAAAACTCGATACAATATATTTACATTAAAAATAATATATATATATTTTTTGTATAGGTATAAGTACTTAATCATTAAGTAAAAATTTAAAATGATTCGTGAAAATATCTAATATTTGGTACACAACATACACAATAATACAAAAGTAGGAATATACATACAATTTGAAATAAAATGCAATATATTTATATCATATTAAAAATGGTTTTCCCTTAATTTGTCTAACAATAGCGATATGATAAATAGTTTAAAATTATTGAAACATTACAAAAATTTACAAAACTATTCATAATTTTGCAAAAAAAAAAATTGGACAATGGATCGTATTTGGACAACCCTGCGGTTAAATTACATTTGTGCAAACGTAAAAGGAACGGTATACGCACTATAAATAAATAATACATACATTGTAATAGAAATATATTTAGTTTTTTTTTCGTATTGCGCTAATCCCGGCGTCAAAACATACATTATGTTCCGAGCGAGTGGTACTTAACAGCGAGGATTGATATACAAAATGCAATTACTGTCTGTTTGTCGATTTATTCCATACCTTTTGACCAATTGACACACTTCATATGATCCTACGATCTTATAAAGTGCGATTTCGATGACTTCGGCTAACGACAAGCCGAATATTGCCAGTATATACAAATCTCCCCATCCTAGGGGAGCAATATTCGGCTTGTACATACATACATACATACATAGATTCGCAGGATCATAGGAAAATAATGCTACGTAAGATCCAGTGCACACAGAGAAGCATGAAAAGATGTATTCTTGGTATAACAAGAAGAGATCGTAAAAGGAATACATGGGTAAGAAGAAGTATGACCAAAATGGCAGTTATAGCGGAACGTGTGAAAAAGTTAAAATGGCACATCAATATAGCCTTAAATTCTTTGATAATATCTCTTGATTGCTCATACACGTTTAGAGCTAAAAGTCTCCATGTTTAGTCTACTGAATACGAAGAGGGGTGTGGTCGAGAATTTCTTATACTCATATAGGATGTTAAACGAATAATGAAACTATGTAGGATGGAGCGCTTTTGGAAGAGGGAACATAGTTTTTAAATCCAACATCTCGCTATGCTTAAAAAGTAAGTACAATACGACCGATGCGTACTGCCAGTTATGACGTATGGATGTGACAAGTGGATGCCGAATTCAAGGATGTTTCGTAAGATACAGTGCACAAAGAGTAGCATGGATGGATTATACTGGGTATAACAATAAGAGATCGTAAGAAGAATACACGGGTAAGAAGCATGACCAAAGTGGCAGATGTAGACACATAGCGAGAATAATGGATGGCAGATGGACGCGAGAAGTACTGGAATGGTATTCGAGAGGATGTAAAATAAAGCAAGGTAGACCGAGTGGACGATGAGCTAATCAATTGATAAGAATGTGTGGAGCCAACTGGATGCAGATTGCTCAAGACAGACAGGATTCGAAGAGGATTGGAAAGGACTACATCCAGCAGTGGATGGTGAACCTAAAATAATGCGAAGTTCAATGTTACATCACGTTGCATCCATACCGAATATGTCATACGATGAATTTTGAAATTTAAAACAATACAATAATTTAATCCTTTTTTCTTAAAAATATGTATGCATTCGGCTGAAAATGTTGTTACAAATCTTACTACACACATCTATCGTCGCTGAAACTGAGTACCACTCACTCGAGACACTCGATATAAAGACATAGGTTAATTTACGAATTTGATAACGCGCTTCATATCCAACTATACATACATAGATACACTCCTTAACTACCTACCTTTCAGCGTAAGTTACGCCGCTGGTGATGTGCAAACAAAGCATATCACCCAATGTTATGAAGCTTCAACGTTACCTTCGGGATTGTTGGGCTCGTGCAAGGTGGCACTGTCCGCAGACAGAGGCTGGTGCTTTTGCCGACCATCCGGATTATTGTTGTAGTCCTCTTCCCTACATACAATGTGCAGAACCGGTTGTGGAGGCATCCCGGTGTGACTCATGTAGTGTTCCGGAAGCCAGTCGAACGTGAACGAGCCCTGCAAGCTTCCGTAACCGGTGAGGGCTCCAGGCGTTCCGGTTGGAGTTAGAGGCGCTGGAGAAGCATAACAAACTTCTTGGTAGCCCTGTGGAGCTTTCTGGAGGGCCGTATCCGACCATGGAGGACTTGGATTCCATCTGTCGATAAAATCCGCAGGATCCTCTGCACCATTTTTTGACGGGTGTCTCGGATAACGATCAGCTGGGTGTGTGAGGGCTAGTAGTGTACCTCCTCCTCCGTCGACGATCACGTGTGATTGCTTCGATGCTGTTATGTGCAATGGTTCCAGTCTTGTCAATGTCTCTGAGTACTTCCGTTTCCGATGTTGTCTGATGTTGGACGATGGTGCGTCTCCAGAATGCGGTTCCATGCCCCTCATGATGGCTTCCGATTGTGGGATGTATCTGTTGAAAAGTGACTAGGTTAGTTTAAATTGGTATGGATAGTTGAAACTTCAAGTTTCAATGTAAATAAAGCACGAGTGAGATTTTGTAGCTTGTTTTTAACTGTCTATATGTTCAAATATTCAGTGGTGCTCAATCTATTATTTTAATTGCGGCGTAAGTATCGCAGTACTGATATGCTGCGTCCACACCGACGAACCGAACAGCGAACGACGAAGGGCGAAGGTGAATTAATTATTATAGTGTGGACCGCTCTACACAATAGCGTCCGATGATGGTTAATGAACACACACACAATAACAATTCGCCTTCGCCCTTCGTCGTTCGCTGTTCGGTTCGTCGGTGTGGTCGCAGCATTAGCAGTTTTTGCTTCCGAGCGCTCAAATATTTAAAATAATTTGCACAAGGCTTAAATCAGTGATAGGGAACCTTTTTCGAGCTGACAGCCATACTAGGGAGCCGCATCGAATTATGTACATATATATTCAAAATACAATTAAATGTTACTCATCAATGCAATGGCTGTAAAAAGTCAGTTCTCTTCGTGATATTTCTTAGCGTTCGACAGTTTATTACTAAAAAGTATCTGAAAAACGATATTAAAGCTTTTTAAAGCCATCAAGTTATGGAAATAGGATTCATTTTGATTTAGTGTAAATTGTGCGTAAACGTTTTGAGTTTCACGCAAATCGTTGGATGACAGCGAGAGCCGCAGGTTTTCATACAAAGAGCCGGGTGCGGTTCCGGAGCCGCCAGTTCCCGATCGCTGGCTTAAATTGTTCAGTCTCTCAAACACAAAATACAAATACTTTATAGTTAAATTTTACAATATTCGATTATGTAAAGCAGTGTGAGCTTAAATTAAAACTACAAATGTGAAAAATGGTGCTTTTTAGTAATGTGTTGACATTTTTACGATCTCAGATGAATATTTTGACCGTTTTCGCTGGCAAATAGTGACACTGTGGTCAAAGATACAAACGAGAAAACAGCCTTTTGAATATTTATACAAAAGCGATAAAATATATGCACGTACATATGTATGTATGTATGTATGTGAAGAAAAAAATGTTTCTGATACACGTGTATGTAGTTTGAACTTTCTTTCAAATACATATACCTATACTTATGATATTATTCAGTTCTTAATCATTACTGCACATTAATACAATTTCATAACAAATTCTACTTAAGTCTTAGTCCGAAAAAAAATGCCATTAATTTGTACTTTCCGATTCCTATGTACTAAAAACGCGGCCAATCGTTATTGTATTAACCACTGAATTTCTTATAGATAATAACAGGACTGTAGTGCAATTTCGGGTAACTTTTCTCTAATCACGCGCCACTTTCGTGCAATAAAATTGAAAACTCGCACGCGCGCGTTCGCTCACGTGTTGATTGATACATACACACACACACATAATGCTGATTAAGAATGTATCTCGATATTTTTCCTCTGCCAGAGTAAGAGAAATAACATCCGAAACGACTCTGCCACGTATTAATCATCGCACGCATCAAATCAATTGACGCTTCCAGGTGTTAGACTCGTCTCTGTTGAGATTTCGTGCCCGTTCAATTTGAGACCCGCAATTATATATTTCGACGATCGTACCCCCACGAGATACGGAAAGAAATCGATTCGTGATTTTTTTGCTCCAAAATATAACCGCGTTGGTACTCATCGTCGTCTAGAAAGTCCTGACACGCGATCTGACAGTTTTGCCGGAGATGGCGAGTAAATGAAAAAAAAAAATTTTAAACGCATGAAAAAAGCTCGCTAGCGTCTCATTGACGCGCGGCGCGTTTAAAAATTTTTACATTTTAATCATGCTCATCCGTTTCACTCCTTTCGCAAATGGGAAAAAGTAATAAAATCATCAAACACATGCCAGTGTAATGATTATAAATTAAACGAACGCCCAATAAATTAGGTTCCCACTGGTAAAAACCAATATGCGTCAATCACACGACGGCGCATTGATGGATTTTTGACGTTGCGTGTATTAGAAGAATATCCGTTACCTATCTACCTACGTATGTACATATGTATATATGTGTGTACATTACATCTCATCGAGAAAATTCAAATATCCGCCAGTAAAAAAATCAGTACATGATCTTAAATTAAAAAGTGTTTAATGCGATACGCCAAATGTGTTCACAATATGTGAAAATTAATTTCTAATATCGCTCCGGGGGAAAACGTATTGCGAATACACGACACGGAGTCTGCGAAAAACTAATTTTGTTTTACATAATTTCGTTCACATAATAAATACAGGTGATTCTAAAATAACAGTTTTGATTTTGATACAAAATCAAATACTACAATCAAAATCTACAAACACAAAAGATTAATACATATGTAGTATTTCTATATAATATGATGAAATGATACCGATTAGTGTAATCCCGTTGAATATCAACGGATGTTTGTGTGGTGAGTATACGTGTATTTAATAGTTTTTTATAGTTGTTGCATAAATGGCGCGTTATAATACAACAACGTAACAATATAGCAAAATTATGAGCCCATTGACAATTAATATTGTCAAATCGTAGCAGGCCCATCATCACCTCCGTTTGGATCATAGCACAAACGCTCACTGTCCCGAACCGATCGGCTTCAAATCGCACTGTTCGTGTCTTTTAATTATTTATCTCGTCGAGCGTTATCAACAGACAGACAGACGGAATAGGGCTATTATATATTTATATATTAGTAATTACAAGGATCAATGTGAAAATATCTTATTGTGTGTATAAAAAATTCAATTCAGTTTTATTGAACTATACATACATAGGTATAAACACTCTGTAGATGAGACTATTGAAATATTTTATATACATATATACAATATTATATACGAGTGAGCGTATACTTTTCAATTTAAAAAATAAGTACACTAATCGTTTTAAAACCGCATTGAAATGGTTCAAATAATTGAATACGCAGAGGTCATGTACGGTTTGGTTTTTTTTTTTTACTTTTTTCATCATCTAATATTGTCCGCACACGTTCATTACAGTGATTGCTCATTTTCTTTAACCTTTTCGTTATAAATCAAACATTCCGCGTCACACACACATATAAATATTTGTTCGGGATCGTTTCAGAAACAGTTTCTCTAATAATTTGTATGCCAAGCCATCAATTGCCGCAGTGATTGATATGCGAGGACCCCTGGGGGATAGTAAAGACTCGTCATTATCAAAGACGTTTTAAAAAAATCGTGAAAATACACATACATATGTACACACACACAATAGGATATTTATTGAGACGTTTCACTGACCTTTCAGCGTCTGGAGTGAATGACGAGTTCCTCGAGTAATCCACAGGTCCTCGTTCGGCCATAGATGGTTCGAATCCATATCCTTGATGATTGACTGCCATTATGTGTCCTCCGGAGTGTCTCAAAACTGTTGGAGTGTGTCTGCTCGTGTGCAAGGCATGGATGTCGTGGTGCTGCTGATCCGATGGGTTTATCATGTGGTGGGTCATGTCATCGTTCGAGTGTTGGGAATATGGCGATTCTTGATTGATTGTGTATGGGGATGGTGAGTAAGTTGCTAGGGATGGATGATAGTAGTTTTGCAGCTGAGTATCGTAAGCCATTCCGTATTGAAGTTTACTTTGGACGCTGTAGTAATGGTATAGCCAGGAGTTTGATAGCATTATTGACGCTTCGGCATCACTAAAATTGCGAAAAATATATATTAGAACCAAATTTTGATACAATAGTATATTAAAATTAGATCGAGCGTATATAAACGTTAAATATAAACAGAGAGTAATAATACTAAAACAGACAAACTTCAAGAACTTCGCTGATATACAATTTTTAGCGTATGTATTACATATGTTAATAGGCCCCAGTAATAGAGCCTAATATGATTAAACGTATCAAAAAATATTCATTCAATCTAGTGAGGGTAAAGTTTGATGAAACATTTGAAAATGTTTTTCATCAAAAAGAGTCCTTGAAGTTTTTCTATTGAAAATTGTTACAGCCTGTATATTTTGTATGAATAAAATTACCTTAAGACTTGATTAGTACAGACTATCACCGGCTGTTGATTATTTTCCATATTATCTTTGACTTGTAGCACTGTATGAACCCACAACCAATCTCCCGAATGCTTTTGCAATCTCAACAACAATATACACGATCGCTCTTGTTCAGATTGCGTTACTAAAAATCATCATTTATTCAATTAGCATTCAGAATGTAACTTTTTTGAATCAATTGATTGTAAAATAGACTCACTTAATCTATGTTTGGATTGTGCTTCTTTCATACACTCCCAGTGCAGCAGTTGATACCAGGATACACCTTGAATTTCCGACTTCTCCCATCCCAAGTACCACTCGCCGCTGCGTTCAAAGAAGTACAAAATTAACACAAATAATGATTACGTCTCATTTATCAACATTTTTTTAATTAATATAAAAGCGCAATTATTTATTGCAACGTACGGCCTAATGAACGGCACTCGTACATCATCATAGCATGCAATTGTACGCACAGGATAGTTCGTTAATTGAAACATGTCGGGGTAAAATAACAAAAAAATAAAAGGCACATCGTATTAGATTACGGTTATAAATCTGCGTCCGTGGCTTATTAAGACATTCGCATTAGTGTTTGACTATTCAAAGTCAAGTGGGCGAAGGCTAACATATGTATGAACAATTCGGTATGACTTATTGCGTTTCTTCGAGTCGTCTTCCCATTAATTATTTATTATTAATATAATAAGTATGTACTCACTTTTTGTCTATGTGCTTTATCTTCATGTCCATTGAGTGTATTGTTGTGAAGACATTGGTAGCTCCTTGAACGACGCATTCTCTGGTTTCTGGCATTGCCAGAGGAGCACAAGCAGCAAGAAACACTGGTTCGTTTCTGCTGCACAGCGGTAGAAAAGACAAGAAATGACCCTTGACCAAAACGACCTGTCACGGACAAAAATCTCATTTAACATTTTGATAGAGGCGAATAAAATACTGAGAGAGCTAAAAAAAATGACGCTTCCGAAATCAAGGTTTTTTACGTTTAAAATAATAAATTATATTAAAAAATTAAACGTTGCCTTGAATAAACGACGCTTTTGTAATGACCGTACGTGCCAAATGAGAAAATTGTGTCATAATTGTAAAATATGAACAATAATTAATGCGGCAACGGCGAAAAAAACGCAACACAACACTAATTACTGACGAGCGAAAAAACATACCGACACGGGATTTATAAAGGCGATAAAATTTGTTCTAACGATCGTTAAGTTTAAATTTTTGACACAGTTTTTAATTTAATATTGCAAATAAATCGTTAAATTCAAGAGCGAATACATTCAAGAAAATCTTCTATGGAAATAATTTGCTTGGAAATGAAAGCTTATTAAGTTTTATCGGTTTTTTTTTTGTTGTTGTTTTAATTAGGTTTATAGTTTTTATACCGTCAAAGTTCCGCATTGAATTTTCCGAATATTTAAATCATTATTCAGTTGTTATATAAATAACAATTACGCACACTTACAAATAGTTGCTCAATGATGAATAATATAATACGTCCAATTCGTACACGTAAATATGTAGTTTAAAAAGCTGTCGGAATATTTGAAAAGGTTGACAGGCTACATACATATATGACGTATCGACACATTATATATCAATTGTGTGTCAATGAAAATCAAATTTGAAACTTTGATTGTATTGTTGTGTTTTTTTCCCTCGCAGAGTTTTTCTCGCTGTTTATACGGAACGATTTTCATTTCGAGAAGAATAGTTTCCGACAAGTTTGCTATTACGACAATGCAAATGGCACTATTATAATTTTTTTTTTTTTGAACACGAGACACGGAAAAATGCAGATTAACGCGGTCGCTCGACCTTGGTTGGTTTTCTAAATCAAAATTCCTGATCGTTGTTGTTAACCCGTGAGGTTAACCACTCGATTACTGCGGGCCCAATCTGACAAAACCGCTGTTTAGTAACGGACGTCACTTCACAGTCGTACGAATCGATCTTAACAGAGTTTTGTTGCTTCGACACGCGCGTTTCATTGTTTTAATCGAACGATTGATACGTAAGGTCAATGGGGTTGATTTGTTGCCGTTATATCAAAAGTTAAATAATAATAAAACGGTGCGGTGACTTTGACAGATTGCACAATTCGCCTGGCATTTATTTCGTATGGACCGAGCGAACGTTGCGATTCGAAAACAAAAGCTTCGATTCTATTAATGAGGATAAGACAAAAAGGAATCGAATGAAATGATTGTATGGATACTATAATATAAATTTTTTTTATACACATAAAATGTAAAGCTATCAACTTTTTTCAAACAAACAAATAGTGTAAAAGTATGTAGAAAATATAGTCAAATTTACTATACTGGATAGAGTACTTACTATCCAACTTAAAAAGGACCCTATTATTTACCGATTTAGAAACGATCTACGCCGACTATATTATATATATATATATATATATAATAGCCGAAATCCGTCTGTCTGTCTGTCTGTCTGTCTGCTGATAACGCTCGCTGAGGAAAAATTATTAAAAAACCAGAAAGAGTGGGGGATCGAACCCAGGACCCCAGGCTCGAGAGAACTCGCACTAATGCTATTCGCTATCGCCCTTGGTTAATTCAGTCCTTTTTTTTTTTTAACATTACCTATACAAGGGATCATGACTACATAGATGACGTTATAAAAACTATTATTTTTTGATTTTTACAAAATCACTTACAAAATTATAATTATTATACCTATATATAATAATTAATAATTATAATATAAATAGTAAAGTAAAAAAAAAATCGATACTATCGATACTACGGGATTGCTATAATACATAGATGGCGCTATAAAAACTATTTTTTATATTTTTTTTTGTCACTTACAACCGTGCGATCAATTAGTGGGGATCTCTATTAAAAAAGCGCTTTACGTAATTTAAAATTCAGCGGGCGTTGATATTCAACGGGCTTACACTAATTATATATGTATATAATAACCCAATTCTGTCTGTCTGTCTGTTTGTCTGCTGATAACGCTCGCCTCGGTAAAGCCTAAAATAAACACGAAAGTCGCGAGTGGGATTTGAACCCGTGATAACCAGGTTGGGTGAGTTGGCGCTAACGCGTTCACCCAACACCGGTGATGAGAGTCCTTCTATAGTTTGAAAATATTAATCCTTAGTAGGTTTGCGACTTTGCTAAATTGTTACGTAATCAATTACGAAGACATTTGATCGATTTATTTAGTTAGCACGCTGAAAAAAAAATTCTATCGTTAAAAACACGTCCGTTGATATTCAACGAGCTTACACTAGTACATTTATAATTGTCTATCGTTTGGTTTTTTAAATAGAGAGTAGGTACCTATACAGTTTGAGTTTGACTGTTTATTTCTAATCGCGTGGTTTAAAAAGGAACAAAATTTCATCTCTCCCAAGAGAGAGAGAGATGAACGCTGCACGCAATTGGTAGATTGGCTCTACTCGAATTTTTGTCCTTTTTTTAGTACACGCGGTCCTAAGAAACAGATGCTCAAACACAAACTGCATACTCTTTTGCTTGATTTGAGTTCAATTTCTAATGTCTATAAAAACAAATTAGGAATACCAACTATAAAAATTTAAAAACAAATATGCATCGAAAACGGTTCAAATTGATTCACAGAGTCCCATTCTAAATAAATCAATCGAAATTTATCGCATCAAAATAATAATACGATATCAAATCAGAATCACTTTCGTATGCAAATACGGCAATAATTTGACGATCGTTAATTTCAGTTAACATAATGTATGCGCGCCCCGTTTAATTGAATTCGATCGATTAAATTGAAATATTGTTGTATAACACGTTCGGCTAATAGATAGCCAGGTTTCAAATTTCGATCCGTGAATATATTAAACGAATTGAGCACTCCATTATAGGTACATACAGGGGCGGGCCGAAAGTGCGCTCGCAATTAAAACGCGACCGTTGCAGTACACTTCGACACTAACCACGCACATTCCCATCGCTCGGACACTATCTAGATGCGTCCGAGCGACCTTAGCCGTGAAAATTCTCTTCGACGTCGGCGTCTTCGACATCGACGAAAGCACGTGATACTCGTAAACCAGTTTGTTTTTACGCGAGGCGCCGAATACGCCCTTTTACGATGAAACCGCACCGACAGTCGTTTTATTATATGTATGTATATATTTTTTTTTTATTGGCATATTTTTTTGCTTTGGTATTCAAGTGACCGCCCTGTGTATATGTTGTATATTAGCGTGTCCCCTGATATGTGTTATTTTGACGAAATACAATCATCGAATTACGAAGAAGTCCGCTATGTGTATCGAGACGCGGACTCGGAGCCGATCGGTTCCCACACTCGTTCGGCGCACGTATCGTTCAGGTGTTGTTAACATTTTATTTATTATGCGGATTTTTAATTATTTAATTGATTCGTCTGGATCTTGAGCACACTTTGAATGTAACATTGGAATTTTATTTGTAATTTCAAGGACTGTTTCAATCCGTCAAAGTGAATTTGCATTGAATTTTTAATAACTTTCTTTTGTACATATCGCACACCTATGTATGTAGATCTAAACAGTATCAACTCAAAAAAAAAACACTTTTTTCAGGAACGACGAAACACTTGTTGTCATGTCGCTATAAGAATTTACTGTTTTTTTTTTATGAAAACAAGCATATTAAAGAAAGTTTAGATTAAAACATTTCATTTTGTTTTGTTGGCTCATGCAGCTTCGTTTTTATAATCAGAATAAATGATTAACTAAAAAATCTTAATTTTTGAGTTGATACTGTTTTAATCTAGGTGTGCGATATGTACATATGTACATATCTAAAACAAATAGTTGATAGTATTTATATTGCTTTAACTTTCATATAAAACAAAATAGTAATATTCTATGTATGTACATATATATAAAGGCTTTAAGTCTGTTTTTTTTATCTTTCAGTAACGTTCAAATTACTTATTTCGTTTTCGTTGAAAATGTCATTTTTTACATTTAATTTTTTTCGGGAACACATATTTGCCGCTATTGTTAGCCCACTCATATGTCAATAATAAGAACCCGTTATTTTTCAACGGGTTATACTCTAGTTTTCTAATTAGTTTCACATTATACAATATTCTAATAATTTCGAGTCTTTCGAAGGTTCTTTAAAATATCATCATAATTTAAATTAATTGTATATACCTATTTGATGCTTTAAAGGTTATAAATTACTGATGTAAATATAACAAGGTATAATGTAAGTGGTAAATATTTAAACAATTTCTAGTTGTTGCATAGTTTATTTTAATTAAATATGATTGATAGTTTAGACATATTATGACTTATACAAATAGTTTTCATCATTTATAATATTGCATATCGTGGGCTTGCAGGAAAAATGTTGCAAAATCAAAAACACGCTTTCCATACATGTTTATGGAAAGCGCAATTTACTTTTAGTAAAGTATCTATAGTCTCTAGAAGTTTAATTGTTATGGTAGGTTTGATTAAATTAAAAAATTTTCACATTCGTTTTACTCTAATTTTGATGCATGGTGTGTTTTATATAAGGCTTTTAATGCACTTAAGCTGGTCTACGTGTTCAGAATATTGAAAATAGACGATTAAAACCTGATGGTTGAATACGAATGATACCGTATGCTCATCAGCAAAAACGGTTCCGGCTTCTACCGCAGATTTGCAATACAAAAAGGAACAAACACAACCTATTGACTCATTCCAAGCGAGACAAACGTAACCTCATCTCGGTATTACAGTGGGTACCTTCGACGAGCGAAATCACTATATCACATTTAATTATACAGTGAGAGACGCGGTCAAATGATTCAATGTTTTTTCCGGATCGATGACATCATAATGAATGCATTCGATAGCGAAAACGTCCCTTTTTACTGCACGTAATTACCATTATACGTGATCGGCTATTTTTATTGATTTGTTTTTTTTTTACTATTATTAGTATTGCCACTCTGCAAATATTTATATTGAATAATCCGGCTGCATTGTACGAATCGGATCGAAACCGCAAAATTGTATTCGATTAACTCGACTTGACCCGTTGCTTTGGTGAGAAAAACGGATTTGTTCTATGGAAACCGGTAATGGGGAAAAAAAAATACCTATCTATATATAAAAAGCCTTTTCATGAACTTTCAAGATCAAGCGATCGTTTAACCGATATTGTGTTTGAGCGTTTATAAAGCAAAAAAAAAAAAAAAACTCAACCGTATGAGATAATAACGTAACATCGCCATTAATCGAGATTGCGTCACTATTGGTGGTAAATACGCGGTTACGATTTTCAATAGAAAAATCCGGATTCAACATAAAACCTTTACAATATAATGAAATGTAACATAGATAGTGTAAATTAAAGAGATCAATCTTCTGAAAATGATTTATATAAAACATATAAATCGACAACCAATTTAGAGAATGACAAATCGAAATTTCATACTATTTTGTAACAAAATTGCATTGACTTTAGAATTTTTTCAACCCACTGAAAATATAACAGATAGATAATTCTAAAAAAACATATTTGTGACTTTGACTAATAAGGACTAAAGCTAATATATTTACGTAGTTCCGAAATTCGTATTTAAAATTTTTCGTTTCAATTAATCCAGTTTATGACATTTAACTGTTCTTGTCCCTAGATGGGTCAAATGCAATCCAATTTTTGTTCAATAACTAGTTAAGAATTCTGTACACTAAAGTATCTTAAAAAATCGCATTTTATTGGAAGCATGTACATATATCATATGTAGGTATGTAACTCAATGTGCCTAAAAATTTGATGATGTAATATGAAATGATCTGGAAAATGATTTAATATATCTATGTACATATTATCAAAGAAGAATATTATATGTAATAATGGGTAATGTAATGTATTGAATTTTCCGCAAATATTCTCAGAATTGTTATCTCACATCTACAGCGTTGAACATAGATGGTTGAGCTTTATCGGACACTCCTCTCAATAATGCCACAATAGATAGTATTCGTTGCAAATGCAATTCAATTATATGCATGCGGTCTGAGCGGGTGTATCCTAAGCAAAAGGGCCTCGAGTGATTATAAACTAGCATCGATGACGTTCAATGCACAATATTTCAAATTCAGTTTATTGTTTTTGGACCCGTACATGGTATTGAAAGTGCAACGTCCACTCGTAAATTATCGACTTATGCTCGATCATCGACTTTCCCAGCAATAATTGTATTGACGTATAAATCTTTCGAACAATTTCATGCACACTTAAATAGGTATATATTATTGAACTTACTTTTTGATCGCCGAATCTCATCTGTCTTCTGGCATTTCTTGCTACGTTGATTCTGCACAGGAACATTCTCGATTCTTTCGGACTCGAACTGCTCCCTGGCGATGCTGATGATAAATTTCTACACAGTTCAGTTTGAACCGCTTGGTGATCTTGTTTGTCTATTATATCGTACACACTATCGCCGTGTATCAACAGGTCTTCCTAAGATGTGAAAATAAGTTGAAAAACAAAAAATTGAAGCGTCACTGCTTGCCTTTAATCGTATTAAAGTCGACCGTTGTTTAATTTGAGGACTACCGTGAAAATTCCATCGATTTTACGGACTGACCCACGTTAATCGATTAGGTAAATATTACGAAGATAATACTGAAAAAATGTTGTGTAACCAACCCACGACTAACTTCAGTAAAATATACTCAATTCTAATGCATTAATATGTATATTCAAAATGATTCACTATAACAGAAGTTAAAACCGTATATAATACAGATCGCGTACTTTCATTTCATTATGGAATTTTCAGCGTAACAATATTTTTTTTTATGTATTTTGCATATATGTATAGGTAGGTAGAGAAAGTAAAAAGACTAACCATTGAATGTCCGAGATATTCAGCCGCGTTGTCTGATATATAAAGTAATTTTCCATTTTGAGTCATCATCATCAAGAATCCGTTCATAGCCTTAAAAATAGTATCAAACGTTAGTTCAAGCTTTAAACTGTATAAATTTTAAATCGTTCAACGTAAACAAGTGGCAATTCTTACTTTAGAAAATCCAATATTAGGCGTCGGTGAGTGGTGGTGATAATGATGTGTAAAATCGTGACATTTCAGTACTAAAATAAAAGTAAAAAATATAAATAAATGAACAAGATACCTATCAATGACAAAAAATAGTAAAACAGTCGTTATCACAAATATAAAAGTCATGCTCGTGCACTAAAATAAAAGCGTGCACCTGGAAAACAATACCGAGATAGTCGTTATCGTTCGCCAATATCGATCCATAAAATGTGTTTTAAAATGACGTAAATTAAAATAAACACATTTGTGAAAACAATAATAACATTTTGGTCACAATTTCTTAGAAAAAAATGTATTTATCGTTCGACGAATCGTTACACAATCGTCCGGATTAAATTTGTAGTGTAGAGTTGCGCGATAAAATTTGCGAGGTGTTAAAGCAATTTAAAGCATTACATAAACGCGAATATTACAATATTGTTCGGTGTCGGTGTTTGTGATATTACATCAATGGTGGGTGAAAGTTGCCAGATAAATTATTGTTAATTTTTCCAACACCATTTGACAATAGTATTGTCGTCCGATATACCCGTGTGCAAACACGTTTCGTTGCATAAATATGATAGTTTTATTGCGCATTGACATCGCATTAATAAATTATGCATTGTAAAATTATTAAAATTGCAAATATAATATGATATAGATACACACCTTGTTGGAAATAATTCGCTTTTCGTACGTATACGCAAATTAATGCCATCAGTTGCAATTGTGACAGTCTTTGGCGCGTCGATGGCGGTAGAGGTAGCAAATCTCTTAAATTTGCTATTTCTGCGTTTATGAGATCTCTTCGCATTTTACTGGCGCCTTTTGTTGACTTGGTGGGTTCAAATCTGCACAACGAATATATTACTTCATTAAAATTAGAGATATTAACTTGTCACAAAAAAATACTATAAAATTCACGATGATTTAGTGAGATACAATATAACTTATATGAATTTGGACATTTATCAAAATCCTATCACTCAAAAAACATACAAATGAATCAAAAACACTGCATATAACATCATAACATCAATTATAAAATATATAAAGAACAACGTTTTCAATGGAAAATAATTGCAAGGTGTTTTATAAACAATAAACAGTGAGAAAATCAATTACTTCAAATAATTTTTTCTACTTGCGAATAAACATACTGACATTTTAAGTCATCCGCCACTATTTCAAGATTATTAAGGTACAATAATAGATAGGATTTTTCATTAACTTTCTATAACAGCGGTCGGGAACTGGCGGCTCCGGAGTCGCATGCGGCTCTTTGTGTGAAAACCTGCGACTCTCGCTGTCATCCGATGTTTTGCGTGAAACACAACGTTGCCACACATTTTACACAAAATCAAAATGAATCCCATTTCCATAACTTAAGAAATTAAGAACATTAGAAGTCAGACATTAAGAAGTATCACGAAGATAACTTTTTTCTTACAGCTATCCATTTCATAAATGAGCAACATTTTATTTTATTTTGAGTATATAATTTGAAAGTAATATATTGCGGCTCCCTAACTTAACCAATCTTGCAAGATTTTCCCTAATATGGATTTTAGCTCGAAAAAGGTTCCCGACCACTGTTCTACATATAACAATGCTTTCTGTAAATATGGATTATCAATGTAACAATGAAATATCAAGCACAGCGTATTTGTTAATGAAAATACATTGAATAATTTTATAACATTGAAGTATGTAATACGAATCAATTTATTTTTATTAACTTAAATATAATAAAAAACACAATTTAGATATTTAATTTTAAGTGTATAACATGTATAAGTTGAGACAAGTATGATAAATACAAATTTTGTATGAAAAGCTCGGGTTTTATCTGTGACCGCTCATCGATGTCTCCATATATGTGAAAATTTCGATTATAAATACCGCAAAATAAATTTAAACGCTCGCAAAACGATTATTATAAGTGCAAACATAAACATTCGCAAGTGTGCGATGCTTACTTTGCGATGGTTAGTTCACACGAGTAATTCAAAAACACCATCAGAGACGGGAAGAAAATTTATTATTTTGTCCCCTCGTATATGCAATAATTCAGTGTGATGTTTGAACAAACGCACGCCGAATGGATAAATAGACGTTTGGATTGCGATCGCGTACCGTGTGTCTGTAAATCGTTTGCTAATGCGATATTTACCATTAAAATTGCCATTAGTCACCGAATAAATTATAATTCGGCTCATCTGAGACGAATTTGTATTCATAACGAATTTTGACAGTAGCCGAGCGAACATGTTCGTCGAACATATTTGGACATTTTCTTGATTTATGTACGATTAGTGTTTATTATGCGACTCGCGTTACACGAACAGGGTTACCAGACGATTATAGTTTCAACATTTTTTTTATATATCATTTCAATAACCTACTTATAACGATACTAAATTCAAAGAAATGCCAACAAATTGACTAACTAGCTGACGATCGAAATGAATTGATGTATTTTTAAATCATTCAAATTTATTTATATGTTTAACAAGCACGACTACATGATAATATATAAAGATTGACTAATTGTCGTAGCTTACACGATATTTAAAATTTAAATTCGTTGACATCATGAATATGCATTTATTAAATAAAAACGTCGATGTGTATATGTTTTTTCGATCTGTCGATATGCTGATTATGTGTGCGTATAATTTTTTTGCAGCCCTGTCGACGTTGACCAACAAATCTGATAACATCTATAAAAGAGGATGTACGTCAATCCACTTACAAATGACAAATTATTCGATTCCCATGATATTCAATACATACGCAGTCAGGTATTTTCTGAGAACGTGTTAAAATTCATGAGGTGACAATATTTTTTTTTTATTAATCTAATCTTGTAATGAGCGAGTGATGAGAATTTTTATTAAATGATTATGGAAAATATGCATATATTATTCGCATATATGAATAAAAGTACAGACGATATGTAAAATGATTCAACCGTCATTTTACTAAAGTCATGAATAGTTTTTATCACATTAGATACCTACATATAAATTATGGCTCGATTTTTATTTTTAATAACAAAATTATATGAAACAATACTGTAATTACAGTGTGGAAATACATAATATCAATGACAATTAAAAATAGCACAGAAATTCGATCAAATTATTATCTATTATCTTTTCAAGGCTATATTCTATGGATAATTTAAGATCTTTTATAACATAAAAAACACATCGTTGCGGTTTCAAAAAAAATATCTCGCTTCTATTGAAACCCGATCATTAATAATACTTATGCCAAATTTGAGACTAATATTAGGCTTCGTGGTGTTTATTCTACATACATACATATTGAGATGTTTATTTTCCTTTTCGTACAGACAATTCACTGTTTATTTACATTTAAACTAAACCATAAAAGCTTTTAATCCATACTAATTAATTTATTCAATATTTACAATTAAAAAACACGCTTCTCATACACACTTGACGAAGAATAAATACAACCTGACGTAAATAAATTTACGACGGTGAACTTTTGAAACCGTAGGTAAATTTAATTTCCTATTCACTTTTTAATGAGAAAAGGCGTGTTGTTCTTCATCAGTAAATCACATTAAAGAATATACAATATTTTTTTTGTGTTCACGTCTTGACCGAGCCGAGATAATTACAGATAAAACCAACCCTCTCTACCGAACCTGTACCTACCAACTAACACACACTCATTTATAACAAAAAAAAAAAAAAAAAAAGGGTCAACCTACACATCATCAAAACAGGTAAAATTTCATTTAGGATGCGAATAATATTCCCACACTATTCAATTGGTAATAATTCTAGTTAGAATCAAAATAGACATAAACCTCACCTGGTAAACATTTTGACACTATTCAATATCCAATAATCACTCCCACTTCAAATCACAAATTGTATCGATATAATATTCACAATTCACATACGAATGTAAATTTCACTGGTACCTAATAGGATACAATTCCACTTAGTTTATTTCGCAAGTTGGTATATAATAATAATAACATTCGCATAACGTGTGTTTTGACGATTCACTGTCGTGTATATCCATTGAGATGCTGTTGATCGATGAACGTCAATCACGCGCGCGTGCTATACCGACCGGTTCGCATGTAATATACTCGTACATACGTTACGAACGAGATCATTTCCGTTGACAGAACACACATCGGACAGAACGAACCGGTCAGAGGCTCGCTGACTGACTGATGTGGTCCTACGAAGAGGGTGGCCTTCTCGAGCCTTCGTGCACCCGAACCGGTAGACCATCCCATTTGCAGACAATGCTAAGAGAAAACAATAGTCTCACACTGCACATAAAACACCATAAACACCAGGCACAAATTGCGACAAACGCCAAAAAACAATCAAAACATAAACGAAATTTGTATGGGGAAAATTTGCGCAAAGCTGTATTGGAATTAGTTTATTAAATTAGTTAAATCGTCTTATACGTATGCGCTAGACAAGGATCAATGTAGTGATTCCATTGGTTTTTTACAGTATAAATGTATGCGCTTTTCCGTACAACGTATTATGATGCAATGTTTTGTCTCACTCTCGCCGTAGCGCTTTTCCGTGCGCTAGAACGGGATAGCGACAGTCTCGTCGCGTGTAAAGTGTTGAACGGTGTATCTTTGTGTAGCCCCGCCCCCGCTCGTCTCTGATTGGTCGAGCGCTTTGTACTTGCAGTGTTGTGTGTGCAGAGTGGGGATTTGAGTAAAAATTTAAATTCGCAATGGTTAAATAGGGGTTTTATGGTAATTTCGGTTTGCATGGAAAGCAGCGTGACTCGAGTCCCATTGGCCGGTAGCGTGACGCTCTATGAAGACTGTGGGAAAAATTCTCGCTCGAGCTTTCGACCACGTATGATCCATGGGATTTGTTTGTTATTTCATTCGCGTGCAATGTATGGAGACGCCATTTTTTTTTTTTTTTTGTTTTATTATTTTGATGATATGTGTGAAATTTTTGCATTGAGGTGGAAATGTAAACGTCGTTGTTTATTCGTCTGCGTATAAGTTAGTTGACTCACGTAAAAATGTTAAAGTTTCCAGGTAGGATCTAATAAGAAACCATTCACAACATTTAAGAGATTTTGTTGTAAATTCTTATACCCATTTAGATTTTAGATAATTTGAAATCCGTAGCTACAATATTTTACGTGTTGATTTCAAATACCTATTTGTAAAAGGACGCGAAGCCCAGTTGAATTTAGCCCTACAAAATAATCACCAAATTTTGATGTACCAATTTAAAACTTATACGGTTTGAGTTAAATAGTTTAAAAAGTAACCTTAAACTATGTATGTACCTATATTCAATGCTATCAAACTTAACCCAACCTAAGCCTAACCAGAAGTTGAATATTGAACTTAATAAATATCTATTTAAATCTTATAAATATCTAAGTTGTTATACATATAGAAGTATAATTATGTGCTTTTCTTAAAACTCATAATTTTTATGTGTGTTTTTCATTCATTTTCATTAGTTTTTTCTCAATAATTTCTAGATAATAATGTTGAGAATCGGTGTTCTGTCTGTACCTATCTATGTATCAGTTAGGTACATCTGTAACGGCATTTCTAATTTTGTGCAAAAACGACTTTGTACTAAAAACAATTTCAATAGGTAGGTACAATAAATTTGAATGTTAACTGAATATTACTTTTATTATTAAATCGTAGTTCATAAAATTTTAATGTGAGTTCACGGAGGTTATTATTTAAGCTTAAATTTGACATCATAAAAATTAATTTACATAAACGTTAACGACGAATACAATTTTAAAAATTTGCTTACAACGATTACAAAATAACAGTCATAATGCCGACATTTACTTTTTTTATTATGAATGGCACGAAAAGAATGGGCATCGGGTACGAGCGCATAAAATTCTCTAATCGATAAATTCAAGATATCGCTAATAAAGCATGACGACAATGATCATTAAACAATTTCGAAAGCGCACATTATACCGGGGGAACACCCCTCGATTTCAATTATAATTAAATTATAAATTATCAAACAGAACGAGTTATGAACTGTACCTACTCAAAAAAAAAATAGTTATATACGATGTGAGCCAGTGTGAAAAAATCCTACGTTCTTTAGATACATAATACGCGGCATACCACACGTGTCCGATACACAATAAAATTACAATGATCGATAAATTTTAACGACACAAATTTTGATTCGACAACACCTCTTATCTCACTCAGGAGGAAACATATTTCATTCGGCTCGTAAGTCATGTTACAAAACGACCGAAAAACTATCACAAATTATACGTTTAGCCGCGCGCAGTAATTAACTTCTAATTATAATACACAATCGATACGAGAAAGCCAATACCGAAACAATCCATTCGTTTGATATTGACTAAAATATACTCCTACGACTCAATACTTGGAATTTTTTTGGCTCAATAATAATAAATACACTCCCAAGAGGTCCAAGTCAACGACACATCATACCTATCGTCATTAACATATTCACGGTACGCATTTTTACACGTCCCTTGAACAAATTAAGGCACTCTCACTTTTCGCTGTTCTAATAATAATATACGATCTAAGCACAGGGCGGGCGATGCGATCGCAAACAACCCAATAATTTCACAAAGCAATTACTTTACGAAAACCTGCAATTAAAATGTTAACCTCGATATTTTTTATCTTGCCGAAGTGTCGATAGAACTACAGTGCCGTGCGTCGACCAACTATCAAGGATGCTGCATAATTGCTAATATTTAACATAAAAAATGTATGATAGCAACAACATCCAAATGTGAATTCCAACATCCAATAACTATCCGACTCTTCAAAGGCATTTAAATTCCCAAACAAAACAAGAATGAAAGCCACATACACAATGATAGGTACAGATAGTACTATTTGTCAATTGCTATGTATGTATGTATGTACATAGATACTTTAGGTACCTATGTACATATATACAAAGCGTTTAATACAAACTGTATATTTAAATATCATGTTTCTGCTATTTTTAAAAAAGAAGGCATACGAGTATACGACCAATGCGTAGGCACTGCCAGTTATGACGTGTGGATTTGAAACTTGGATGCTAAATTCAAGAATGCTACGTAAGAACCAGTGCATATAGAGAAGCATGGAGATATGTATTCTTCGTATAACAAGAAGAGATCGTAAGAGGAATACGTGGGTAAGAAGCATGACCAAAGTGGCAGATATAGCGGAACGTGAGAAAAGTTGAAGTGGACACATAGCAAGAAGAATGAATGGCAGATGGACGAAAGAAATACTGGAATAGAATCCGAGAGGATGTGATAGAAAGCAAGGTAGACCAAGTGGAAGATGGGCTGATGAATTGAGAAGCATGTGTGGAGTTAAGTTGATGCAGGTTGCTCAAGACAGACAGCAATAGAAGAGGATTGGATAGGCCTTCATTCAGCAGTGGATTGTGAACGGCTGAAAATGATGATGATGATGATTTCATATAATACAACACTTCAGTATGTACCAATATCAATACGATGTCCTTGGTCACTTGGTCACTTACTGAAATTACATTAAAAATATTTTTGGACTTTCAAAGCTCGTAAAGTTAAGAGTTATGAAATAACACTCCGTTTAATTAAAGTTTAACCCTGTCCGCTGCGTTTATAATTGGTATTGTATGCAGCAAGGTTGTCGAACACACCCACTTCTTCAAGTTTGAGCTTTCATCTAATGTAGATCAGGTGAACTACATAATACAGTGCGTGTTCGCGATGTTAATCTAAAGTGCATTGCATTATTTATAACGGCATGCTTTAAATACTCCACTAATCAAATGGTAAAAAAAAAACAACGATTTAATTTATTTTTATGATAGTAGTAGGTATGCCAAATATTAGAAATAACGGCTCTAACGAAATGATTTTAATAGATTATATATTGTAATGTATCGTTTGAGGTATGGTACACGTACACGTCTGTAAAATGAGCGTGGTCAAAACAAGAAATTCAATTAATTGACAATCAATCCGGTGTCGTTTTTGAAGAGCTGTCAAATAATGCCGACAAATTCTTCGATCCGCTCCGCGCGTTCAAATCTCTTTAGAGCGTAGCGCACCACACTAAATAAAGTGGAATAAAAAAAATCAAAAGTAATTTGTTCACAGGGAACTTATTGGAACCGAACATCCGCGTCTAATTCCCGAACCAAAAGGAATTCCCAACTCGGTGTGTTATACATATTTAGGCGTAAATACGTTTTTTGTCACATTTCGACCAGTCAAACGAATTCGTTTGGAATGTTGGGTGTACGATAGAACAGAATCCAATGAGGAAATAGCGTGAAAATAATTCAGCGCAACATTCACAGGACTTTTTATTGAGATTCTAATCATTTTTTTTTTTCAGATAAACTTTAAAGTTAAACTAAGAATATCAAATAGGTATTATGTATCATAGTGTTAATTAAACGTTCGTAAAACTGGTATTGTAAACTTGTCATTTTATTAGCCGCAATGATCCTTGTATAAATCTCTCTCTTGTCAGTAAAATGTTAAGTTCGTTACTCGACAATAACCGACACATAAAGTTGTGTGCTAGTACTTCGTCGTCGTTGGTTAAAAAAAAAAGTAAAAACATAAAAAAAATTGTATATAGCGTAGTGCTCTGTAATCTAGACCGTAAAGAGCACGTACACTGTATTTAATTAGTTGGATGTGATTTACGTGATTCGATTATTCCCTTCAATTAATCGGCCTAGACCCAAAGCGGCGAAGTTTCGACACGTAAAAAAATGGTTTAATTGAATACTTACAAGTAATAAAATTTGAATACTGATTTCGTTAGGAATTGATCAATGTTAGAATTGAAAAGATGTGTTTTGTAATATGTATGAATTAACTACAGTGGAACATGTACTAGATTTCAATCTATTTAGATTTGAAGTTGTCAATTGTACTCTTCTACACCTACTGATGAAGCATCAATACACAAATCAATAGCATTTAGCATGATTGTATGTATAATTTGTAAAAAAAAAGACATTTTTTTCCGAGTAGCTATACTAGAGAATAAAAATTTCTCTAATTTATTCGATGAATATTTATTTTCCACAATGAAATTCAATCAAAATTATTACTACAGATACTATTCAATTTAAATTGCAATGCATTTACAAAAAATCCTCAGATATTCCTATGAATCTTTTTGAATTAGCTTCAATACTTGATAAAGGTACTTTTACTTTGACTAGTTAGTGAATTACATCGAATTAAGCTGTTCTTATAAATAAATCAAACTCGTCGATTCACACTCGTTGATCGATAGCTTCCGGTCTGGACGATAACCACATGCCTTGTCGTATTTTCAAACTGGAACATTCTCTGATGTCTCACTTTAATCCTTCATAAATTGTTTACTCTCGTATTTTGCACTTTGCAATTTATTCCCGTTGCGTAAAATCCGTCATAGACGGCGTTAAGAGCTTCGTTAGTCTCCTCGCGTAAAACCTATAAAATAAACCAACGATAAAATACGCATAGAACAAAAGCCGTAAATGCGAATATTTATCGATCGTCGTAAAAACTGCACGACCAATTGCAAATAAATTATGCACGTACTATATTGTATAATAAACACGCGACGAAAAATCAACAGCGATCGATATTTATATACGTATATTTCATTTTGAATCACAAATCAATCCGTAATATCCTACCTACCTGTTCGTGTTGTTATTTTTACACTTTCGAAGCGAAAGAGTGAGCTTTTAAAGTCGGCGTGCCGCTCGCGCTCGTTCGCTTATGTAAATTAAAATGACAGATGAAGTCGTTTCGCATAAATCAAACATAGTTAGCGCTGCGATAAATTTTACGGTTCCGGTCGTTGATTGAAGCGAATGATAAATGGACCCGGTTGTAAAATATTGCAAATTTACGATTGCGTAAATTCGAATTGCGCGCGCTCACAATCGGCACTAGCGATCGCTCTCGTTAATTAATTAACACTAACAAAACAAACCGTTTGAAACTCACACAATGCACATAGTAGGTTGTATGTACATACATAGGTACCTATAGTTTGTAATTCGACAGTAAAACGACGCGTGTAATGAAAGCTTCCGGCCGGAAGCTTTGACACACATAAAAGTCCCGTTTACAGTTAACCCTTATGATGCCACGGGAGGTCCCAGACACAAGGGACGCCGAAATCTGTGCGTTGAATAGAAAAGGGTTAAAGACAATGTCGGTCGGTCGCCGACAAATGATTCCATCTCTAATGAAACCCGTCGTCGAATGACTTCTAAGTAGCCTCAGGTGAAAATGTGCCCACCTGTCGTTTACGTTTCGGTAAATTGTATTAACATAAGTGTCTGCCGGTAGGTATTGAGACAAAAAAAACAAAAAGCTTTTGTATCTAAATCGGTGTTATTGTGTTCATTGAATCGGTCAACAATAAAGGTAATAAGATTGTCGAAAAGTGTACCCACATATAAGTATAGGATGTATTGTAGGTGCTGTGCAAAAGTTGCCATTTAAACAATTGTTATAATATTGCGAAAGTTTATTCCATAGGAAGTCATTTTATATCGATCTTACATGACAATGAGCCATTGTTACAAAAAATATGTGAAGGAAATGCGATTGTGTTCCTTTTACACACTCGCCGTTTAGCGTTGTTGCCGAATTTGTCGCAATATTGTGATAGAATTTAGTATATCGATCAATCTGCGACAGTAAAAATTCAGGTTTGAGGTTTAAATCTACACGTTTCAATCGGTCATAGTGCGTAGAGTTCAAATGGAAAGTACTTAGGCATCAATTACTAAACAATACGGATCCGTGATATGCGACACACAATAGACTCACGGATTATGAAATTAAAAAGTATATATTGTTTATAAAAGAAACGAAAACATCTTTTTGTCTTTCGGTCGTGCTGTGTTTTCTAGACATCGTGCTGTGTCATTTCACACATACCGTTTATAACAACAACAAAAAAAAAAAAATAATACAAAAAAAAAAAAAACGAGATGTTCAAACAAAGGGGATAATCTCAAATCAAGGCACGTGCCTTTGGCCAGGAACAAGATAGAAAAAAAAAAAAAGAACCGTTCACACTTAAATTGTATAATAATAGTAGTAACCCTTTCCCTTTGTTTTTGAAGCGGTTGCGTTGGTTTTTTTTTTTTATTATAATTTTATTTCCTATCTGAATAACGGTACAAAACCGGAAGTTCAGACAAGAATCAGATATGACTAAAAGCACACGACAAGTGTCCACATTAAAATATGACACATTATATACGAATATAATACGTCGACTCAAATGTCACATGGTCATATCTATTATGTGATATAATATAATGGAATGGCATTTGAGATATTCTACTGTCATCGGTTGCCTTCATTATTATGAATATGATGCAATATTTCAAATTAATATACGAAGACTTTCAATGCTCGAATGTTTATGACAATAGCCGGGGACTTGTTGTCGTCTTGTGAAATATTTTACATAGCTCGCAGGACATTTATTGTTAACATGTTAACGCACAAATTAATTTGTAGAAATCGCGTTTATTCCTTTGTCACATCTCTGCGACTGTTAAAAGGAGGCTGCTTCAGCCGCTGACAACCGTCGAAATCGAAACAAATTGTCGCAGTTATTTTCGAGTCTTTCACGTTCTCAAATCTCGCATTCAGTGCCCCGTGAGATTCCCATTCAGGAAAAAAAAAAAAGTCTCGCATTGTCGTCGCCTCGCCATTGTGTAAATAATATACACGCGACACAATAGCTGATGGAGTCCATCGGCACGTGAAAAGTCAATGCGTCCGTCATCATCAAAACGGCTTCATTTCACAATAATAAAAACACTCGTCGTGTGTTTTATGAGTGATGTGTTTCGATTTGTTCTCTCGCGCTGTGGAAAAACTTTCGAAGCTTTACGCCTGTTATATCACACGACCGAACGTTTCAGTGTTGTGCTTTTAGCTTTTGGGAGAGCTGGTGTGTTACATTATATAGGTTGGTGAATAAGATATCGTCGTGTGATCAATTGATGGTCGGCTGATGGGACTATTCAATCGGCACAATGGGCTATTGTTTCTATCCGGTGGTGTTGGTGATGAGGAGAACCTTTAAAGGGGACCGCGTCGATGATAAATGGACCGGGTTCTTATTCGCCGTGCTCGAAAACGTCTAATAAACCACACACGTTGGCTTAGAGTTCAAATGATCGTTCGGGTTGAAATTGAATCGATTCCGGTTGAAAAATATAGAAATAATCAATGACTGTAGAGAGTATAGGGTATTATTAAAAGTTCAACGTTTTAAAATCAACCAAGCTTTGTAAAATGTGCCTTAAGTTTCAATGATTTTATTCTGTTAGAAAAACAGTTTGTATTTCATTATAATCATTTTCAGCCGTTGACCATCCACTGCTCACATTCCTCTCAATTCATCAGCCCATCGTCCACTCGGTCTACCATGCTTTCTTTCACATCCTCTTGGATACCATTCCAGTATTTCTTGCGTCCATTTGACATCCATTCCTCTCGCTATGTGTTCACTTTAACTTTTTCACACGTTCAGCTATATCTGCCACTTTGGTCATGCTTCTTACCCATATATTCCTCTTGCGATCTCTTCTCGTTATACCGAGCATACATCTTTGCATGCTTCTCTGTGTGCAGTAACATTCTTGAATTGAACACATCCATACGTCATAACTGGCAGTACGCATTGGTCGTATGCCTTCTTTTTTAAGCAAAGCGGAATGTTTGATTTAAAAACAATGTTCATTCTTGCAAAAGCACTCCATCCTAGTTTCATTTCTTCTTCTTTACATCCGATCATATTCACCAATTGTCCTAGGTATAAATATGTAACTGTCAACTATCACTACAATATGATTATCTATTGTGACTACGCCCTGCGTGCAAAATTAATTAAACATAATTTTAGTTTTATTACAATTAATTTTTAAGTCTACTTTCATACTTTCGTTGCTTAATTCTGTTAATTTATTTTGTAAATCACATGCAAATACATATATATGTATGTTCACAGTGAATCAGATGGCTCGAGTGTCTTCCGTTAATCTTGACCCCAGTTTTGTGCCATTCCAGTGACCTAAATATGTATGTATGTACATATATCCTCAAGCACTGCATTGAATAATTTAGGAGAAATGGTGTCTACTTGCCTATCACAATATATAACTACACACTATCAAAAGCTTAATACAAAAATTACTTTATTTACATGTAAAATGTAAAAATAAAAACTATATAAGGCAAAATCACATAACAGTTGAATTTATGGATATTGTAGTAAGAGTATTCAAATTTCGACATACATATATTATTAACAACTTTAATTTTGAGACATTGTTGATTAATTCAATAACATTACTATTATTATGCTTTTTTAATTAAAATCATCAATTTGACATAACCTAATGTAGCCCAAGTACCTGCATGTGTAACAAATCAGTTTTTTTTTACTTTATCCTAATCGGATAAAGTATTGTGATCGTGCGAAAATTCGACCTCGAGATTTTGACTGATTTGTATCTGAGTTGAGTGACTTTGAGTGAGATTATGACTGAGTTGTATCAAGTGATTTGGAAAATGTCCGTATGTTTGTGTGTCTGTGTACTTATATGTATGTGTGTGTGTCTGTATGTGTTTTTCTCCGAAACTATTTAGTCTATCAAGCTGAAATTTCATATCTATTATTTTCACGTAAAGTGTAAGAGCCATAAAGAATTTGGTCAACATCAGTGAACCGAAAGTAGGGTTTTTTCTTGTAGAAAATTCTAAAATTCTTTTACCACAGGATATTTCCGAAACGGCTCCGGTGACTTTGTCGAAATTTTTTTACTTACATTTAATTGTACAACGTACCTATTGAATATCAAAAAGAATGAATTGTTATTATTGTTTAAATATTTGATACATGAGTTATTTTTTCTTTAAAGTTGGTATAAGGTATAAGTAGATTTACATGGAGATGAAACCAAAGATAAATTTGGAATTTATTTCGCTGTGCAAACTTTCATCAGTCGCTATGCATTTTCTCGCGATTGCAGTTCCATTTCGGTGTGAGAAAATACAAAGCGAGTTTGCCGTTGCCGTTTGAGCAGAGCATAATAGCCCATTTTCGCGTCGTAAAAGCTCCATTTGAAACAAAACTCTGCGGTTAATGCTTCGCCGCCAAAGGATTCTGTTATCAGCGTGCAAAAATCAACTCGACAAGTTGAGCTACTCTATTTAGCGAAGCGGACAAAGTTCAAAAGTGTATCTCTCCCTTATAATACCCACATAACTAAACGAAAAGTTCAAAAATAAACAATCGACGTTTGAACATTGCACGGGCACACCTCGAGGCGGAATCGTAAAATTAAAATTTCGTTTGAAATCTTCGTTCGTTTATCCATTCGAAAGATAAATTTGTTTGTAAAAGAAAAATGCGAAAATAATATATATTGTGAGATGCCGCTCGGATAATGGAGCTCTCGAACACGATGGCCCATCTTTCACCCAAAAGATGTGTTAAACGTTTTTCGCGAGTCCATATGACCCCGAGCCACTCCATAAATATTATTAGCACATCGTAAATAAGGTAACCTCTCAGCGGTTCTCCCGTTGAACATTTGCATGCGGCTGATGGTATATATTTAACGTGTTCATTTGCAAAACAAAACGACGAGCGTATAATGCACAAAGCGAAAGAAATAGGCGAAAGTGGTTTCGGTGGTTTGTGTTGTACGGTTATCTCTCCACAGATGGTAATCTTTGCAAACTACGGTATAATGTCTGAGAGATCCGTTTTGTGGTATTAATTGGTCGTGAAATGCATCGCCCATTTAGTATTCAACACACAACGGTGCGCCGATGATGTTTTCGGGGATAATTCTGCGTGAAATGAGCCACCATTATAATGGTCATTGTCTGTGACACTGCGAGGGCGCGTGCTTCGTGATCTTGCGTTCGTATTCGACCAGGGGAGCTCAAGAGCGGCCCGCGAACCTATGTAAAAATATTCAAACACCATCATGAATCAATCAGTATTGATTGATTCAATCAACAATAAAATATTTATAAACAAACTCATCATCATCATTTTCAACCGTTCACCATCCACTGTTGGATGAAGGCCTCTCCAATCCTCTTCCATTCCTGTCTGTCTTGAGCAATCTGCATCCACTTGACTCCACACATTCTTCTCAATTCATCAACCCATCGTCCACTCGGTCTACCTTACTTTCTTTCACATCTTCTCGGATACCATTCCGGTATTCTTGCTATGTACCACTTCAACTTTTTCACACGTTCCGCTATATCTACCACTTTGGTCATGCTTCTCACCCACGTGTTCCTCTTACGATCTCTTCTGGTTATACCAAGCATACATCTTTCCATGCTCCTCTGTGTGCACTGGATCTTATGTAACATTATTAAATCCATAATCATAACTGGCTGTACGCATTGGTCATATGCCTTATTTTTTAAGTATAGTGGAATGTTGGATTTAAAAACAATGTTCATTCTTCCAAAAGCACTCCGTCCTAGTTTAATTCGTCATCTTTACAACCAGTCATATTCACCAATTGTCCTAGGTATAAATAACTATCAACTATCTCTACAATATGGTTATCTACTGTGACCACGTTTTGCGTGCAAAATTCATTAAACATAATTTTAGTTTTATTAAAATTAATTCTCAAACCTACTTTCATACCTTAACTTAACTTAACTATAAAGGTTCGTACACATTGGCGAACGGCGAAAGTTTGCTATCGTGTGCACCGCTCCACACAATAACGTCCTATGATTTATGAACTTCCACACAATAACGTTCGCTGTTCGGTTCGTCGTCGCAGCATAACTATGTCGTCAGCGAATCTTAGATGGCTCAAGTGCCTTCCGTTAATCTTGAACCCTGCTTTGTGCCATTCCAATAACCTAGTACAACCTAGTAATTACTAATAATTAATTAATATTTTTGACAATAACAGCATATTGATCTTAAAATTTGCATCAGTCTATTGAAAAGGTTATATGTATGTAGATTCCAACAGTTTATCATGATACGATTGTTTCGGACACATCGTTGATTTTAATTTGATTAATATGTTAATAATTATTAAGCACACATATGTAGGTATAGAATTTCCATACGTCGAACATATTGCTCGGAAAAATAAAATTAAAATAAATAAAAAAAAACCAAACACGGTCTGAATCTCCCGCTGTTTTTCCTTGAACGTATAATTACACACACACACGGCAAAAGGAACGCGCCGCTGTGAGAAATACGAAAATATTTATAAATACGTTCGCAAAGTTCAAAAGCCCTGACCCTCCCCGCTTTGACAAGAAAGCGAGAAAATCGTGATCGCGTAATGATATTCATACCGATGTGACACACTTAAAATGCCACTGTTCAATTATAAATGTACATAAATTATTGTATACGTATACCTACTTATATACGTATGTATATGTACATTATTTTTTTCGGTCTGCATCCGCATAATGATTTTTACAGCTACGTCACAATGAGTGAATACACTTTTACAATTTAAAATTGAAACCTTTTCCAAGTTGAACACACGTGCGTTTGGAGATTGTCGCGATTGACGCAACGAGAATTGTTTGTGCGGTTGCAGTTAGTTGCAATTAGAATGCAAGTTGCGTTCGGTGCGGATGCGAGCTTTCGGCTCTCTTTGAGTGTGGATCTCGCCCTATCCTACAAAGTCGACATAATGGGTAGGATAGGTACAGGTAGTTGACATTTACAAAGGTAGGATGTTCGCAGTACGAACATCCTTGATTCGTTTGTTAATTACACACGAGTCTCAATACTCGGAAGTCGTGCGTTCGATACTAAATAAGCCGCACTCTACTTCCGTTCTTCCTTTTTTTTTTTTTTAAATATTTAAACTGAATATTGATCGAGAATCTCCAACTCGGCAGAGAGTTGAGGATCAATCGGACGAGTCACCAACAACATGGTACATAAGTACCTCAACAGGTTACCGATAAGCGAATCAGATCGGGCGTTTTGTAGTACCCGATGACTTGCAAGTGTCAGACCACCGTAGGATAGATACCGTACTGATATTCAATATAATAAATAATAAAACAAAAATGTTTTAACAGAAAATCGTAAATAATACCGCATATTTTAGTATAGATTTTATGTACATACATATAATAGATTGGTGATTATTTTTTGTGCAAATAGATTCAGAATGCATGTATTGTACAGAAACATTGTTTCGATTGGTCAAATTTGCAATCTCTAAACACTGAGAGTTACGCAAGCTATGAATCTCAATACTATTTATTGTGCCTAATTTTGTAATTTAATTTTATAAATTTCGTCATTTGAAGAACACGTAATCAAAGACTTTATATCAATCTGCCGGAAACAAATCAATCTTATATAAACTCCTCTAATTAAAGACAAAATCATTCAGTGCAAATTTAAGCTCTTCGTAATCATGAATTTCATTAGTGAAAATGAAAATTTTTAAACTTTTAAAATCTATGTAATACATACATATGTATGTATGTACATGCTTTCAAAAAGTACATACATATATAATATGCATATTTATTTATTATACGCCTGTTAGGGCTTTTATATTTAAAAAAATACATAATATACATACATAGTATATTAGAGAAAACATAAAGGAAAAAACTAATAAATAAATTATGTAGAAGGACGACATATTAATATAAATAAAATCAGAATATTTATTACCATATCTAATCATTCTGGGGATGAGGATGGAAATAGCTTCATAATATAATAAAAATCGAGAACGGGTTAAAACGTACTGGAACTTTTAAGCGAAGAGTCGAATGAATAAGAATGGAACTATCTGTTAAAGAATTTAATGTTTTATATAAAAAAAAATTACATCAAATATGTATATGGAGGAACGATATCTGAAAATTATCCGTTTTCCGAAAAACGGTCTCATTTTCAGCCAACGTCAATTTACTGCGGTTCTTCAAAAGCTAATAATTAACCAGAAACACTGCTCAAAGTCCACGTCAAAAACAATGTTAATTCAACTCGACACCGTTGAAAATAGAGACCTGGGAAATTATTGGGTTAAACAGTTTGCGTAACGGCAGCTGAACGACGCTATCACTCGATCCAAAGACACGGACATCTTGTTCCTCTCGATTTGGTATTGACGACAGACCATCCATTCCATTCGGGCTGCGATTCAGCTGGTTTTCGACCGTATCTCTGAATGACACTTGTCCATTGTCGCGGATACCGGTTCTGGCCTAGTTGCCGCCATCACTATTGCATTGCAGTATTTTTCAGCCGGGGTGATTTATTCAGTCGGCGGTTAAGCGACAAGATAAAAGCATCATTTGGATGATCTAGAGGAGAGGGGTAGCTTGGTACTAGGCTGATGTATGGGCTTAGCATCGCTGGTTGACGTTTGACATGTGCTTCGCCCTCGGCCTAACAATGTTTACCAGACGCCGACGTCTAGTGGCCTCTGGCTCGCTTGATGGTCCTCGGCCGCCTGCCTTGTGCTCCTTGGACACACGACAAACAGCTATTCCAACTGTTTAGCATCTACTTGTAGTATAATAGTTGGAATTGATGTTCGAATCCCTGCCGAGATTGAGTCATCCCTTCAATTTTCACCGTAACATATCTCAAAAGTCAGTTTAGATAACTGAATATTCATTTCAACTGATGTATGTATGTATGTAGGTAAAGATGGATATCCTGGTACTTTTATTGTCAGTCAACTAAATCGTGACCCACTGGTGGGTCGCGAGCCGATTTTTGGTGGATCGTGGAAAGCTTTTGAAATGTGAAATTATTTAAAAAAATCCAACCATTTAAAAATCGGATTTTCGAGGAATATAGTGCGGTCGTGGACAAAGGGTTTGAACTCAGATCATGTAAGATATTAATATCCACGACCACACTATATTGTTTTCTGGGATATTCTCGCGAACGAGAGCATGCGACGGAACAAATTGCGTCGGCATATTGAGTTAAAGCTTTCGGATTTAAAATCTCTACACGCCTGGTACCTGATTAGCGTAAGCTGGTAGGCCGCACACAAATGGCAAGTATTTGGTGCTCCCAGCACTAAAATACACGGTTGGAGTTATGTTTGGTGATAAGAGCAAGAACGAAGTCGAAACGATTTCGCTTTCAAATAACATGGTTGCACGTAGAATCGATGAAATGTCCCAGTGGGCAGAAGATGAGTTGATCCAAAGAGTTAGTGCTAGTAAATTTGTCACATTGCAACTGGACGAGTCCACGGATGTATGTATGTACAAGGTTTATCTCGGCTGTTTGTTTTCGTTAATTAAAAATTATATAAAAATAAATAAAACTCTAGATATTGTTAAGTACAAGTATTAAAATAAAATAATAGGAAATACCCCCTCCTCCGCGGTACAAAGAAGTTCGGGAAGCACTGTTCTAGATAATAATAAAGTTCGTGTAATTGATAGCAATTGTGTTTCATTCCTAATTCATCTAAAATTGATCAATTCCAGTTTCAGACGCGTGTGTAGCAAAATTTCGAATACTACCTATGTATGTGTATGTAAGTCTAGTATACTCTGTCTAAAACAAAAAGGACTATGTTCATCGTAAATTTACATACCTATGTACATATGTACATATTATGTATGTATGTAGTTATGTTTGTCGGAGGGTTATTCGCAATGAAACCAGAAGACAAATGACTGTCATTGACCATTATCGAAGAAGCATAACATCCTGCGGAGAAATTCTCAAAAAACCATCAAAAAATTAGCCCTACTTTTGTACAAGGACTTCTGAGTCTAAATTTTAACCATCTGTCCTAAACGTAACATGCAAGCTTTAACAGTTTCGACAAAAATTGCTAAATACGAAATCACAAGATTATGCTGAAGCTTTTGGTTCAGCGTAATTTTCATAGTTTCTAACGGGTTTCTAATTAGAATGCCTTACAAATAGAAAAGTATAGAATTGGTAGCAAAAAAAATTTATAATATTGAGCTCACGTGCTGACAATTTTACGCGTCAAGTATTTCGTAAGTTTTGAAACTAATAAGTAATAACCATATCTTTCATTAATGTTCTAATATTAACTAGGACACAAGACAATACTTTTTGGACTTAAGTATGTACATTGAAACTTTGATTATAAACAAACGCAAATAAGGAGAGGGTAGGGTAGGTGCAGTCGCTCAGTGTGCATTATAAGCCAATATTGCCCGATGCGAAGATAGTGATCTAGATTTGACTCTATTGACGTAAAGGGAATAATGAGGTGGTGGACAGCCGGACAGACAGCGGCCTGTCCGGCTCAATGGGGGCCAACGTCCTGCTTTTTGTACCAAATCACACAGCCTATTCCGATTCGGGAGAGATAGCCCCAAGCCAGATAACGTCAGTTAACGCATACCTGATCTTGAGGCACACCGATCCTCTCCAGCATCACCCACAGCCATTGCACAATGTTACCTGTCATATTGTACGGCATAAAAAAAAAAGTAAGAAAGAGATGCCGATTCTCTACATCGACAATCAAAAGTTCGATCAAACTTGTTAAATACACTCAAACATTCGTACGATTTTTTTTTTACATTTTTATTCAATAATAAAAAGACAATATGGTGTACAACCTATACATGACTAGAGAGTATCGTGAATCACAAGCGCCATTTTAATAAAATGTTAAAAATAATTGTGCATCGACGACAAATAATAAAATCATATTTACATTTTGTTTGTACGAGTTGTGAATTTCAAATGAATGACGAGATGAGACGTTTGGATTATTGACAATTATTTAGTATAAAACATTTCATATTAATACATAAACTATAAAAAATACATCATGAATTTCACAACACATTTAAAACAATCACAATAATACGTATTGAATTTATGTAAAATTTATGCCAAAATATTATTTTTAAACATTAAGTGTTTTGATTTTTAGTATAAATTTTAAGCATTTGCATATAATAATTTCACTTATGTATGTTGTAAATAGAAAATTTCTAAACATTACAAGAATGTGATTATAAATATTTAGGTAAATAAAAATAAATAGGTAAATTTACATATAAGAAACAATCAATAAACAATTTAGAAATAACAGAAAATAAATAATCAATTTATAAAATAATAATGCTAAAAAAATTATCACAGTTAATAAGATTTTGAATAAGATTAATAAGTAATTAGACATCAAAAACACAGACAGAACAAAACTTGAAAAGAAATAAATAAAAAAAAATTATTTTCAATAGTCACATTCTTTTAGATTCATAATATAGTGGTAGTCAATCGTAAAAAATCAGAGTTTGACGAGCAATAAAACATAATAATTGTCTGACTGAAATCAGATTTTGGTTATTTTTTTTTACTCATCAATCAATACCCAATTTATTATAGCTAGTGAATTTTAACTAAACGATGAATGTGAAAGACGCATGTTAGCGTCGATTCTGAGATCTTGCTGTTGCCGGTCTCGGCACTCCAGATATTCCACTTCTCGCTGAACGAGGCCGTCTTTCAATCGAACCTCCGCTGCCATTGCTATTAATGCCATACGATAGATACTGTCCCGATAAATCAACACTCTCATGCTAAAACAAATACAATAGTCAATCAATAATGTCACAGTTATATTTACAACAAAAAATATTATGTTGAGATCAAATTTACCTCCTTTTCTCTATTTTGAGCGTTGAGAATGTGTTGTTTTCGCATATTGTTTCCAGTGTAAGCCACACATCGAACTTGCCACTCACCGATGTCTTCGTTCCAATGGATATGTTGTTCCAAAAGTTTCTATAAAAGTAAACAATAATGTAAGATATTATACGAAGTTTACAATCAAATATATACACACATAGAATACAAATCATACTTGATATTCTTTGGGAATGTACGAGTCGAGAACTAAATCGGCCAGTTGTATTTCCCTCTTGAGTGCCCTAATATTGTCTAATATGCCTTCCATTTCTCTTTGTTGCTCCCTCATTTGATCTGCGAGTTCAGCCTTTGCCGAATTCAGTAATTGAACGATTCTTTTTAACTTTTTAGTTTTAGCAGCATTTTCTTCTTGTAATGTAGTGTAACGTTCCTCTATATCTAAACGTTCAGCCTTAAAAGAAATTCCGCATATAATATGACACATCACCTCTGAATAAACACTTTGAATGTATAAAGTATATTACTTCTTTTCTTTGAAGATGAGTTTGAAGTCTTTCTTCGTTTATTTTTCTCAATTGGAGCTCTTTCGACGTTTGCTCCAGTAATTTTTGTTGTTCTTCGGTTTTTTCAAGAAGGTTTTCTCCGCCGACCAAAACCTTACTTTCCAAACTCTTCAACTTATCTTTTAAATCAATCTGCTGTTGCCTTTTTACATAATTACAATACAAAACATTAATATAAAACGTATAATCTGTATAATAATAATTAATCAGTAGAAACAAACGAGCTTACTTTGTGCGTTGCAACTCGGCTCGTTTTTTTTCCAAAGCCTTTTTAGCGAGATGAGCCTTTTCATCATCTACCTTTTCTGCACCTTCCAAGTCCTTCTTATTTTTAATTTTTCCATTAATTTCAATCAAATCGTCAAAATCGTCAGCCGAATCGGAACTAGCATCGTCAGAAATTGCATTGTCGGAATCGGCCGGAGCTGCAAATTACAAAATATTAAAATTCACAAATACGAAACATATTCAATTCCCACAATAAAACACACCACTAGCAGCATCTTCGAGCTGTTTACGAAGTTCGTCAATCTCTTGTTGGAAACGAGTCAACAACGCATCCTTCGGCTCTTCGTTAACGTGAGCTTTGTTCTCGATATTCTTAGCACGATTAGCATATCTCAACGTGCTTATAGTCTCCACGTAATTTGACTCGGCCGGACCGATATTGGCAATCTAATCAATAGAAAATTTACATTAAAATTGAAAATATTTATTATTACAACGATTACCGTGAATTGCAACACAAACCATAACAGTTTTTGAATTTCCACCTAACGAATCTTGCAAAAGCCTCGTAAGTTTAGAATTCCTGTATGGAATGTGAGTACTTTTTCCGTCGACTAACGCTGATATAACGTTACCTAAAGTGGATAAAGATTGATTTATTTTTGTAGCCTCCTTTAAGCGTACACCGGTCGCTTGAGTTTTACTCTGCCTTTCAGATCCCTATAATATACGTACAAAAATAAAAATCATACATACAATAATTCAATGATAAGTTACACATAAAAACATATTTTATAGTAAATATTACCGCCAAATCAACTAAATGTAATTTTCCCATTTTAACATGTTGAGCTCCGTCTTCTCCCAAACTACTCGACTCGACCGTAATAGAAAATATTGCATGAGAACGTGAGCTTTCAGTATTCATCGCCGTTGCACCGATAGCTCTGTTTTTATTTCCCAACTGCATAACTTTATCCAACTCGTCGGCATTGTGAACCACATATCCGGTCAAATCCTTAACGAACACACCTATATCCGGCCGTTCTTTGACTTCTAAACTTTGTTTATTGTGAGCTTTAGAGCCCAACAAATCTCTCACTTCTTCATTGTAGATTTCCAAATACGTGACTCGCACCAAAAATCTAAAAATTAAAACCAATTAGCACATACGATGCGAATGAAAACGATTCGTGCGAATCGACGGCATACTTTTCATCTCCGGTAGCCTTCGCGATGTGTCCGAATATGTGAGCGAATGAATTTGGAATTATTCCTTTCAATTCGGGAGCTGATGATATACCGGCCATTGTGTATGTTTTACCGGTACCCGTTTGACCGTAGGCTAAAATCGTACCGTTGTAACCTTTAAGAACTTGCTCGATAATGGGACTTGCAGTTTGTATATAAATATCCATCTAGAACAAAATTAATGTTAATGATACACAATAGATGAAAGGAAATCTTACTATACTCTGTCCAACTTCAATAGGACCTTTTTCTCGCGCAACTAAAAAAATGAGGGTTGTGGCTGTCCACTGAGAGTCCGGATACTAATAAAGTAATTGTGTTTAAGAGGGGAGTTTGAAAGGGGTTAAATATAAGAATGTTCTTTGGGGGCCACATTGTCCCTAATTCGAGTATGGAAGAGTCTAAATTTATATTAAATGATTTCATTTTTAATTGGAGGAGTTTATATAAGATTGATTTGTTTCCGGCAGATTGATATGAAGTCTATGATTGCATGTTCATGATATTTACGACTTTGGTTGGTTATCGTTAAACCGATATGCTGACGAAGCCCATTGGTTGAACCACTCTGTTTTATACGCAGAAGTACTCTAAATCGGTCAAGACTAGGCTGTTTCTTAAGTTAGACAGAGTATAGGTACTAATTTTACCGAGAGGCGTTGAAAAGGCCGAATCCAATAAGAACCAAGCCATTATGGTCGAATGGAAAATGTCCCAAATGGATAATGTCTAATAAATATAAAATGGAAAGCGCATAAGGTCTAATAGGAAAAAGATAGAAAGTGGATTTGATCGAAAGGTAAAAATATCGAAAATATACATACAAAACACATTCTTCAATTAAAAAATGGTTGAGAATCACTGGTTAAAAGTTCAAAAGAAATTACTTCTCCTGTGTTAATTAAAATTTTCGACCTTGTATGTATTCGATATTTTTACCTTTCGATCAAATCCACTTTCTATCTGATTCCTATTAGACCTTATGAGCATTCCATCTTATTCTTATTAGACCTAATCCCCTTTCTACATTATTCCCATTTGCGACATTTTCCATTCGACCATAACGGATTCGTTCTCATCAGACTCGGCCATTTCAACTGTTATCAATTTTACCTGGGTCGTATTCATGTCGTATACTAAATCGAACGAATACGTCTTCGGCAATTCATTTTGTATGGCGTTCGGCTTTGTCACGGTTATCATGTTATTAACACTATCGACAGATATGACATTTTGATTGCCTTCTAATTTTTCTTTGGCGTCCATGGGTCGTACTCTAACCACCACTCGGACGTTCTCCGTTTCCGCATCGTTATTGATCTCCTCCTTGAATGAGAATTTGAGTACCACATATCATTATCGATTGTACAATACGTGATCGTACGCACAAGGTTATGTGTTGTGAAATGATGAATATTTAATTGATATTTTTCTGATTGATGGGAGAACGTATCTGATGATGATATATTATACTTACAACCATGATTATTCAATGCGTGTGCAATTTTTGTGAATTTTAATGCAATTTTTAGAACGATGACTATCGCTCCACACCCACATCCAAGTGACAACTATGGCAACTGTCATTCAAACAGATGCTAAAAACTTAACAGCGATTTATACGGCCATGTTTGTTGAATTTATTGACAGCTCGTTTTAATTTCTATTTGTAACGGAATCAATCATCTTATAACAGTTACATTATGGTTTATAATTTTTAGTTTGTGAAATAATTATTGAACAATTTATTATTTGCCAATAGAGTCTACCATGATTTTTACTTGTAAAGGTTTGGTTTTGCGCCTACGCCAGCCAGGCCGACGCAAGCATCTTTATTATCAACTGACCGAGTTATAATTCCCGTTTAGTCTCAAATCTAACTCACAAATCCGCCTAGCTCTCGGAACTTTCTTTGAACCGATAGAATAATAATAACACAGGCCGACGTGTGTTTCGTTGTTTTGTAGAAACGTTGTGGTCACTAGTTATAGGAACGAGTGATGGTGTGTATATAACGTTCATATTTTCATACAAAGTGGAGTTTAAAGTGTATACAGAAGGGTAAATGGCTGTACTGAACGAGTAGTGGTGTGCCAAAACCTATTCTTCATGAATCTAATGTCCCTATTTCGCCTCCATTCGTCAGTTTAAGCCACGATGTGTCCTTTGAAAATGATACCGATATGAGTGATCAAATGGACGTTTAGGAAATTGGAACCCAGCAACGACAAGTTTTCGCACAAAGCGAACTGAATGATTTGATACGAAGTTTAAGTCTTCCGAAGGACACTGCACAGATTCTGGGATCAAAATTTCAGGCTCCAGGAACATCGTTTGCTTAGTACATAGTCATAGACCATGAGAAAAATTTCGTGCCTGACATGGTAGTCAAAAGTAAAATTTGAAAATTGTAAGACATTCAAAATTTATTCCAAAATATCCTATATTAGTATATTGTTCAGTAGGAAAAATCATTTTCATGTTTTCAGTTAGTAATAAACTGAGCGTGTGTCATTAAATATTAAACTTGTATAATATATTCTTTTACCGAGCGAAAATACTTGAATGAATCACTGAGCTTAGTATTTATTGCCATTCAAATGGTCGATGGTTTTATTTTCTGTTTAAAATGTTGAAATTTTATTCTATCCGGTATTTAATATCGAAATGCTATTTTTTGTATTGAGAATAAGGAAGGAAAATGTACAGGTGGTTAAATCGCAAGATAAAAAAAAAAAGGCACGATTGCGCAAGAGTATCATATTTATATTTGTACGGTACAACTCCGAATACATTAAACATTATTCATTCTAACATTGTATTGTATTATTGTATATATGAATATGATCGTCTAAAATAAATACTGTTGCAAAATTTAAATTTAGATACGATATATATTATAAAAATAAAAAGTGAACGCTCAATCAAATCAAATTAAATTTTACATTTAAAATGGTCGATAGTACATTTAATAACAGTACAATAATGTACCCTTTTATAAACGCGATATTTACGAATTTAAATTAACGGGATAGTAATCCTTTTTTAGGTTTATAATTCATGTAAATTATTTTTTCTGAAGACACACAATGTACGTAGATCCTACTTTAGACCACATTGTGCATTTGTTGAAAAATTTAGATTATTTAGAACATGGGAAAAAACACGAGAAAATTTCATACTTCGGTTATTATTAATTCATAATAATACATTTTTACTAAATTTTGACTAATTTGAACACGGCAGTCAAAACGAACAATCTTGACAAATACATGAAATATTTTAAGGATGAAATACATTAGAACATTTACTTATTTAATCTTGCATTTTTCAATAATCGTAAGATAACATTTGAATAGGGGAACAATTTGCATAATATCTGTACATTAAAAGTATACTTTATAGATAATATTTTGCAATAGCCTACTGGATAATATAAATATTTTTGAGAACATCTAATATGTTCTTTGCTTGCATATAATGTCCTTAATACATAATGTAACAAGCATTACCATACATGTAATTCATACACGTATGAACTTATTTTTTTTATTATTATTTTTACAATTTCACATTTCATAGCAACATTTATTTATATATTATTATATAAAAAAATTCATAACACGCATTTTTAAAATAAGTTGTTTCAATGTTCAGCTTATTGAAACGATGTATTTGAATATGCATTTTTTTTTTTTTTGAGAATTTGAACAACTAATGGTTAAAGAAAAAGCTTAATAGGATTCTTATAAATGAAAAGAGTTATCAAGTATTATTTAGTCTTAGGAATTATTTTCTAGTGAAACTGCACATGCGCCTTGTATGTACATCGTCTAAATATTTAGTATATTGAAAATATTAATAGTAATTCTAAACTTTGATGTGAAATCCACGCACCAAATTACATGTACGTAGTTTTTACAAGTTTTCATAGAAAAAAAGACAATTTATAAATAAATAGTAACAATATAAAAGATGAATAGAATTTATCAGCATGCGAATTCAAGATTAGATGCACTTATCGTTAAACATTCAAAAAACTAATTCCTATACATGCATTGTAATATAAACACTATGCTTGATTGAGAGATTCATAAAGCCAATTAACCATACATACATTACGAATACATAGGACAGAAGTTGTTTCAAACAACAAAATAATAAAAGGTATATAATATATTAAATTTAGGCAAATACAAATTCGATGCAAACCTTAAAATAATTTTAACAAGAGGCTAATGAATGCTATTTATTTATTACACAAAACTTTAACGAAATATTTGTTTCTATAAGCCATAAGATGAGCAATTTAATATCTTTTCTCAAACATTGTTATGAATACTTGATACAATAACTGAATATTTAATATATCTCGAGAGTATTACTCGCAGATCATATGTATGGCGATTATAAGATAATATTAATTGTTTAAATCATTCGAGAAATAATAGATGGTGAAAAAACATAAAACAAAAAAAAAAAAAGACCTGCTGTGAATCATGATATTAAAATACGTATCTAAATGGAATGATATCTCACTAAACATAACTTAATAGTTAAAGCAAATCAAAGGCAGGATAAAAAAATATTCTCAAACACAAATAAAACTAAAAATGACTTGAGCTACCATTAAGTAGTATAAATCGGTAATATTATAATTATTATATGAAATAAAATTATTAAAAATTTAATGTCATGTTGAAAATTGTGATACTAAAGAGAATATACATATGTAACCGGTAAATTGTAATTACTAGAATATGTATATAAAATATTTAATATCTTCCGAGAAAAAGTTGATTAAAATGAGTAGTATTTTATGATAATAGAATTTACATGTAGACATTAATTACCAAGTGATGTTGTTATAAAAATATTTAAATAGATAAATTTCATTTAAATTTTAAATACAATAGTAAATGAACAAACATACAGCGTCAAAATGGGAAAGCAAAAATTCAGAAAAAATAACGTACTCAATTTTCACATCAAAATCAGTTTGAGCCCAAATACATCTAATAGGTATAATAATTAGATCACAAAAAAGTAAAAGTATAAACGCTCTATGTTATAATTACGAACAATACAATTTTCAATGTTATCTATTTAATTTAGAGATAAATTAAAAATTTTGAAGTAACAGTTGGCATGAATTAAAAATTATTATAGTGCATTGTTATATATTTTTGGTGTGAAATTGCACACTATATTTGACTAAATGCATATTGATATAAATATGATATATAATATTATATTATAGAATAGATCTATAAATCTCATTTGATTTTCTAAAATTAAAAGTATTTACTAATCGAAACATCAGTGCATTTTTTTTTGCAAGTATTTAACATTTACATTTAAACAAAAGCAATTTTAACAACTTATGAAGACAATATTTGTATTTATAGAAAATGTAAATTGTATCAAAAAGCTTGAATCGATAATTGAAAATGAATTTTCGTGTACATAATGATGTTATTATATTATGCTTTGATTGTAACAGTAAATATGTACAAAATTGAGAAAATTAAATAAAATTTTTATAAATGGGAAAATGAATGATCAATGTATTTATAATATTCAAAAAGTTAACAGGCAAACTAAAAATAACTTTTTTTAACCGACCTAATGATACATACTTTATTGTCAACATTCTTTTAAAACTGATCATTGAGCAGATCACATACTTCTTGAGAGACAGTTTCTTTACTAGAGCGCACAGTGAGTCTGAACATCTGAAATAATCAATGAAAAAATTTACAAAATACATCCCACATATAAAAAATATATATTAAACTGAATTCAAAGACGCTTACTTGTGCTTGCTTATTCGGTTCGAGTCGTAAAAGACAACCGACTTGCTGAGAACGCGTATGGATGATTCCAGCACAAACGAAATTATCAGGATTCGGATCTATTCCATCGAGCAATTGCATTCCAAATCCAAGAAGTTTAGTACGAGCAGCTGCCAAGTCCATCGGTGAGCTAGACTTAAATATCTTTTGAGCTCTCTGTTGATCTCTGTAAATAATACGTGTAAATTTCAAAAGCTATAAACACACAAGTCCTTACACAACAACGAACGTTACATACCCTCCCAAGTTTTTCCATCTTGCAAAGAAAGACTCGCCATTCATTTCAGTCGGTTCGAAGAATTTATTAAGAGTGAGCGGTAATTTCATTGTTATCTTCTGAGGAACATTGTTATACACAAATGAAACTGCCATTCCGGGAGTATCTGCAAATTATACGAATGAAAGTAATTATAATATTTTGTATTTTCAAGTAGTTTGTGTGAGGTTGATTGAATTTGTCGGAATGTAAAATTATCACCTAGATAATCATCTAAGCACTCGGCAGTCAGCATTTGTTGTACCTGAGCACCAGCTTCCAGCAGTGGTTCGACAGGTTTCATTAGTACGTTTAGTTTAGTCGAATGTTCCCATATTAATTCCAGACTTAAACTGTTACAATAATAATAATTTAAGTAAATATTTTAATTAAACATAATGTTTATTCAATACTAATACAATAAACAAACCTGTGTAGTGGACTTTGGGTTTTGTTTCCGTAGAAAAGTCCGATTCTTCCCAAATTTTGTCTATATTCACTCTTCACGCCGATTTGAATAAGCTCATTCTCAAACAGGACACCGTTATTTTTAAATATGAACCTGTAATTACAAAAAAAAAAAAAAAAATTCAAAACAGATCTCGCATTTCTCTCATAAGATAATATATTTAAAATGCTGACTTTTTAGCATTATTTTGTTGGTTACTCGGCGTAGAACTATTTCGATTGTAAAGATCGCCCAAAACGTCGAGCAAACCACCGGATCCGGTGTTTCCGCTAGAAGGAGGCGTAGACAGACCCAAAAGATCAGCATTGGCTGCGCTAGTACTGTTGGAATCGTTGTGATTGTTAGTTCCGGGAACCGGAAGAGGATGTGGACTTTTAGATGTTCGTATTTCATTATCGGGAACGCGACCGGGCTTCTTTTTCTTTAAAACGGCCAGAATGGACGACTCTCTTTCGGGGAAAGCTGGCATCTCTTCGAGAACGGTGGCCTACAGTTATTCAATTGACAACATATTAGATGTTATAGTATTGAAATAGTATAATAGCATACAAAATTAATACATATATACCAGAACGTCAGAGCTGGCAATTATGCTAAGTTGTAAATATTCAGAAGCTCTTTGCTGAAGCTCTGCATCGGCCGAACGCAAATTAGAGTGCTGTCGGAATACATCTTGTATTTGAGTTTGAATCTCCGGGAATAGATTAACGAACTTGACGTACGTGGAGAGTAAAAGTGCACGAGTCATGGGCGAACACAGATGATACTGAAAACCAAGAAACATTTCGTTTGATAACAACTTAAACAACCACAAACATCGAGAGGTACAATATAATGAATACCTTGGAATGAAGTAGCTGGAATTGAACTTGCGGAGAGGATCTTTGATCGCCAGCAATCAAGTTACCGAATTCGCCTAAAATATAACCGCCGACCTTTACCATGTTTTCGTGACACGCCGGAGCTTGAAGTGCCTAAAATTGTAATCGAAATTATAATACAAATTCATTTGCACAACATGTAAATTAAATGTATTAAATTAAAAACGTACTTCAAACACAGTTTTGGCCGCATACCCTTGCACTTCTTCCCTATTGATAACAATCTGTATGACTCGGTACCAAACTTCTTCCGATACGTAGTCACCTGCTATTCTTATCAGATTTAATATTACGTCAACATACCTGCAAAGATAAATTTTGCGTCAAAAAACTGTAAATAAGTGATTTACAAAAAAAAAAGGCTTAAGAAGATAACACACCATGTAAAATCAGTCGCGTATTTTTCAGCAAGAATGGCCACCTTCAAAACCATCTCCTCACGGATGGAATAATCAGCCGTCTCTAAATAAGCGAGCATCTCTTGAACAATCTCTTCGGCATTAGATTTGTCGCACATAGCGTACAATAAATCGACAGCTTGCTGACGAACCGATACATCCTTTTCCATCTACGGTAACATTAAAACAAAAACGTAAATCAAATTTACAAAGTTCAAATATCAAAACTAGTCTCCAGGATCGATGGAATACCTTCATGGATAGAATAACCACATCCTCGTGTTTTTTAACAGCTTCGTGAGAAAACTCCGAAGTCGCAAGGTGGCACATTGATTCAAGTGCCAAATAGCGAAGATTTGTTTCACGGTTGCTCAAAAATTGTCCGAGCTGATTGCAAGCACGAACCAGTAGATTAGCTTCACTGTAATAGAAGAATGTAACAAATTAGATCCACCGATAACTTAGAATAATACTTGACAACGGAACACAAATTACCTATCATTATGTATGATTAAGCTAATGGCTTCAAACAAAACGGCATTCTTAGCATTGCTGTGCTGCACCTTTTTAGACTTGGGCGGCTCTTGAGCTTTGTTCAGTATCGTTTCTAAGCATTCTGACAGTCTACCCCTGACTCCGGGTTCATCGGCAGCCGGCGGCGAATAGTTCTGTAAGAGTCTCAACAATTTAACCGAGAGCCACGGAGCGGGGACGAAATAGTACGTGTAGTCTTGCAGATCGGTGTAACTTGCGGTCACAATCTAAACCAAGCAGAACAATCAGAAAGAGAGTTACGGGTGTCAGTTTCGATAACTAGTTAGTGAGTGTTTACCCGGCTCAGTCTAGATACGGCCAAATTTACGCATCCTTTATATTCATCTGGATTTTTCTTGACGAGTGCGTCGATCAAGGATGTAGCCGCAGTGACCACGCCCATGTGTTGATCGTTCAATAGGTGGATGATGCGAGACGTCCATTCCTCACCAGGTATGATTTCAGGACACGTGCGGAATAATCGGAGGAAGCAGAGTGCCGCCGATTGTTTGACAACATCCATAGTATCTCTACAAATACGATCAAAATACTGAATAGTACCGTAATTTATTATGAAGATTTAACGTGATGTATGATATAGACGTACCCCGAAACGAGCAGCTTCGGTATTTCAGTACCGAAGGCTTCGGCCATATCTTTGCTGCCGATATTGGCAATGCATTGTAGAGCAAGATTGACGTGAATCGGATTGCGTGATTGAAGATCATTTTTGATGTTTTGAATGATCAAATATATTAAATCACTGTTGGTGTTGACGAGAACCGATATGAATAAATATCCCTAGAAAATAATCAAACGTTAAACTTTCATTCAAAATGAAAATTATCAACAAAGCATCGAAGTTTAAGACCAAACATACGATTTGCTTTTCGGAATATTTATTAGATGAAAGAAGATTCACGGCTTCCATATGACCGAAGTCGATATCGTGTCCGAGCAGAAATATGAATAGCAATTTGCAAACATACTTCTTCTTTTGATATCCGTCAAGAGTTTTATCGCCTTTGAACTTGCTACGGATGTTGGCAAGTTCCTTATTGATGCGTTTGATCTCAGCTTCTTTACTCTTGCCTGTAAATGTATTGAGAATTTAGAGACAACGTAAAATTTGTGCGTATTGTATTCGTTATCGTAACACCACTTACAATTCCTTATATCGGATATGAACACTGCCAAACCTCGCATTCCATCTCCGCGGACAGCCGGCATGTTGCCCCTTGACCTGCAAATCGACTCACATATATATAGAAAATTCATACAAACAAATCAAGCGTAATTATATCACGCCCACATCAGTATGGACCAGTACAAAATTTCTTATCACCCGACATACCTAGTGATAATAATAGCGTATATTACACTTTCATACAGCGTATAAATTTTGTGAAATTTAAATTATACGTACATCATATTTGCGAAATTTGATAGTATTATAATCAAACGACCCAGTCCAGTGTAAATAGCAGGATATTTTAACACTTTTATATTGATAATTACTTTTGAGCACTTTCAAAATCGAAAGCAGACCAGTAACTTTACTTTCACATGATAATTACTAATGACTAATCACATGACTAATTAATCGGTCAGTATTTAAATCAATAAACGGTCGGTGAATTTTAAAGAAAAATGTCAGTATTATATTTAGAAAACGGCCAGTAAAAATAATAAATGCTCAGTAATAAAATATTTTTAGTAACGGTTGATTTCTTATTTTCAAAAAGGCAACTAATTAATCGGTCAGCATTTAAATCAATAAACGGTCAGTATTATATTTAAAAAACGATTGATAAAAATCATAAATGTTCAGTAAAAAATATAGTTTTGTAATTAATAAAAGTAACTTTTTCACAAAATGAACGAATCAGTCAAATACCGACCTTTGGTATTAATTACTGACCATTTAATATATTTACCGATCAATCGAGTACTGACCCTTTATAAAATTTACTGACCTTTGATTAAATAAAATTACTTACCATTTGGTTAAAATAACTGACCGAAAATCGGAAAAGTTACCAACCCAATGAATGTAAGCCGTTAGTTTTATTTAGAAATTTCAAATTGAGATAAGCTGTTTTTTTATTAGAGAAATTTCATATCTAATCAAATCAAGAAAAACGATATTAAATCATTTCTCCTTGAAAGAAAAGAAATTGAATCATTTTACTTTGAGTGAAAGTATCAATTTTTTTTCTTTGGTATTTAACTTTTGAAACTATTTCGATTGGACCAAAAAATTTGCAATTGTGCAATTGTCGATGAAATGAAAAATGTGTAAAATTCAACCGTATTGCTCTTCCTCTAAATTTGATTGGTCTTTAAATAACATGCAGTCGAAAGTGCCAAAAATTTTTTTGGAGAATTTTCTTTTGGCACTTTCATCCTTTTCCATTTACACTCCTCAATCGCAATCCAAAGTGTGCGTAAGTGAAATCCTACTTTCTATAAATAGTAACATTGAAACACCCTGCATTCCAAGCGTATTGATTTTAAAATCGAAAAGGACACTTTCAACTCTACACATTGTCAAACAATACTATTGATTGCCACATACAGATACGACCAGTATTGGAAATTCGACCAAATCGATACGAAAGCGCTAATTCAATCTCAACACGCTTATATAAAGTACGTGCACTTTTCACATACATGCAAATCGAATGAAAAAAAACCGAAAAAACGAAACGTCAAACCAAACGGTCACCAAATCAGTGCACGTTAACCGTTTAAAATCCGCACCGAAAAAATGTTCAACGCAACACGGAACGTGTACCAGATTAAGTCGGCGCGGACTTGGTAATGTTAATTTTTGAATGAGAAATCAAGAGTCAGAGGCGTGCGGGATAATAGGCTTTACGCTATAGTGTAATAAGGTTGATAATTGCTTGTCGATTTTGTGGTAGTGGTAGTGGGCGACCGGCGTTTCCCCGCTGTTGGCGAATTCTGATAACGCACGCACACACACATACACGCTCGCTCGCGTACGTTTAGATAAGCGTGTGTGTGTCGAGGGCCCCCTTTGTGGTTTGTGGGGGGCGGAGCGCCTTCGTGGGCGCTGCGCCCCATCTATTCAGGGTTTTAGTGTCGACGATGATGAAAACTCACCCGCTCGCTGGCTCGGCAAACGGCAGCGACTGTCACCGAATCAGGGACACCAACACAACCTGTGGTGCGCGAACCGAGGTGCAGGTATGCATAACCGTTGCGCAATGTGTTGTGCAATTGGTGAAGTTTCCCCTTTGCGGCGTTTTTTTTTAGCGTTGTGTGCGTGAGAGTGTGAGGCTTTTATAGCCCTCTATTGCGGATTAGCATTAGATTTGTTATCGGGGATCTTCCGTATTAAGAAACGTATTTTTTTTGTGTTTACTCTACATCGTTCGGGACACATGTTTGTACATTCGCGTGTATAGACGAGAGTTGTGATTCCTACAGTGCCATCTCTAATTCTATTCTTGAACTAAATAAATAGAATCAACTGGACACTAGTGGCGTCTAACGGCAAAATTGATTACTTTACTGTATTTCTATCATATATCTACACAAATGAGGTTACTACTCATCACCAATAAATACCAAAAATTTCTCCCCCCTTACTTATATAGCCTCCAAAGAAAATTACTTGCTTTGTTAACTTACTTTTTGCTAAGAGGGGGGCAGTTTCTAATGACAACGTACTCCTTTTTCATCAAAAATAGTTGGTCACTTTATATTATATTCTACACTAGTTTCATTCTGTCTTATTTCTTCTATTTTATTCACAAATTGCCCTAAATATAAATAATTCTCAACTCTCTCCACAATGTAATTATCTACAGTGACTATGTTTAAACACCTGCTTCGATTCTTTATTCTCTGTTTGAGTACCTAAGTACAATCAGCCGAATGTTGATTACTCAATTTACTAAAAATAGTGACATTTGGTAGCGAAAAAATCAATCTATTTCACAAGCGTCATTTAATAAATATTGAATACATTCATAGCGTAACAAAATCGATAAACAACGAGAGTGACGCGGCGGAAGGCAGCGCCCGCAATTTGCATAGCTTAGGACCAAAAAAAACTAAATAAAAAACAAAGTCCGCACATTTGACAGCAAAGTGACAGCTCGAGACTTGGAAATGATGAGGTCATCACAATTGTGACGACGGACCTTCACATTGCTTCTAATCGCAGTATTTACCCAAAACTATCATGTCAAATATGTGTTTATGACGATTGTACACTGATATCGAGTCGCGATGTCTTGCTACACACAATATTACAAAGATGACGCGTCGGTGACCGTGTACGACTCGGTGGATGTCGAAAGTGTCACCATGTACAAGATCAGAGTCAACATAAACAATGTGACGTGGACACTGACCCATCGGTATAAAGACTTCGACGAGTTGCACTCGAAGTTAGTTGTCGATCACGGCGTGTCTAAGGATACACTTCCGCCGAAGAAAGCCATTAGAAACAAGTGTCCCAAGTTTATAGAGCAACGTAAAGAGGGACTCGACACGTATCTGAAGAGCGTTTTCAATTATTTACAACTGACAATGCCTAGAGAGTTTGCCCTCTTTCTCGATTTTCAAAATTACGATATACTGTTTATATTTCAAAATCTCGCATTGAAGTTCTACAACAATGGAGATAGTTTGTTGGCGTCTGAGGAATACTTTGAGTTGACGCCGTTGGAGGTAATATTTTTTGTTATGACGTTGAAAATATTGCTGAAATTTCACGTAAGACGTAAACAGACATTTTCGTGTTTCATTCAAGTTGCTACAGTCTTCTATGTTGACTATTTTTTTAATATTAGAAACATACATAGTACTATTATTTATTCTTGAAAAGTTGTGTTCGAGTGAATTTTATGAAAGTTGCGTGTGACAAAGACATTCTGCATTTATTTTGAAAATAAGGAATTTTTTGCATTATTTTAATTATTTAAAGAAGAATTCTGTATTTAACTTTTCTTATTACAATGCCCTTAGTTTGGTAAATAGAAAGATTTAAATGGCCTATATGTATTGGGTCGGTAACTTTTCCAATTTTCGGTCAGTTATTTTAACCAAATGGTGAGTATATTTTGTAATGGGTCAGTATTTAATACCAAACGGTAAGTAAATTTACATAAACGGTCTGTATTTAAAGTTTACTGAAGTTACTTACTGAAAGACTTACAAAAAATATTTTTTTTACTGATCGTTTTCTAAATATAATACCGACAATTTTCTTGAAAAGTTACAAAACCGTTTATTGATTTAAATATTGACCTATTAATTATTTGCCAAAACTAACTGTGACATAAAATTTACTAGATATCATGTGAAAGTAACTGTAAAGTAAGTAAGTTACTGGTTCGATTTTGCTCAAAGTAATTATTAACGTTGAACGTTACCGTTACCGACCATTTGTGAAAAAGGAATTAGCAAAACTATATTTTTTACTGAACATTTATAATTTTATTCACCGTTTATTCATTTAAATACTGACCGATTAATTAGTTGCCTTTTTGAAAATAAGAAATTCTTTGCTTTATTTTAATTATCCAAAGAAGGTTCTGTCCTTTTTTTGGTAATTTAAAAGAGATTTGTGATTAGCACTGAAATATACAATTTTTACTTTATCCTAATCGGATAAAGTATTGTGATCGTGCGAAAATTCGACCTCGAGATTTTGACTGATTTGGATCAAGTATCATCCCCTGATCAAGTATTCATGATTTCTGGAAAATGTCTGTATGTCTGTGTACTATGTGTGTGTGTGTATGCTGTGTGTTTTCTCCGAAACTATCAAGTCTATCAAGCTGAAATTTCATATCTATTATTTTCACGTAAACCGGACAACCGGACCGGAAGTAGGGTTTTTTTCGTGCAGAAAATTCAAAAATCCTGTAAAAAATCATATTTCTGAAACGGCATCGGCGATTTTGTCGAAATTTCATATCTATAGTTTTCACGTTAGCCGTAAGAGATACTGTGATTTTGGTCAAAATCCCTCCTGCAGAAATAGCAGTTTACTCTTGAACGATTTGTTGTTTTTATTTTTTTTCGGCCTTTTAAATATGTAGTATCGTCACAATATTGTAATGTTGTACTCCTGAGAGAAATTGCTAGTTACGAAAAAATAAATCTTTAAAATCAGTCAACCGGAAGTAGGGGTTTTATTTGTCGAAAAGTTTACCACAGAATATTTTCGAAACTACGTCGGCGATCAAGTCGAAATTTCATATCTATAGTTTTCACGTTCGCTGTAAGAGATAATGTGATTTTGGGCAACATCTAACGATCGGAAGTGGCAGTTTTTCCTATTTGAATATATGCCGAAGATCGTATTTTACATACGCGCGCGCACTCAACACAGTGATTTCATGATATGTATGTATGTATGTATGTTGGTTGGTGTGGTGGTGTGCATGGTTTTATTTACTTACGTACTTAAAAAAATAATTTCGTTACTCTTTGTATTCCTCAAATATATGGATAAAGTCATGGGTTGGCCACACCCGAATTTTTACATTTGAATCAGTTTTTATTTTTTATATAATATTAGCTAATTAGCTAATTTAACTTACATCTATTAAATATTACGTTAAGCTTCTGTTTTCAAAACAACTCTTAATAAAGGTTAATAAGTCTTTTCACAATTTATACAGAGCTGTTAGAAGTGTTTTTGATTATTATAAAAGCTATCCGCTAAGGTGTAGTAAAACTTTTGTTCACAACAAAAATGTTAAAACACTATTCAAAATTTACTTAAAATGGTTAATATACATAAATTGTGTTTGTTTTATTGCAGTTGTATGCTATAAGTTATCGTCTCAAACAGCCATGTTCGTCGTTCGAATTGGCTGATAGGAAGTATGATTTCAGTCACGTGCTAGATTTTTGCTCACAGTTGAAAAAATTGAGGATTCGAGGCACGCACGAATACACAGGAACGAGTAATATTTGTCCCAATAAGTTAAACATCGACTTGTCTCCATTTAAAGTATTGCAAGAGCTCCACGTTTTCAATTATCCAATGGGAATGATTACCTGTACAGGTAAATTTGATAAATATGATAAATATGACTGTAAAACTGTTTAATAGTGTTTTTAACAATTGATTGTTTTTATTTTTAATAATGCAGGAACACTTCGAGACACGTTGAAAATAATGCAAGTACATTTTACAACAGCAAGAAAAATAGGTGATATTGTTCTTTGTGATTTTGTTCATAAAGAAGTTATCGATGGTGATAATGAGCCTCCGGTAAGTGTCTTAAGTTCTGTTTCTTGTTTTTTAAATATAAATATCATCATCATTTTCAGCCGTTCACCGTCCACTGTTGGATGAGGGCCCTCCAATCCTCTTCCATTCCCGTTTGTCTGGAGCAATCTGCATCCACTTGACTCCACACTTTCTTCTCAATTCATCAGCCAATCTTCCACTCGTTCTACCTTGCTTTCTTTCATATCCTCTTGGATACCATTCCAGTATTTCTCGCGTCCATCTGCCATCCATTCTTCTCACTTTGTCCAGCCCATTGCCACTTCAACTTTTTCACCCGTTCTGCTATATCTGTCACTTTGGTCATGCTTCTTACCCACGTATTCCTCTTACGATTTCTTCTTGTTATACCAAGCATACATTTTTCCAGGCACTCCGACATTAGCGCGCCGACGTTTGCGCGCTGACATAAGCGCGCCAGCATTAGCGCGCAGTACAACCCCGACATAAGCTCGTGGGACTTTAGCGCGCCAACAGTAGCGCGCAAAATAAGATTATTTTGTAGTGTTGACTGCTCATTTAAAGAAATTTACTTATCCAAGATAACTTTTCTGTCAAAATTACATCTTATTTAAAATTAATTCGTACTTTTACAAACCTATCCATGAAAATTTCATCGATTGGAAAAAATAATAATAAGATAAGAACATTCCACCATGTTAAATTTCCAAATATTATTTAATGTACATATATGAGCGTTTCTTCACTTTGTTTTTATTAGTTAATTGCTTAACCCATAAATATTTGGTTTCCAAAATGTTTATCGATAGAAAGTAGAGTTAACCGTTTGAGGACGATGGTGATTTTGCCGAAAGGGTATAAATAATATTTAGCAATAAAATTTGAGCATTGTTTTCAGCGGCAGCGGCGGCGAAATGAAATAATCGGTCCCTTTATGTAAAAAATAAAGGTCATTGCGACTTTAACTAAAAGCCAATTGTTGTGAAACCGACAAAGACTTATTGAAACTAAAAGAAAATATTTAAATGTTATCAATTTTTGCGAAACCGACAAAGACTTATTGAAACAACTCATGCCGCTTTTTTTCTTTTTAAACCATTATAATATTATGTACATTAGTCAATTGTTATAAAATCAACAAACATTGATTGTTATGGTTCTTATTTCGTGTAAGTGTTTTTAGTTTTTAGAATAATTGTTTTCTATTTTTTTTTATCAAATATAAAAATAATAAATTGCGCGCTAACGTCGGCGCGCTAATATCTCGCGCGCTAATGTCGCCGCACCATTTTTCCATGCTTCTCTGTTTGCACTGGATCTTACGTAACGTTCTTGAATTTAGCATCCACGTTTCACATCCATACGTCGTAACTGGCAGTACATACGCATTGGTTGTATGCCTTCTTTTTTAAGCATAGCGGAATGTTGGATTTAAAAACTATGTTCATTCTTCCAAAAGTGCTCCATCCTAGTTTCATTTTTCGTTTTATCTATTCTTCTTTACATCCAGTCATGTTCACCAATTGTCCTAGGTATAAATAATTATCAATTACCTCTTACTTGCGCTACTTAATTATGTTAATCAATATAAATATAATATGTATTATTATTTTTTAATTGTTTTAGATATGGAAAGAATTAACTGAAGTCAATTTCGAATTTAATAATATTAGAGAAATAGATTCGAGTATAAGATTACTGCCGAAGCTGCGAATATTGGCATTAGGTCATAACAAATTGAGCGAAATTTCCAATTTGTCCAGCTTGCCGCAATTGTCGTATTTGGATTTGAGTGACAATTTATTCGTCAAGTGCGAAGATTGGCATTCGAAAATTGGGAAAATAGCCACTGTTAAACTGCCGCAAAATGCAATATCCTCGTTGACGGGCTTCGGCAAACTTTATTCTCTTGAATCTTTGGATTTAAGTTGCAATCGGATAACTGATGTGGAAGAAGTCCAACATATTTGCAAGCTGCCGTGTTTAGAAAATTTGAAAATGACTGCAAATCCTGTCGCATCTGTAGTAGACTATAGAGTAAAAGTCATAGAGCAATTTAACAATAGGATGAGTGATATTTGTTTAGATAGTGAAAAAGCTTCCGAGAAGGAATTAGATACTGCTAGAGTACTTCAAGCACTTAGGATTGTCAAAGAAGGCAAAACACCAAGTTTTTTCAACAATAATGATCACGTGTATTCGACGTTTACAGCACAGGGAGGTAGTGGTCTTTAAACACAGTCACTCTTATTAATAATGTATTGAAATACATGGTGTCACATTCTAAATGAAAATATTTGTGTTCCAAAAATTGTTATTCTTATTACCTATATATTAATTTTACATATTTATCAATTTACATTAATGTTGAAGTTGAGTATTTTTGTTATTACTAATTCCATATTTGTTCGCTATCTAATGAATCTCAAACTTTTAAATACACAGTACAAGATTGTTATTTTTATTTATTCAGTCTGTGGTTGCATAACATCTTATTTCCCATCATTTATATATTTTAAATAAAATTTAATAACATGTGTAAGAGCACGTATTCTCCGTATTCGAAGATACGAAGAAGTCGTCTCTAGGGTGAAGTTGATTTGAATAGTTTTCAAAAAGTGGGTTACCGTGAGGGGTTTGAGATGAAGGTCTGGTCTGGTTGCTGATCGAGAGTTTGAAACTCTCGGTAGGGGTTGATTTGCGCGGGGTTGCCAGATCTGGAACTTGCGCGAGTTTGCCAGAGTTAGGATAGGCCCGAGGGGTGTACCAACTGTCAAATTAATGATTAGCTGGTGATGTCGTCTTACACATGTCTATACAATATTATTTTTTATTTTAAATTTGATTCCCAATACAAATCCTCCAGTATCTGTAGAATTTATTTTTACTTTGATATTTGGCAACTCTTTATTTTTCAATGGGTATTATATGAAATCCCCGAAAGGATTAAGATAAATAAAAATGTTTTAATGAAGATAAATAAATTTGGTGCTGGTTGAAAGTGTTACGAAAAATTTACGTGATAATATTTGTACAATAGCATTAGCGTAGAATTAACCCGATGAAGTATTTTTATACACTAATTATTTATAAATCTTATTTAAATAAATGTTATAATGGATATAATGTATTGTTTAATTTTTCTGTACAACACATATGTATATTATGTTCTATAAATATGGAAATGAAAAGTGGATACAATAAATTTTACAAATAGAATAAAAACCAAGTTTTGAAACAATATGATTTATTTTTCAATAATATTTTCAAACAGAATCTGTTAAGAGGTTAAAATATACACAATAAAATCGACATCAAGAATAACGCAAATATTTTATAACAAACAATAAATTTTCACTATGTAAAATATAAATTATTTCTGGCGTATCTCACGAATTTTAAAGCAAAATTTCACAACGTGTTAATTATCATCATAGTGATCAAAACATTTGCTACGAAATTGAAAAGGTCATCATAAAATACGTCCTACATTCTATCCAATTCATCTTAAAACACACACTGGGACGCGTTACCTATGAGAAATAATAGTGAAATACATATGTATATATATATCGCACAATAATTAGCATACTCTGTGTGTGCGTTAAATGTTAATATAGGTGGCAAGATATTGTTATTAAATACACATATATCATTAAAGTAAAGACAAATACAAATCATTCACATTTGAATTTTAGATAAGTTTCAAACACTATTAAAGTTTTCATATCTAAAAGACACTAAATGACGCATTATTATTATAATACAAAAGTATTAATTGAGAAATTCTTAGCATATAAAATTAATTATCTCTTTCAAAAGCATTGAATATGTTATGAAAGAATGACACATTGAGTCATACATATTTTTATGAATACATAATAGATAAATATTGATAATTTAAATTGTAATTCGGATATTGTTAGTTGAGTTGCAAATTAATTAATTTAAATCGATCAGATAAATAGGTATATTGAATACATTATATTTTACGTGTTTCAAATGGAGTTAAGATTAAAATTATTTCTTATATTATGTATATAATAAATCACAATTATATTGCAATTGATAAAAATAATAATAAAGTCAGTACAAATAAGTATCTGTTTCATCAACAATATAAATTATTGTGATAGTTTTTTCTTTTATAAATACATAGTACTCAGCTTTCTTATAAATAAAATAGTTGTTAAAAGCACAAAGAATAAATGCTATAATTGTAATGCAGTGGGAGATATATTGTTTTTTTTTTTGTTAAATATGAAGCTATTTATCACGAATATTAAAAAAATAAGCGAAGAATTAAATGATTATGTAAAATAAAAAAAAATACATAGACGAAACATACCTACATACGTAGAATCAAAATAAATAAAATTTATTTGTAAATCACAGAAAAAAGCATAATAAAAAGAAATAATTGCAAACATACATATATGTATACATACATAATTAGATTTTTTGTGAGAGTTATTTAAAATGAAGTATTATTTATCTCTATCCGTAAAAAAATTAATACTAACGTTTTATTTGGTGCATTCTTTTAAAAATGGCATCCTGAATATGACAATAATATTTACCGTTGTTGTCGTCGTTAAATAATATGTATTGACAAATGACATAAGGCATGTGGAAAACGGGGTTGTTACATTAGAGTAATACACACTCGCTTACCGACTAATTAAAATTTTTAGAATTAACAAAATTTCTATATATGTACAATTAAAATCGTTATCATTGTACGAAAGCACTTTTAAAAACGTGAATAAAAATTTATATATTAATTTGCATGTATTTTCACAACATTTTTCACAACGTTCTAAGTTAATACACACATACGTACGTTAATCATAAGAATTTAGTTTGAGCCATTGTCAAATCCATCAGTTCGCTAGTAGACGACTCGTGTATCAAATCGGATATGGAGCAAACGACGTGCTCTTGAGCCAACGCGCCAAGTTCCTTTATCCACTCGTCCAGTATCAGAGCGTTTAGAACGGTTCTTCTAGTTTTTGTAGAGTGCCAAAGATTATCTTCGGTTAGTGAGCTTTGAATCGAAGCTTCCGGTGATGACCTCGTCGGTGACTCAATTGCTGTATTGCTATTCGGGGATGAACTTAAAATGCCTAAAAAATATATTTAAATTACATTTCACAATATACAATCATGATGACGCAATGAATTGGCCTTACAATTGAAATACTTTGCCCGGCTTTTATGATAATGTAATAACAAAACTGTATTTCAGTTTACCAATACAAACCAATGACAAATTAAATAAATGTTAAGTTAAGCAGTTACGAAAATTCTGAATAATTACACAAATCTAAAAAGTTATGTATGTACGTTTATAACCAAACAAAATAAAGATATTAGAAAAATTTAAAAAAAGTCTAAAAAATACATTAGAATCATGCGTTTGGGTTTTGTAATTTATTTCATTTACATATATTGTTAATAGCGTTCGTTAATACATAACAAAAAATAAAACCATTGTTAAAATTGGATGCAAATTAATGTATTTTTATATAACCAAAAAAACTCATTCGTTTAGACCAGGGATGCACAACCTTTTACCAGTAGTCGGTCACATTAAATTTTCATTATTGGTCGGGGGGCCACAAGGAAATTTAAAATTGAATAACAATATTTTTTTTCATGGGCTTGGAAATATTTTTACACAATTCGGAAAATGTGATTCGTCATTTTGTTCGAAATGCGAATAAAAAAGTTAATAATGATCAGTAGAGATACGTGGTTTTAGATAGAGATCTATTTTTATAAAATTTCGCGTTTTGACTCTTCAATTTCGCGTTTTGGAGCAAATAAAATAACAAATTTTCGCATCTATTTAGCGTTTATTTATTTTTCACAAATTTGAAGTTTAAGTCCAAGTCCAATTAATAGAGAAACAAAACAAAACATGGATACAAAAATAAAATATGATTAAAATTTATTAAAACTCAGCATAGAACATGTTTCTATAGATGATTGTTTTAATCTAGTACAGTGGTCGGCAACCGGCGGCTCCGTTTATAATAAAAAAAATGAAAATTAGTTTTTTTTGACCCTAAATTTACTCGCGTTTTATAGAAATTAAAAATAAAAGTATTTGAACTGAAAAACTAACGAAAATGTTTAGACAAGTGGAAATAAATTTAACCACCAAAGAGAGCACGGCAAGTGGTATTATATTCAAATGTTGGCAATCATTTCCAGCCAATTATTCGAACGCCAGGAAGCTTGCATTTGCTGTCTTGACGCTTTTTGGTTCCACATACAATAATTGTGAACAATTTTTTTATTCGATGAAATTTGTGAAAAATTCGTACGTAATCAATCAAGTTTTAATGCACTGATGCAATTGAAGAACACTAAATACGTTCCGAATTTATGTAAATTTTCCGAAAATGTACAAGTTCAAAAGACGCATTAGCTTTTAAAAATTACATTAAAATCCGTTTTCAGACAAAATATTTATTTTTAGGGCTGAATTGTGTAACGTTAAGTAATATCTCTACAGCCTGCAAGTGAGTAAAATTTATTTATATACATATATACATACATATATGTATGTATGTATATATATACATATATGTATATATATTTTTTGGGTCTACTACGATTGACCGAAAGACGGATGATCGAATTTTTTTATTAAATTGTATAATATTTTATTAAATATAATTTAATATTTTATTAAGTATAATTTAAAGGTATAATATTGGATGATAAGTTACATGGTCAATTTTTAAAAAAAAAAAGTAGCTAATAACATACATTGAAGATGAGAAGTGATATTTGTGCGAGATATTTTTCATTTTTCGCATCTATTCGCATATTTTACTGTTTTCGCATATATATCGCGATTATCGGTTTTATCGCACCTATATCGCACTTATCGCAAAACGCGATAATCACGTATCTCTAATGATCAGATATGAGGTGGAATTTCCCTTGCAGCTTCATATTTAATATATTCATAATATGAAATTCATATGAGTGCAAATGTCGGTCAGAAAAGCTAAATCCCATATCTATTTAGCATCTTCAAAGTGTTCCATGGGTTTACTAATTTATTTGATTAGAAAAAAATTCTATTTCTTCAAACAATGCTGAAAATCTTTGCAACAAGTTGAACTCGACTAAACTATCGAATTTCTGTAAAATATACTACGTTGCTATATTCTGAATCGATATCTTCCAGAATTATTTTTAACTGTGTGATTAAGCGCATATTTTCTGTAAAATTGATTGCATTCACAACATCATTCATAATTTTATTGAAACCCAAATTCATCCCTATCAAGTTTTGTTAATGTATGATGTAGTGATATTTAAATAATGTTGTTACAATACCCATAGTTTTCATGTGCTTTGTAAGAAGGGATACCATTCCATTTTGATTTATAATCATAGCAGGAGCTGTAAAAATACCTACAAGTTTATTGAGTCATAAATTATTCTTTTCTAGACTACAAAGTAATCCTTGTGGTAAATCTGAACCTTTCGTTCGATCTTTTAATGGATACAATTCGTCAAGTTCTTCATATACTATAGTCTGATATAACACAGCGTGCAAATATAGACATCTGTGCGATTTCCGTGACGTCTGTTGACTCATCAATAGCTAATAATAATTACATATTTCAGAAAATTCGCTTAATGTTGCTTCTCGGTCAGTAAAAGGCCTTGATGATTTAACGATTTCTTCTGATATATCAAAAATTACTTCCGTAGTCTCATTTGAAGTTCCGGTAAATCGTTTTTTGATTATGTTCTTGCGGGTCGCAACATTTTTCAAAAGGCCCGCGGGTTGTGGATCCCTGATTTAAGACTATTTAAAATAGATCGGAAATCATGCAATCATGCATTTAAAAATCCAACAGGACCATAATAAACCACTAAAATAAATTGAATGAGGTATTTACCATTGGTAATATATTCGTAAATTGCAGCTATACCCGAAGCTGGCAAAAAAAAAAAAAAAATTGCAATATGTACACATATTTACAAAGGACAATTTCTTGTATGTATTTTATTTTAGTCATTTAAGTTAAAATAATAAAATTATACAAGTTTAAAAGAAATAATAATTCAGATATAAATTATACGAATACATATTATTACAAGTCCATTGTCCTTATGTAAAAAAAGTGAATAAAATCAATGACAATTTATTTAGAAAATAAAATATAAAATTTGGATTGTTAAGTGTGTTTATTTAAATTTTTAAAAGCGATTACGAAGTGGTAAAAATGCTTTTAAGTTAAAAGAGTGCATAAAATGCATGATATTGGTTAAAATAATGTTTGTGACACAAGCATGAGAATTAGTCAATGAAGTTTCTCCAGTATTCAAACTTAACTAAAAATGTTAAATTCAATAGTAAATGTTTATATGAGACGATAAGCTGTGCAATTGATGTAAATTTTTAATTTGCTTTAAGAAAAATGTGTTAAAACTGTGGATGTCAAAAGCTTTTGTCTAGGTATTTTATAAAAAGAACACAACAAACCTCCAGAATTAATCTTTCTACTAAACATGGAAGTGATACTGGACGAGAAACTTTTCCTTTTGGGCTCGTTACGCTTAAATGGTTCACTAACAGTCATCGGTTGCACATTGGACGGTTGTTGTTCCCAGTTACCGCTATTCGGTTGAGATGTAGGATCTATTGAAACACAAAACGATTCATAGAATAACATAAACAATAAAAAATATATAAAATGAAACAATATACATATGTACATATGTATGTATTTACCTCCACTAGTAGATTGTAAGCTATGCTGTGAAGCTATTAAGGCATTTTTTCCCGATTCGGGAGTGTTGTTTTTTGTGTTGGTAGATTCTATTGCATTTTTACGCGTGTTCGCTAAACGTATTTCTCTGTCGATTAAAAACGATTGAGCATCTTCCAACAGCCGGGAACACTCTGGATCATTAAGGACGGATTCGTCTATTTCTTGCTTGATAGAAAGCAAAATCTGAATATGCATAAGAATAATATTTGAATAGACTTAATACAATATATATAATTAAGTGTATTGCAAATCTGACCTGATAAAGAGACGTAATTGTCGGCTGTAACACAATCCACGGACAAAGAAGGAAAGATCTCAAAAGTGGTAAAGGATAAGTAGCAAGTCTTGTTAGAAGGCCAGTAAGCCTTAAATTTACATAAACATTATTACTTAGCATTTTACTTAATTTTTCTAAAGTATTTGTTAATAAAGGCCCTGAAAATAAAATGTCACAATGAAATAATGAAAAAAGCGACAAAAATCAAATTAAATACTTGTAAAAAAACAGATAATGATTATTTTACCTATATTGACATTGTTCGGGTGGCTTATTACGTGCGAATATTTAGACAAGGCTATCGGTAAACTATTATGCGATATTTTAGGATAGTGTTCGACGTCGGAAATTTTCCAAAATGAATTTTCGGCAAATTCTCCATTGTTGGCAGATGATTCTTCATTTTCGGGCGAACCGTGATTGTCGTCGCCTTTATATTTAAAACTTTCATATCCGCTACTTTCTCCTATCGAATGCAAACTTTCCTCTTCCTTATTCGCCTGGGTGTATATATTTTCATTCGACAATTCACCGTTTCCATCCGACGATGCATCTTTGACTAAATTCGAATGCTCCAGTTGAAATTTTTTGACTACGTCTATGATTGTACTACTATCGGCCGGTTTCGAACTACTACTACTACTATCACAGAAACCGTCATATGTTGAACTCCATTTAGAGCAAGACTTTTTACAAGACAAAATTTTGCGGCGAGCTTCACACAAATACGCGTGGTAGTTACCGTATAATGATTCGTTTGCATTCAACTAAAAAAACAAAAAAACAACAAATCAGTACAAGAGCTTAAGTTTCGATTCAATATATTTTAAGCATTCACCAACCCCATAGGCACATGATGAAGGCGATATAGAGTTCATTGAAATGCTTTCTTCGGTTACTGACGTAAGACTGCTCATATTTTGATCTACACTACAAATAGAAGGCTTCCGACTTCCTGCATAGCTATTTTTTCTAAATAAAAGAGGCACCTGTGGACGGTTACTGCAACAATCTGGCGATAGAGACAACAGCATTGTCGTTCCTTTACAATGTATGTCACAATCGAGTGACCTTTGCCTGTGCGAGACCATCAAATGATTTCCATCTATTAAGTATTTCAGCACTAATTCGAGCATTAGATCTTCGCAATTCAGATCAATCAAAGTCTCCAACAGCGAAATAGTCACTATGGATAGCTAAAATTAAAATCGTTCAATGTAAAATTAAATGAAATCAATTTTAATTCACACCACCGGTCAATTTACTTACCCGTGGATCTCCGTTGATATATGGTATGACGTTATCTAATATATTGGTCTGGTCGTAGTTTTTGTCCATTAAAAATCTTACCAGGGATTTCAATAGGCCAGGTTCACTTACGGATCTCAGCGATAGTTCTAAATATGCGATGGCAGCGATTTGCTCCTCAACGCCACTCTGCAATGAATGTTGTCTCGTAGTGGTCTGCCCCCGTTTTTTCTAGGTTGATGAAAGGGGAACAGGTGGAAGGTTAGTAATGGAATCCTATTGTATAATTTTAAAACCCGAAACCATAGACAAGGTGAAATATCAAATATAACCATCACCACGTTTCCAAATCCAAATGATTATACGAGCAAAATACATACATACACGTGATACATCACACAGATTTACAGATATGGCGTTGAAATCCAAATCTGTAAATCAAATAGGTGACAAATGGCTACCATATCAAGATTTTTTTTTATGTTCAGTAGAAAGAATTTAGTGTATGTAAAAGAAACTGAATTATTTTCAATAGGATTTGTAGAGTTTAATTACCAATGTCATGTGAGAAAAATTTTGAAATATTTAAATTAGTGATCTTGAAATATAATGAAAAAGCTTAATGTTATCTAGAAATTGAATAATATTTAAATTAATTATTTGAGATTAGAAGAGAGAAGATTAGAAAAGTTGAGAAAGTTATATGTACGTATAAGTATGATTGTAACAGATGTCAAATTAAAAAACGACAAAACTTAAATATGTACAACACATTTGAATATTGTGCATTGAACAATTTTTGATAATTTTTTTTCAAAATATATATAGCAGCAGAATGAATAATTTTACTATTTTTTTTTTTAATTTACTCACGAAAAAATTACAAGGTTTTGAGGTATGAAAATGGAATAGGAGCGGAACTGTTTTTCGGAAAAGGAAATAACCAAGAAATAATTGGGGCAACTGTGTACATAATTTGAAAATGAATGTGCAATTTCCATATGAAAATGAGAGACTTGCAAATGTTTAAATATTTCAGCTTGAAATTGTAAAAGAAGTAGCAATATTTTTCAATAGTTAAACTTTGTACAATAATCATATTCATACACCTAAAACACCCAAATAAAAGTATAAAAAGTTAACCGAGCTGTTGGATGATAATTGTTTCGCAATTCACGATAGACAAATATTCTCACAATTAAAACAACACAGATATTAACACAAAAATCAATCTATAGACAAAGACAATAAGTCCCACGTGCGTCAACCAGCATATTGTCAATTTAATAACGTTTTGTACTGTAAAGATAGTGGTTTTTTTTTTACAACCGTGACAATCACGAGTTAATACCTATATTATATCATTCTAGCGTAAAATGAAAATTTACCTGTAAAAGTGCAGGACCCATTACTGGTAAAAGAAAACCTTGATAGAAAAAATCGAGCAGCTGGTGTCTAATCGATGGATGAGAAACCTAAACAATTAACGTGAAAATAAAATAAAATCATGGATACCATTTTATATATTTATGAAAATAAGAATTATTACTTGAGCGACAGCATTGCAGAACTCAAGTGAATTCATGAATATACCAAGTTGATTTATATCGTTTACGTCATCGGGTGTTAATCTGTGCCAGTCAGCTTGAGCTACTTCTATTTTACGTGGAAGTGATGAATACAATGCACTGAGGCCTAGAATCATAAAGTCACAGATAAAGATTCATTTCAACGCCATGATTTAATGGGTGTTAGAGGAATGGAATTTTACCTGCGGCTAATACAAGACAGACATTTGAGCGGTTTGCAATAAATTCAGCGACAGATTGATTGCGTGCTGAAAAAGCAGCACATAATAGAAGTGCAGCTCGAGCTTGTTGTCCGGAAGAGTCTTCTCGGTGAACGTGCGTTAGTAAGAGCGTAACGGGAACAAATCTTTAAGCGATTCAAGAATAAAAATAAGCATCATATCTAAATACGGTAAAAATGCAAAAGAGTGCACGACGAAAGGAAAACATACTGTGATTGGTCTTTACTGTCGTCCTGAGGAGGGGGAAAGAAAAACAGGTCTACAAAGTGTGGATTTTGCATGAGAACAACGCAAATTTGTCCCAGCAAACAAATCAATCGACCTAAAAACATTACAAGATCGACATTGTACACAATGACTTCCCATAAATTTAGTACAAGGAAAAAATAAACAGAAAATAACCTTCCACATCCGGTGATGGAATATCGATACGAAAACTACACAACAATTTCAAGAGCGGTCGTAGGAACGGTTCCGCACATAATAATTGTTTTCCAAAGTGTTGTACCAGTAAAGAATATAATTTAATCTGTTCCAGTCTCACGACGTTCAAATATCTGTAAAAAAAAAAAAAGAAATTAATAATTGAACGGAAAACTAAAATATATTCAATCTGAATGTATGCAGAATTGTGGATGTTACCGTCCGGAATTTTTTCCCCATTCGTAAAGTTTATCCAGTAAACTCTCGCTGAGTAATTGATCGAGACAGGGTCCGCTCGAACCGAACATCGCGTTTGAGGATTCGGAGTCATCTTGTCCGGATATTTGACGAATCTCCAATAGGAGCAACGTCGCTAGATATTCTAAGTGACTGACGACTGCAGAAATGTCATCATGACTAGGCACATGTGCACCCTAATGACAAAACAAAAAAAAAAATGTTAGTACTATAATTTAGGCAGTGGAATCCACAAGTCTCCAGGTCTTGCAAGCGGTGTTTAACGACTTTAAACTTATGCGTATATGCTCGGGTAGCCGTTGGACACGTAAAATCCCAATATGTAAGTAATATTGAAGATATATGTACATAGGTGATTAACTGAAATTAAATAATTTGTTATAGTAAAATATATCAAATTATATAGAGTTAATTATGTACATCATCGTATTATATTGTAAATGTATCACAGGTTGGTTTCTATCTTTTATAAAATAAATTTATTTAGTAAGAAAGGATTGATATATGTATTTAAAATATGATGAATAAAAGGCACCAATAATTATTAAATTGGGGAGGAACCCAATTATCGAGGAGATCCCTCCCGTGATAAAAAGGAAATTGAGTAAGATATATGTATTGTAGACTTTATGGAATTTATCAAGTTTTATAGATAAAAGTTGATCTATCACACAACAATCCTGGTTGATAACTTCATCACAGTCATACAATATTGGTACCCTTAATCATTCAAATCATATTCCACACACTCCTGTACTTTTTCCATATCGAGTGTTTTAATTTGCCATTAATTCACATATTTCTTATGTTAATTTCACTTGTCTCAGGTTTATTAGACTCCTACAAATCCTAGAAGACCAATAGAGATTATAGCATAAATTATCCCTAGGCTGCTAAATCACAATGATATCGGTACATTATACTTCATCTTTGGGCTATGATCGGGACTAATCGGCTCCTCTCGTAGTCTAATTATTCGCACAATACATAATTTTCTAGATTGGGAAGGATTTTCCTCCACATCGAATGAGTGTTATTGGTTACATTTCCGACCAAGCCTGAGTTATTCCATGTATATCACCTAGTATCGTTATTTTTTTCCAGAATCCTATCAAATCATTATCTTCATTTAGGAAGGTCATTAAGAATGCAATTAATGTCGTAATAATCAACAGGATGATTTTTGCTTTCACTTCTTTAAATGACTTTACCCTTTTTGCTTCTTTAATTACCAAAAGTTTACTTTATGGAAAAATAGCACGCAGATAATTGGGAGTACACTCTAATTTTGAAAATTTGTACAATGTCAGAGATGTTTCGATTGATGAAATATTGTTATATCTAGGCATACAATGTGTCCCGGTTTGATTGTCTAGTCCTGTTATCTCGGTTGGTTTGTAATTTTGTCCCAGTTAGAAGAAAATAAGAACCCCGTTGTTTCAATTGTTAGAAAGTCAAAAATCCAAAATTTTTTATTCGTTTCAAGTTTCAATAAATTCGTTGTATTTTACAAGTTATATGCCATTTTGCAAAAAACAATGTCGCCTGTGGGGAAATTTTTTAGGATTTCGTACAAAATTGAACGATTTTCTTCTGAAATTAAAAATGTTTTATAAGGAAAATATTTCACCTATGGCGGATTCTTTAGCTATATAAAAAGTCGTAATTTATCAAAAACTAGTCAATGCACAGCATGCCATACATCAGGGTCGGCAACATAATTTACACGCGGGCCATATAGAAATATTGGGATTTGTCGGTGGGCACATATAAAATTATTATTTTTTTTACCAAAGTGACTTTAGATTTTACATATAATGAGTTAATAAAAAAAGAGATTTTTTTTTATTTTATCATAAAAAAATACAAGAAAAAATTAAACACGAGAAAAAAAAAACAAACAAAAATTAATGAGAGGTTTGATGTTTTTGCAATTTTTTTGCCAATTTAGTAAAATTAACATGGAAACTAGTGGTGCTAACTCGAAGTAAATGTCCATCTGTGATTCTAGTCCGATGTTTATTTTTGATATAATTCATTCGTGAAAATGTTTGTTCACAAATATATGTGCTGGCAAATATAGTTATCATGCCAGCTGAAAATTTCTTCAGTGCTGGAAATAAGGAAGCTGAAAGTCCAGTATAGAACTCTGTTAACTCCACCACTTTAAAAGCGTCTTTTAATACGTCATTGGTTTGTAGATCATTTACTTCCATTTGTAAATAATCAGGAACATCTTCAATATTGGGAGCGAAAGGATTTTGAAAAAGTCACCACTCATATTCAATCTACCATCAGTTGTAATACTTTTTAAATTCTCTAACTTTAACCCCAACGAGCTTATTACTTTCTGAACGCTTATAAATAAATCTTCGCCTGTAGTTCTTCCTTTTAAACTACAAAGAGCAGACATTTCTTCGAAAATATTGAATTTTTCGTCAATACCACGAATCAACAGTTGGGCAGTGTCTTTAATATCGCAGCTTTCATCCATCGCAATAGAAAAATACTGAAAATTAATTGCATTACCTTTCAACATATCCTCGACATCATTTCCAATTTCTTCTATTCGCTTGTAATCGTGCGAGCTGATTAACTGATTTCGCATTTTGTGCACATTTTGAAAAAATATTTAACTGGATTGTAATTTTACAAAGATTTTACTATATAAAAGAGAAATCGGGCCGCGGGCCACTTTAAAACACTTCGCGGGCCACTTTTTGCCCGCGGGACGCCTCTTGCCGACCCCTGCCATACATGATCATCATATCTCGAGTGAGTGAGCTTTGACCGCTTATTACAGCTATACTGGTCAACGCCCGTTGACAGTGACATCGGTTGGTTATCACAAATATGAACACCTATGTATAGTATATTTTGTAGTTCAAAATTTAGTTGAAAAATGCGAGCGCATCGCGCTACGTGCCGCGAGTGTATGCGAGCGTTCCGCGACCACCCAGCCAGGCAGTATAATTGTAGAATAAATAAATCATTTTTGCCCCACCCCCCGGTCATAATATAATATGCAATATCTATTCATACACGAGACACCTAATATTGCCTAGTTGCATTTTAACAATTTTAAATAATAATAAAAAATAAAATTGTAAGATCACCAGCTAATCATTAATTTGTCAGTTGGTACACCCCTCGGGCCTACCCCAACTCTGGCAACCTCGCGCAAGTTCTAGATCTGGCAACCCCGCGCAAATCAACCCCTACCGAGAGTTTGAAACACTCGATCATTCTCATCTCGGACAGCAACTAGACCAGACCTTCATCTCAAACACTCTCACGGTAACCCACAACTTTCAAAACTTTCAAATCAACCTCACCCGAGAGACGACTTCTTCGTATCTTCAAATACGGAGAAGACGTCATCTTACAAAATTCAAATGTTTTTTTTCCAGCACAGTTCAATTGTTTTGATTCACAGCGCACGCTGCGTAGTTTTTTGCGCGAAAAAATGACAGTCAACAACACCGCTTAAATTGTGCATTGACATTTACACGAAAATCGACCCGATGAATTCGAGGAATACACCATATACAAATAGGGCTGCCAGGCGTCTCGGTATTCCGGGTTTGTCCCGGTTTCAAGCCTCTCGTCCCGGCGTCCCGAAGGGACCTTTCGGGACACCCAAAAATCCCGGTTTTAGGTAAACTCTCATTGTTCAGAAATACCGAGTCCTCGCAGTTACTAAGTAAAATCAGTACTAAATAAATTAGACGATGAAGAATCAAAAAATAAAATTGAAACGTTTCATAGTGAGGTGACTGATTTCTATGAAATGATGATTACATATCTGGGTATGTGGATAGAGCCAATAAAAAAAATTTCCGTTTTCACATGGATGAGCTTAACCGATAAACCATTATTCGAATGGAATAAAGTAGAATAGGTCATAATATACCTAAAAAAATAGAAGCATCTCGATTAACGAGACATTTCTTTTCAACCAGATAAATACAGTTAGAGAAATTGTCGAAGAGGAAAGGCTGAAAAATTCATCTGGTTGGATTGAAAAAAATGCTCCGGAAAGGTGGAAATTTGTGTTTTCCAAAATGGAAACTGTATATCCAGAACAATACAGTGACATATTTACATTATGTGAATATCTCTTTTCCATTCCTGGACACAATGGAAATGTAGAAAGTATTTTTCATTGATGAAAATACAGTGGTCGGATGAAAGAAATTCTCTCAACACCTCTCTTAACTCTCTATTGAAGGAATTCTTAGGTGCAATTTTAATTTTTAGTATAACTGTAGCGAGATGTATGATTTTATAATGAAAAATAAGGTATTAATTAAAAATGCCAAAAGACAATAAAAAATATGAGTAACTCTACATATCTTCATCAATTATTTTTTTCCTGTTTTCTTTCCTTCTTTTCATAAGACAAAATAATAAAAGGCAACTGCGTCTAAATCTTTTGTAAAGTGTAAATAATCTTAAGTAAAATAAATAAAAAAAATACGATTTCGGATGGTATATGTATGTATGTACATATATAGTGGCTATACATTTTGTATACACCTGTTCTCGTTTTAGCCAGTTTTATGAGCCACTTAAAAAAAAAAGTCCCAGTTTTGATGTCAAGAAATCTGGCAGCCCTATACACAAACTATACACAAACGCTTAACAATCAACAGGTGTACGACAAACATACGTAACACCAAACCAAAAGCTTCACATTGGCACAACCACATCCAATTACAGAAACACAACACAAACGGAACATCAAAGACAAATCTGAAACGTGAGAGGAATACATACATCACAATGCACAATAGGCCATTGAGAGTTTGACAGATGGTCACGTGATTGCACATTATGGCCAAGGGTGAAAGGGGATGGTTTGAAGTTCGAGGTTCGAGAGTTGACTGGTTGGCACACCTGTTGGTGTTTGATGATGAGCTCTGCCTGTCTCCAATGATGACAGAAGGACTCGTAACAAGCGGCGGGGTCTGCGGAGGGGCCGGGGGGAAGAGCTGGCCGTCTCAGGCGAGAGCTGACTCTCAGAGGGCTGTTGCGAAGCCAGCTGCTCATCTTGCACTGATAGTGGTGGATACTTTTGAACCAACACCACTGATAACGTCTTATCAGTGGTTGGCGGGTGACGGCTGGCGGCCGACCGCGACACCATCTAGTGACATAAGTCGGCCATAGACAATGCCGCGCCGTAAACAAGCTCAGACATTATGCGCCGCGCCTCTTTCCATTTTCTATTTTCTATTTTTTTTTTTGAGGTCAATTAGCTTTCGGTTGCACCTTGTATGTGTGTGTACGCGTCGGAGTGCTTCTGCGCGGTCGTAAGTGTAGTTAGCGTTGAGGCGGTATGTTTGACGTGTGTATTTAGCGACGGTGTTCACACATGATTTTCGAGCGCGGGCCCAAATGTGACGTCGCCGTGCGAGTCCAACGCCATGCTTAGGCGGGCCCTAGACCTAACTGAATTACGGTGCGTTTGTAGTAAGGTGCCGTAAAAACGAAGCGTGTAGGGGAAAACAACGCAACGTTTTAGACAGCGCTTTAGCGTTAGCGTTGAAATATCTCATTTTTAAGCGTTTTAGCGCTGGTATAGTTCGCGCCGCGGCCATGGCGCTGCATACGCCTACTGAGCTGTATGGCGCAAACAAACAGCTGTTACGGCGCACGCGTAGCCTTGAGCTATACGGTGCATTCGTCCATACGTGTAGGCGCGAGCGTCCAAAAACCTGCGGCGTAGGCAAAATCGCTAACGTTTTCAAACGCATCGTAGTTCAGTTACGTCTAGGGCCCGCCTTAAGCTATGGTTTCCTAGGAAAGTGGTGGTGTCGTGTAGCGGCCGTAATGTAGTGGTATATGACGTCACTAAAACGTTTTCCATACTGAAGTTGTGCAAATAGCGGCACCGCAACTTTACGGGAAATGCGTTCTAGGAAACGTTTTAGTGACGTCATACACCACTACATTACGACCGCTACACAACAGCACCGTTTTCCTAGGAAACCATAGCTTTAGTCATTCTATGATGCATAGTCGAACGACGGTCTGTTTTGGTTTTGTTATCACGTGTCACACAAAGATGTAGAGTAAGCACACAAAAAACGCGTGTCTTACAACGAGAGATCCCCCCCCAAACAAATCTAATGCAAACGCGCAATTGAGGGAGATAAAATGCCTCACATGTACTTCCAACGCTCTCACCACACCATCAGCGCCCGGGCTACCTCAAAATGGCACACCACTACACACGGATCTTGACCTAGACACTAGAACACGTCATCACACAGCCAGTTATCTCCAGTCTCTCACACTATCTAAACCATCTCCATCGAGGACCAACACCATCACTTGCTGCTACAACAGCCCTCGACGAACATGAGCGCCAACGCATCGTCGACTCGTCGAGAAGTACCTGTTGAAGCGATACTCTGGACCACACGCAGTTGACTTGCTACACGCAACTATAATACATACATACGTAGCCACTTATACGTCTGAATACACAACTTATAACTTGCTGTATATCGAAAAATAAACATAAATACAAAACTCGACTTTGTATGAACGTTACGTATACATATAAATCGGCGGTCCTATAACTAGTGAACATAACATGAGTGTTAAGTCATCATCATTTTCAGCCGTTTACCACCAACTGTTGGATGAAAGCCTCTTCCCCTTCCATTCCTGTCTGTCTTGAGCAATCTGTATATACTCGACTCCATAGTTCATTCATTATTTTTAATTCGTCATCCTATCGTCCACTTGGTGTTTCTAGCTGTCTTCCGCTTCCGCACGGATATCTTTTAAGTATTTCTCGCGTCCATCTGCCATTTATGTATGTGTTCAGCTCACTGCCACTTTGATTATGCTTTTTTACCATGTATTCCTTTGGTTATACGAGGAATCTCTCACGATATCTCCTTGTTCTACTTAGCATATGTACATTTTACCGTGCTTCTCTGTGTGCACTGGATTTTGCACTTGAAATCAGCAGTCACGTTTCACATCCATACTTCACAGTGTGTTTAAATATGATAGATATAGTAAAGCAACGCACAGTTAAGATTATGTATCATCGAATTTTAGTATGAGTGACAACATAAATGTTTGGAATTTGGGCCTCTGTAAATATTTTGATGGGTTTAGATTGGGCAACAAAATTTTCGGAAAGATAATAAATAGCTGTACAGTCCTTAACGATAAAAGCAGATAATCATTGCATAACTTGAATAATGCCGATACCAGTATAACTTAGCTATTGTAATTATATTGAGTAATTTTTGTTGTATTGTACATATAATAAATTTAATTTCAACTGAGTTTATCGTAGGTGGTGCACTTTATTAAGAATTACTGTAGTAGGGCAAGGTTCTGCCTGGCTGGGTAGCCGCGGAATACTCGCATACACTCACGATACATGCAAATAAATATATTTTGATTTATGTAATTACTTTATATAATAGCGCAAGGGTCTGCGTCCCTGGCTGGCTGGCTTACTGGGTAGCTGCGGAATACACTCACTCATATACTCACGGTAGTCACTCACTCACACAATCACGGCACGGGTAGTGCGAAGCGCTCGCATATTTCAACTACTTACTACATTTTGAACTACTAAATACACTACATACATAGGTATATGATACATACATGAATGATAACCACTCGATGATACTGTCAATGGGCAGTGACTATTATAAAATTAATATGATGGAATCAATAATGCTGTTGCATATTGATTGACTATTTGCAATTACAATGATAGTTTACGTTAAAAACCTATTAAAAAGTTAATGGGCAGCGACAGTGTAGTCAGTTGTTTTTCCCCATTATTATATTGTCAAAATGTCAAAAATTAACGACGACATAAATCAACAAACACAATCGCGTATTTATGTACGTACATATTTATTTACACAGGATATAGTCGAATCGATACAATAAAACCGCCAGGACAACATCCGCTTGGAAACATTTCAATTAATCTTGCGGAGACTTAAACTTAAACTTGTCGTGGAGTAACTTTGTAAAGGAAATCTCATAATAAGTTGCTGTGTGTTGTGCAATAGAGTTCGAGACTATAGTTTCAATAATCAACTTTGATGAACAAAGATACAAGTCGGCTTCGATATCGATTTAAACTCACTCGTACTTAAGATTCGCATCAGAAATTTTATTAATGGTCGTGGGCACGTCTCTATCCAAATGCGTAACTTTCGGTACAAAACGTCTCTCTCACACAACTTATACACAGGAGTGCATTAAAATACACGTACTCCCCGATGAACAATATTTGAAGATACGTGTGCCTCGTCTGGGGATCACTGTCGACTTTTTCGAATTCAAAATTTTCCGGGATTTTCCGCACGCTACGATTGCAGCATAAACCGAGAGATAAGAAAGTTTTTATCTATCGCACAATATAAATTACTTGTCGATAATAATGATTCTTATCGTACATTGAATGAAATTTTACACGTAGAAATCTCACGTGAAGTTATAAACAAAATAGTATGCTAATTTTTAAGCCGGCGGATATATTGCGTAGTAAAAATCCTTATTTCGCGTAGAGGCCACAACAAACACCGGAATTGATCCCTTGAGGTTATAAAATACAGTAGGCTTTTGGCATTAGTTACACACCATCCCTCCTAAGTCCTTTTTTATATTTAAGGGGAGATTTTTTTTTCTATTCGCCGCAGAATAGACGCGAAGAAAATACGAAGTCGAAGGCAGCAATTTAAACACAAAAATAATTTAATAGGGTAGCTGACTGCGAAATAAGAGATTATTTTGCCGTATTTATGCGAGCATGTCGTACGGAAAAAGGGAAACTTATATATTTTGATAACATAACGGTGGAATTTTCGCAATGAACACATCTTATTAGAACTCGAACGAAACCTAATATAATTTATATTAACAACTATACAATACGATGACACTGTCACTGCCCGTTGACAGTGTCATCGGGTGGTTATCATTTATGTACATACATACATATATACCTACAGTATATTTACATAAATCTAAGTAATCTAGCGCTCACGGTACATACAACTGCGAGCGATCCGCGGCTATCCGTGCTGTGAGTGTGTGTGTACGTATCGTGAGTGGATTCGAGGGTTACACGGCTACCGAACCAGTCAGGCAGACCTTAACACGCTATAACATACAGTAATACTAATCACTACCGGTTGACGGTGTTATCGGGTGGTTATCATTTATACATATACATACATTGTATATGTAGTGTATTTACATAAATCTTAGTATATGTATGCGCCGTGAGTGTATGTGTACATGTCATGTGTGTGTATGCGAGCGTTCCACGGCTACCCAACCAGCCAACCAGCCACCCAGGCAGACCCTTGTTATTTATCATCATTATCATTTTCTGCCGTTTACCATCCACTGCTGGATGAAGCAATGTCTTGAGCAATCTGCATCCACTTGAATCCACACATTCTTCTCAATTCATCACCTCATAGTCCACTCGGTCTACCTTGCTTCCTTTCACATCCTCTCGGATACCATTCCAATATTTCACGTATCCATCTGCCATTTCACACGTTCCTTTATATCTTTGGTCACACTTCTTATCCATGTATTACTCTTACGATTTCTTCTTGTTATACCGAGAATGCACCTTTCCATGCTTCTCTGTGTGCAGTGGATCTTAGGTAACATTCTTGAATTCAGCATCTACGTTTCACATCCACACGTCATAACTGGCAGTACGCATTGATTATATGCCTTCATACCCACAGAAACATAATAATTGTAAGTGTGACGTTAATCATATTTGATAAGTTTTTATGCCATTGAGGTGGTCTTAACTTTACCGCTCAGCTTTTTGTATGAACTAAAGAAAAGCAGCGAGCAATAATGTACTTTCGAGTATTTGGCGTTACTAGGGTGTAAATTAATTTTATATGAGGTTCATTTTATCGCGAAACTAGGGGCGAGGGTGAGTAACGACACTTTTACCAAGCCAAAAGTTTTAGTTGCAATGTGAAAAATTTTACTCCCACAAATAGTCATACTATGGTCTATAGATGATATATACGCGAAAATGGCAGTCTAGCATTTTCACACGGTGAATATAAGTTTTTGAATGAGCTGGCAGGTACCTAGAGAGTACCAGCGGCCATGACACCAAGACAAATGGTCTCTGGGAGGCGGCGGACAGCCATTATCGAGAGGACCGTGGCTCTTGCACTACCCATTTGTGCTGCGATCAAACTTTTACGATTCGCCAAGAATAAAACCCCATCGACCATTCGCGAGAACCCCGGATGTTAAATAAAAAGGGACCGCCATACTGCGAAGTATTGTCGCAGACCTTTTTACAACCACGATTCGTTTCACCACCATCCCTCACCGTATAAATCTAATATAATTACTCGAGACGCTTGTCCGACAAACTGACAACGACATTTATCGTCTTTCATTACTAGATATACCAGGTTTTTACTTTATTTTCAGGTCTGTTACAATTTCCGCTCGATCGCAATAGGATTCAATGCCTACGCCGGAAACGTACTTGTAGCCAGTCAATTAATATTGACCTTTGAATATACATACATTGGCAGTTAAATTGCATCGGTACCCGTATAAATGGTAATTCGCGAACTTGAAACTATGTATGTATGTATAGGTACAATCGCGCATATTGTAAATTATCGAACGACTTTTTGTCCGTATGCAAATGTGGTTATTGTGTTTGCTTATACAGCGTGTTCCGTTTCCGCATTATGAGCTCGCGGGGAAAATAAATCGCACACGTATTCGAATTCAGTACCAATTTCCGCTTCAGATTTTTCATGCATTGAAAAATATAGCCAAAATCTACAGTGCAGCGGCACGGCACCAGCGACCGGTTCAAAGTTAGCTTTTCAACAACAATGTGCGCAAATACTTTTAACAATGGGATATTCAAATAAAGAATTCGTTCGCTCGAAAGCTTAAAATTTTCACAATTCGTACAAAATATTGTATAATACACCGTGTACTTTTCAATTGTAACAAATGTCATACCGACTACTCTTTTTGATGCGGCATATTCCACGCTTTCCACAGTGGAGAGAATTGAGTACAAAGGGCTATGAATAACTATGCGAGAATTTTCAATGTCATTTTTATTTCGCAATCTGCAGCGTTTGGGCCGACTTGCGGAGCGGTTCGTGAGCTGTTTATCCATTGTCATAGCAGTGTTGAACGCACATGAAGAGTTATACATACAAAGGTTTACAAAATAGATTAACACAATTAAGCAGCGAAAGTATGAAGTACATAATCATATTGTAGAGATAGTTGATACCTAGGATAATTGGTGAATATGACTGGATGTAAAGAAGAAGCTATAGAACGTTTAAAATAGTTTTAAAATCCAACATTTCACTGTGCTTTAAAAATAAGGCATACAAACAATGCGTACTGCCAGTTATGACGTATGTATGTGAAACTAAATGCTAAATTCAAGAATGCTACGTAAGATCCAGTGCATACAGAGAAGTATGGAAAGATGTATGTTCGGTATAAGAAGAAGAGATCGTAAGAGAAATACATGGGTAAGAAGCATGATCAAAGTGGCAGATATAACGGAACGTGTGAAAAAGCTGCTGGCAGTGAGCTGCATACATGGATAGTAGCGATAAATACTTGAATGGTATCCGAGAGGATGTCAAAGAAAGCAAGGTTGACCAAGTGGACAATGGGGTGATGAATTGATGAATTGATGTGTGTAGTCAAGTGGATGCATATTGCTCAACACAGACTGGAATGGAAGAGGATTGGAGAGGCCTTCATCCAGCAGTGGATGGTGAACGGCTGAAAATGATGATGATACATACATATATAAAACCTAATTATTATAAAAAATTTCAAAAGTCATTTTAGAATAATATTACGAATGGATCGTTTGTTCGTATTACTCAGTCGATTTTAACGACATTTTTGATAATTTCATATTGTAAATCTTCTCGAAAACGTACAGATTTTCCAGTAGTGTGTACCACGGTGGCGCTAGTGTCATAAACAATGTCAGTTTTCGTTTTCGCCCTTCTTATTATTTTCCGCGTTGAAAAGTATCCTTTACAAGCGCGAACAAAGGGGAACGAGATCGCTCTCACCGTAATCTGCGCTCTCACACTTTCACCGGAAAATCCCTTGAGGTTTATATCTATCCCTATTTGCGGAAGTAGAAAAGGGGAAGAGGATTAGGTGGATGTGGAATGGATTAAAAACGTTTCACACTCAATTATTACATTAAAACATAACTATCACAGTAAATACGTCTGGGTAGTAAAAATAATGGTGATCCATTTAAATGGCAACTATGAGTCGAATGAGTTGCTTGGTTTTTTTCCCCATCAACACTAGTGTTTCTTTATATTGTTTGTATAAATTCTGGATACAAATCGTCAAATCGCTAATTTGACTTTGTGGTACTTTGGGACATAGTCGCATGACTGATGTGACATTATGACTGCATTGTTATTTATGATGATTAGATTTGGAAAATTTGTATTTCCGGTGTTGCAAAATCAAGATTGCCATTTTGTCATGATAGTGGCGAGTGATCCGCTAGCGTTGGAAAATTTTCCACGTTCATTATTCAATAACACGAAATTGCTTCGTAACAAGATTGTCCCCGTGTACACTTCCGGTTCGTTTTATGCCCCCGTATTTTTTTTTTATGTCGGGACGTGGATAGTAGTAGTAGTAGTAGTTGGTGGTGGTTGTGGGTGGATGCTGTCGTTTTTCAATTTATCGGACCTTCCATAAAACACTTACCGCAAAGAAAGGGCATTTTTTTTTGGCCGGCAAAAACACTCGTCCGTTTGTCAGTCTTTACTACTGTGTATTTTTTTTATTCGAATTTTACCGTACGTATTAAATAGAAACGAAATGGGGGAGGTGGGAGGGTGAGGGAAATAGAGCGTTTTTACAAATCGATTACAAAAGCGTTTGGCGAAAATGGTACGTCCGGTCGCAAAAAAATCCTCAAGATATCCGAAGAGCGAGAATTTGAACGGCCATAGATTCAATGCGGTTTTATTTCTTTCGTTTTTTTTTATTTTATTTTTCACAAGGAATAAATCAATAAACGCAATACTCACGAGAGCGAACGTAATAAAATATCTACTATAAATAAAATTGTAATACGCAGTACATTACTGTATATGTATACATTATTACTATATGTATACATATGTATGTATGTATGATAGCGAAAGGAAACCGGATAGGATAATCATGACAATGGATAAACAACTTCAGTAATACTCGCATACACGCACAATACATGTCATATATGTATGTACATACATACATATGTACATACATATGTGTGTTATATAATTTATTTATTTATTTATAGAAACACCCACCATGACATAACAGATTAACCAAATCGTGATGGTAGATAAATTACAAAAATTATACACATATCACATATGTACATATGTACAAGCATATAGTATACACACACACACACATACAAAAAGAAAACAAATTAAACAATACAATAAATTAAAAAGAAAATAATGCAATTAAAAATCAATAAATTAAAAAAAAAAGAATATGAATCAAACCACTCAAATCTAAAATCCATGAAAAAAGATGATAGGCGATTTGGTGACGAAGAAAAAATATCGATGTGGACCACTAGTTAACTGAGACACAAAATGGTATAATGTACCGATTAAGGTAGAAAGTCTTGTAACCTTATTCGAAAGTAAGTCTTGGGAACCTTATTCGAGCCAAGAGTCAAACTAGGAAAAATCTTGTAAAATTGGCAAGCTTGGGAGCTGCAACATTCAAATAAAATTAAATGTTAAATAAATATTCAAAATAAAATTAAATGTTACTCATCAATGAAATAGATGGCTGTAAAAAAAAAGTTATCTTCGTGATTTTGCTTAGTGTTCGACAGTGTATTACTAAAAAGTATTGTAAAGTTTAATCTGAAAAGCGACTTAAAAGCTTTTTATAGCCATCAAATCGTGGACATAGGATTCATTATGATTTTGTGTAATTAGTGTGTAAACGTTTTGTGTTTCACGCAAAACGTTGGATGACAGCGAGAGCCGCAGGTTTTCATACAAAGAGCCGCATGCGGCTCCGGAGCCACCGGTTACCGACCGCTGTTTTAGAGGAAACGCTTAACCTACCACTATAACGAATGGGATAGAAAGCCATGCCCAAGTTTTGCGTACGACTTCAGTTCAAATCACGTCAATCGATATGGTGATTAGTGTATGTTCAAGAATTCTCTGACGCGTTGCGTGGGGTGTGGTGTGTATGTTTCAACCTTTACTGCACATGTGTACACATGTGCACACGGGGGTGGTTGAACCATCCGTTTAATGCAGAAAACGGGTTTTCGATATTCACTTCGTTGGACGACAAATATTGTAATAGCTAATTAATTTATAGCAAAAACAAATTTTGACATCCGCCGTCCTTTGACCACTGGGAACTGAAAACTTTTCACTTGCTAGTTCAACGTTTGATCAGCGGGAAATTGCAATTTGCACAATAACGACAGCGAAACGGTCAAAATACCAAAGGCATTCCATAAACATTGATATCATTAAACACATTAAAATTTTGTTTATTAAAAACTGACTCGGCAAGAGTTTCCGGACTCGCCTTCCCCTTTGTTCCACGTTCCCGTAGTAAATTGACGATTTTACTAGACATAATCAAACGTGATTCAATTTCTAACGAAGGGATCACTGCGTCAGATTTAACGTCGTTATGTTTTGCAAATGCGGTCCCCATGGTCGCGGCACCACGAATATGTCAGGGGCCCTTTATCTCGGACCCCACTGGACCCCTGGCATGGTAATGGTCACCGGATAGTGATAGCTACCCTTACGTGCTCTCCCCTATTAGGCAAAACCGACCCATCCACCCGTGTCGTATCGATTTTTCGCCTAGCTGCCATAACCGTATCCGTTCATAATGTAATTTTTGCACCATGGAAGTAGATATAATCATATCATATACATAAATAATAGTTCTATTCCATCTGGCTGTCTATCTGCTGATAACGCTCGCTGAGGTAAGTGATTAAAAAACCAGAACGTCACGCGAGTGGGATTTGAACCCGAGATCACCAGTCGGGAAGAGGGTGCGCTTACGCATTCAACCAAACTGCTACAATTTGACAATGTTAATTCTCAAAAGGTTAGCGATTTTGCTAAATTGTTACGTTGTTGTATTATAACGCGCCATCTATGCAACAACTATAAAAACTATTAAATACACATACATATACTGCCGTCCTAAGCCCACTTTAGTAGTTACGTCACTTAATTATTCAATACTTTAGTAGTTACGTCACTTAACTATTCATTATTAATGTATACATATGACTATTCCAAACTTCAACCACTCTATTTGAAAAGAATGAATTTCTAACAATCTTATTTGATTTTTTTTTTCGGAGTCTAAGAGTATGACCTCTTAGACGAGGGTTCTCATTGAACATAATGAGGTTGGTCATTTCACATGAATAATGATTATTTATTATTTTGAATACTTCAATTGAATCACCTCTTAATCTCCTCGTCTCCAATGTGGAGAGATTCAGTCTTTTCAATCTTTCATGATAAGGTAGTGACCGAAGTAAATATTGGATACGTTATTTGTGTACGTATTGGTGATACTATTTCTCTGCGCATGCAGATACGTTAGATTTAATAGCTTAAAAAAGTCACTTTTGGATGAAGATACATACATATGTACATTAATTTTGATATGAAAAATCGCAAGAATACACTCCCATAACTCCTAAAACACATCTAACTCATTTTCGTAATTTTTGTCAGTTACGTTAAGTGGGCTTAGGACGGCAGTATACTCAACCACACAAACACTCGGGTACAGTACGGGTGATGAGAAACCACTCCGTTGATATTCAACGGGCTTACACTAGTGACTATTGGGCGATTGTATACATATAATAGCCCAATTGGGCTATTACATACATACATATAATAGCCCAATTCCGTCTGGCTGTTTGTCCGTCTGCTGATAACGCTCGCCTCGGTAAAGGCTGAAATTCAAATTTAATCGAAAAAACACGAACGTCGCGAGTGGGATTTAAGCCCGTGATCACCAGGTTAGATGAGTTAGCGATAACGTGGTCACCCAGCACCGGTGATGGGAGGCCTCCTATAATTTGAAAATATTAATTCTTAGTATGTTCGCAATTTTGCTAAATTTTTACGTAATCAATTACGAAAAAAATTGATCGATTTATTTAGTTGGCACGTTGAAAACATTTTTCTATCGTTAAAATCACTTACAGCGTCCGTTGATATTCAACGGGATTACACTAGGATGTAATAATAATTGACCGTTGCAATATTATTGCATTGAAGCGCTCGCGTGTTGATGTTGCTGAAATCACTGAAATATTTTCCCCCTTGTAACGATCGTTCAAACTTCATCAAAGCGTTCCGACGACGTTGACTGATGACTGTGCGAAATGCAAAGTCATCGAACATATTTACATAGCGAGTTCATCAAACACGGTGACGCTTTGTGTGCACGTGCGATTTCATCTATAAAATATTATTTTACGTTTTATGAGAAAACAGAACGCTTTGAGAACAATTAACCACTGAAGGATATCTTTTGATTATTTTATTTATTTAATATTAGGTAACATACAGCTCATAGAGTAAAATATATAATATAAAATAATATTAATTTTACATAATGGTGGTGTTTTTCACAGGGGTGTATTAATGTATAATGCCCTCCCGGAGTGCGTCAAGTCTTCTAAGACCATAGATGTATTCTTGAAAAGTGTGAGGAGACACCTCTGTGAGAGATAGTAGTTATGTATAAGTATAATGTATAATGTGTAATAGATTTATGTAGTTGTTATAAATATGTAATAGATGTAAGTTAAATTAGCTAATTAGCTAATATTATATAAAATAAATAAAATAAATAATACAATACAGCCAAAACAGATAAAAAAAAGGAACTTAGGAGTTGGGCTGGAAATGCACTTGTGTAAGTAAAGAAAATCTGAAGGAGGGCAAAGAATAGTGAAAAGCATCAATATGTGCCGGAATTTCGTTGAATAACGAGCAGGATCTATAAATGAAGGAGTTTAGCGAATAATTAGTATAACAAAGATTCAAATGAATCAATGGAGGGTTTCTGACAGATCTAGGGGGACAATGCAGAAGGATCCTACTTAGTAGGTAAGGGCTATCTGATAAATTATTTAAAAGCTTAAATACAAAGCAGAGATCCGAGACCGTCCTCCTAGATTGCAGAGGGACATAATCATGGGAGTTTTCAGAAGAAGAGGAAAGACGAAACCTGGAAATGGAGTACGTATGCAACTTTTTATTATTTTTTTCCAATTTAGTAATAGAAGTTAATAATTTGGTGGAAGCAGATGTAAAATATTATATAAAAAAAATATCTAAGGATTTTTTTCAGTATGACAGCAAGTATCAGCTCTTGAACTTTACTAAAAAATTAAAAAAAAAATTGTGTAAGTTTAACTCATAAATATTAAATATCGTTTCCAGATGACTGATTTTAATGGAAATTTTATTATACATTTTTATTAAGATTTTATTTATTTAAAAATTAGAATTCAAAATATAAAGATTTCGATGTTATGTATGTCTATTGCGCATAGTATAAAGTAACCCCCAGTTGTGTATATACATAATTTCGCACATTTGATATGCGCGAAAAGATGATAGAATACTGAGGCGTTCGCTTGCAAATATACGCTAGATCTATTGCGCAATAAAAGTCGAAACGGTGACGCAATAACGTATTGCAAAAGATATAAAATGTGTTTCGAATTTAGGGGGAAGATCCCCGAAAGGCGTTCGTTCGCGAGAAAATACGATTTGGCCGAAGATTACGACGAAAAACAAAACGATGATAATAAAATGGCAAACGGCCGCCGCATATCCTTATTTCGTCGCGCACTTTTTTTTTCATTCATTAAAAATTCAACACCAAAAAGTCGATCAAATCCACCGTCCGAAACAATACGCCAAATAATCGACTAGTATAATATATACGTATGTACATACATACAATATAGATAGTCTGTTTTTTTAACAAGTACTTTTGTCCCATTTTAACACACGCAGTTAGGAGAAACAGAAACTCAAATCGCATACTCTTTTGTTAAAAAAACAGACCATAACTAACATGAAACCAAATTAAAAAAATACGCTCGTATCAAAATCAAACTACCTAGATATAAAATCAAACTATGCCACACAAATAATTCAAGTTTTTCAAATGAAAAATGAAATTTCCCATAGAGGTGTATTTTTTTTCGAGCTTTTAATTTGCGAACCTGCCCCATGGGCATTCATTCATTCGCATACAACTAGCGCACATTGTGATGTTAATGCCCGAAGCTGGTGAGTACCAATTTATAATGTAACCTGTAAACGTACATTATATAAACTGGTATTTACATTATTATTATTATTATCATCATTGTGTTGTTATTGTAGCAGGCAGTGAATGCGAAATTTAACTGCGTGTTGCAGAGCGCGAGACGGGGGGGCTTGAAATATCGCGGTTATAATCTTTGAATTGCTCCAGACAGACGCTTAGGGATATCCATGTTATATGTGTGCATGTTTTGATCTTGATTGTTACGGGTACCATGATTTATACGTGTGTATTACACGCGTATAAATGCCGGGAAATCTTCGCGCGCGCGGTTTTCCCCGGGAAAATAAAATCTATCCGTATGATATGATACAACTCGAGGCGTGCGAACTTTACAGTTATTAAACTTCAGATCTTCATTTTGCAGTTATTTAAATTGCATGTCAAAAGTTGTAGTTGCCGTATGAAATCTTGAGATTTTCCTTAGTTTTTCACCATCTACGTATACTAGTACTTTGTAAGTCGTTACTGTGCTAATGAGAAATTGTGTGTTGTTTTTAGGGGTTGCGGTTGCCGTTTGAAATTATGTATTTGCTACACTATAATCGGGATAATTTGTATCATCTTGATAAACTGTGATATATGAATTGTACGCTACTGGAAGTGTACACGATTAGGACAATTTCAAACGGTTAATAACAGCAAAATTGCTTCATACGAAAAGTTTTATCACAGTACTGCAATAGGTACTGTTTGTGTGATATTTATACGGTTTTAAGTAACTCTATCTAATAGTAACATTATTGGGTCGATATATGTACATATATTTTTCAACACAAATCACACCATTATACTAGCCCAGTGGTCGGGAATTCAAAATTAAATTAAACGTTATCCATATATGAAATGGATAGCAGTAAGAAATAAGCTATCTTCGTGATATTTCTTAATGTTCGACAGTTTATTACTTAAAAGTATTGAAAATGTTGCTTGGAATTACGAAATTGGCTCGGTACCCACAATTTCATTTCCCGTATCTGAGGAATGTGCACCAAACCAATCAGCAATTTGTAGAAATGCTTTCATAAGAATAGTTGCTGCCTAGACTCCAACGAGTAGAAGCCCAGGGCACTCTATAGGAAAGTAGTTGGGTACATCCAAGAATAGCGTCCAAATTACATCATGTACATATAACTTTTTTCAGCATTAATATATGGGTACTTTCACTGGAACTCCATATAATGAAAGAAAATTCCAAAACTGTTCGCACTATTGATTTATAAAGAATTCTTAGTACTTTAACAGATTGAAAGGGCATACTTACCCTTAAAATGAAACCCAGCATTTTAGACGATTTTGAGCATACAGCTTCAATATGCCAACCAAAATTCAAAATAGGACACCCAAGTCGACAAAACTGTCCACTGAATCCAAATTTAAGCCGTAGACACAGTAAATAGCCTTTATTTGGTTGGGAGACCTGGAGAATCTTAAGGAACAGCAATTTGCACGTTGAGAGGCAAACAGTTTCTTGTCGACCAGGGAGCAATAGAATCCAAATCTACATATGTAGTTGTAAGTAGAGTAGAATATTCAATAGACTCAATTACCCTGTACAATTTCAAATCATCTAATATTCTAATACAGTGGTCGGGAAGCTTTTTTGAGCTTAGAGCCAAATTAGGGAAAACCTTGCAAAATTGGTAAGTTTGAGAGCCACAACATATAATCTTCGGATTATATATTCAAATTGAAATTAAGTGTTACTTATTCATGAAATGGATAGCAATATGAAATAAGCTATCTCCGTGATATTTTTTAATGTTCGACAGTTTATAACTAAAAAGTATTATTTAATGCTTTTTATAGCCATTAATTAATTTTGAGTTTGTATAAATTGTGTGTCAACCTTTTGTGTTTCGCGCAAAACGTTGGATGGCAGCTAGAGCCGCAGGTTTTCATACAAAGAGCCGCATGAGGCTCTGGAGTCGCCGGTTCCCGAACACTGTACAAGTTGACGATCTCGAGCTTACGCTGACTAGCTTTGGTTGGCGAAATCATCGAATATATATTTATTTATTCACAAACGGACATCTGGAAAAGTTGTCCGTAAGCTGGCAACCTCAATCGACTCAAGCTCGAGTAATTATTTATTAATTTTGTAATTTAGCTATACGAAACACGAGATTAAGTCCCCCATACCCCTCGCACGTTTTCCAACATCCTTCCAGTAAATTTTCCACATGCCTAATTTCGAATATATATGGTGATCGCACTCTAGTGCTTTTTCAAGGTTCTGGGAAAAATTCACACAAGGAAATCCGAGTCAACAAATCGCCGGAAAAACTCATCGGGAAAGCCGTCGTAATAATATCCGTTGAGTCCGACTAAATAGAACCGGGGTTGGGGGTATAAGAATATTCCACTATGGAGACATAATTGAACGATAAATCAAGCGTCAGTGATCGGATATAATTAATTATCGTGGCGGTTGTGCACGCGACAGATAAAATGCTGCAATCGGGCGATTAAGCATATTATTATTATACGTCTCCATTGTACTATCTGAATAATATTATAATATGATACGTCTATATTATGTATATTAGATTCATTTTTATGCAAATGTATTATTATTAAATCGATGTATGTATGTGTCGTATTGTGGACGCAGGCACGTCGATGATATGTACGTTCGAGCTTTCGAAACAAAAGGTCGGGCACGCACGTTTATGTTATGATGATCGATTCGTTTGCTTAAAGCTAAATTTCCATAGTTGTTAAATTTGAAGCCTATTGTTTTTGGGGTAAAGTAATTTTTGATTAGTTAAAAGGAGGATCACATTAGAAGGGAGGGGAAGGAAAACCAAGAAAATAATACATGAATACAGATTCTACCAACCATGAGGTCGTAAAAAGAAAGGCCACTGATTGAAATAGTTGGAAAAGACTCATGAATAAGATAAAAATAATAATCATAATTACAGAAGAAGAAAAACAAGTGCCCGTACAAAGAATGGTTGCTTTAAATTACTATACATAGTAGTGCAAGGGTCTGTCTGGCTGGCACATGTGTGCACTCACTCATAAATACACTCACATCACGGATAGCTTTACATTTTTGCTACATTTTGAACTACTAAATATGTACATACATACATAATAGGTATCATTATCATTTTCAGTCGTTCACCATCCCCTGCTGGATGAAGGCTTCTCCAATCCTGTCTGTCTTGAGCAATCTGCACCCATTGAGACTCCACACTTCTCAATTCATCAGCCTATCGTCCACTCGGTCTACCTTGCTTTCTTTCACATCCTCTCGGATACCATTCCAGTATTTCTCGCGTCCATCTGTCATCCATGTGCCACATCAGCTTTTTCATACGTTCCGCTATATCAGCCATTTTGGTCATGCTTCTTACCCATGTATTCCTCTTGCGATCTTTTCTTGTCATACCAAGTATATGTACATACATACATCTTTCCATGCTTCTTTGTGTGCGCTAGATCTTAAGGAACATTCTTGAATTCAGCATCCACGTTTCACATTCAAACATAATAAACTGGCAAATAATAGGTATCACTATATATAATAGCCCTATTCCGTCTGTCTGTGTGTCTGTCAGCCGATAATGCTCGCCGAAGTAAATAATTAAAAAAACCAGAGCCCGAGATCATCGGTTCGAAACATTGAGCGCTTACGCTATGATCCAACGCCGATAATGCGAGATCTCCTATATTTGAACATATAATTCCTTAGTAGGATCGCGACTTTGTTAAATTGTTACGTTGTTGTATTATAACGCGCCATTTGTGCAACAATTATAAAAATTATTCAATTTAATATTATTTTTCGGTACGGGTGATGAGAACGCTCCGTTGAGATTCAACGGGCTTACACTAGTATAAATGATAACCACCAGATGACACTGTCAACGGGCAGTTACTAGTTTTCCTTATATTGCTTATGACTAAATTTCTATCGTTTGATTTATTAACAGTCACTTTTTGAACGTATTCAGTGCTACACAGGACAACGAATGCAGTGCTTTTCACATGTGAAAAAATTGCACTTATACTCAACTGTGCACTTCCCGTGTAAACTATCCCGATTACGTCACAATAAGTATAGCATAATACGCGCATAAAAAACAAAGAAAACTGAATATACTCGAGTTATTTTTTTTTTCCTTCTCATGTTTGTTGCTCAGAGCATACAACGTTTTATTTTACATCATTCACTCCGGTAATCGCCGCTTATTTTGCCGAGCGCGTGGATGATGGAGCTTTTTTTTTTTTTCGGTGGCCATTTTTTTCCCTTCATTTCTTCGGGCAATATTTTCGCGAAAAATAGACACGCGGAATGGGAAAAAATATGAGCGAGGTAGGCACTAAGTATATGTTTGTATAACATACCATGTCGTGTTTTTTTTTTTTTTTTTTTTTTTCTTTCCCAGGCGCCATCGTTTCATATTAGGAGCACGACGGGATAACAAGAGAAAAAAGCGGGGCCAAAGTGAATGATCACGATGCGTGGCGCTTCACCAGAAGAGATCGGTTATAAATTATCGACGGGGTTCCGTTTCCGGTCGTCTGGAAGGGGCAAAGTGGGGGGAAATTGGAAAAATCGTTCAGATTCAAATCTGAGGTCCTCGGGAAGATAGATAGGAGCAGGATAGACGGTCGGGTAGTAGAGGGCATTAGTCATGTCCGGTGCAGAGCTTCGCTATCTCCCAATGGCCGTGACGTATATCAGGATAGATCTCCGAGATGCGACGTGAAGCTGTGATGCAGGCCGGGGTGCATGTGCAATTTGGTGCAATGGGGCTGGGGTCGTGAGACCATTTATTATATGCATGGACGTGTGTTGGATTTTATGTACCGATTATCAAAAGGCTGTGTATGTTAATAATTTAATTTTCTACACATATATGTATGGTTGTGGGTATGTTGGTGTTTAAAGTTTAATTTTGGATTATCGTGTGTGTTTTAGGTCAACGGTTATGAATCGATGCACAGTGGGGCGCGCCACACATTATTAAAATGAACAATGAAACTTGGATGGAGTGCTTTTGGAAGAAGGAACGTTATTTTTAAATTAAACATTCCGCCATGCTTAAAAAATAAGGCACACGACCAATGCGTACTGCCAGTTATGACGTATGGATGTGAAACGTGGATGCTACATTCAAGAATGTTACGCAAGATCCAGTGCAAACAGAGAAGCATGGAAAAATCTATGCTTGGTATAACAAGAAGAAATCGCAAGAGGAATACGTGGGTAAGAAGCATGACCAAAGTGACAGATATATGTAGCAGAACGAGTAAAAAAGTTGAAGTGGCAATGGGCTGGACGTAGTGAGAAGAATGGATGGCAGATGGACGCGAGAAATACTGGAATGGTATCCAAGAGGATGTGAAAGAAAGCAAGGTAGAACGAGTGGAAGATTGGCTGATGAAGATCCAGTGCACACAGAGAAGCATGAAAATATGTATATGCTCGGTATAACAGAGGAATACATGGATGGAAACTAGGATGGAGTGCTTTTCGAAGAATGAACATTGTTTTAAATTCCAATTCTCTAAAATCACCAAATAAAGACATTTTTAAAAAATATTGACAAATCAACTGCTTAATACGAAAAATTAACTAACCTAACCTAACCTGATTTAATTTAGCCTAATGTAGACATTTTATAATAATGTTGTCAAGTAAATGTCTACTTATACTAGGTGAGGTTAGTTAACCCTTTTATTTGACTAAGTTCACTCACTGGTAAACGAAACGAAAACCACGAGGACGAATAAACAACTCGAGAAACGCTTCAGGGGCGCGGTCGCGTTGGCCGAACCACTTCGCGATACATGTATACATAGATACATATATGTACATTTGCAAGCTGTCTCACATACATACATTGCACAGTTATATGTTGGGCGCAGCGAGAACATGCCATGTACGTAGGTGACCATCATTTCACCTACTAATACTCGTCATATATGTAATTCAGTATTCAATTCTGAATTCTCCAAGATAATCTTAATAAATTGTATGACTGGTGTATTCTCAAAAAATTGTACATTAATCCTGACAAGTGTCAATCCATTACATTTAAAAGAATTACTAATTCTTTTCAGTTTATTTATTCAATTAATGGATTGAATCTGCAGGTTCTTTCTAAAATAAAGGATCTGGGTGTAGTGTTTGATGAGTGCCTCACTTTTAATGAGCATATTAATTGTATCTCTGGAGAGGGGAATAGATTATTGGGTTTCATTTTTAGAGTTGCCAAATGTTTTAATAATATTAATACCTTAAAGTTATTATTTTGTTCTTTTGTCAGAAGTAAGTTGGAGTATAACTCTGTTGTTTGGTCTTCTTCTTATTCTATTCATTCTTATTCTTTAGAAAGAATCCAAAATAAATTCTTAAGATTTATTATGTATAAATTTATGTATCTTTTTAATTATAACTGTTATGACTCTCTTTTACATAGTTTAAATATGCACAAATTGTCTGATAGAAGAGTTATGAATGACTTGGTCTTTTTTTATAGAGTTGTAAATTCTTTTATTGATTGTCCTATTCTTGTTGAGTCGATTTTGCGACTAAAAGTTCCTACACGTTTTACACGATCTCAATTTTTGTTTGTGGATGAAGGTAATTCGTGTACCAATTATTATCGGCAGTCTCCTATTCCTTGGTTGATTGGGACTGGCAATAAGTATGGGAATTTATTGGACTATTTCTGTAATAACCTTAATTTAGTAAAGTATAAACTGTTGCTTTCTTCACGAAGTTCCTCTTCTTAGTTTAATTTAAATTATATGTATATTTTACTCCTGTATTGATATCTTCTCTATTTGTATAAAAGCCTTTTTTAGGCGTGAAATAAGTAATAAATAAATAAATTCAGATGTGATCATTTCTCGGGAATTGCAGAAAAATTATTGAAATAAAGCTCAACTTCTGATTGCAAGCTTTAAATTACTGCTTATAGATTGAGCATCTGCGATCGTCGTTCCAACTTACATATAACTTATAACAGTGCAATACGGCTTAGAATTTGTTCATTAGGAACAGTGCAATATGCAAATTGAATCGAGCAATTTCCCATACGCGGGTATGTGCGCGAATCAAGTGACGGGGAAAATTCACCAACATTTACACAACCTCTCCGTCTCCGAACGAGCTGCCTAAATAATAAAGTCTCTATTTGGCAATGACTAAATGACAAAGTTGGAATACGTGTAGTTTTCCCCGTGCATACGGAGTGCGGAGTACCATTTCATCATTAAACGACGCGATAGTCCACCGTGACCCAAATTTTAGACGGAGTCACAAACATTTTCCACGTATGACTTTATACATACATATTTATGTACATACATACAATTTATAATGGCTCACTCATTGTTCTAGAGTTCAGACTTGCACCAAAAGTTAGAGAAATTTTAGTTCGTTTAGCATTGTTGCACTATGTATTTTACACGTTAGCGGTGTTTGAAATCGTCGTTCGCGTTGCAAATCTGCAATTGCTTTTTGTGATAACTGCACACGCAATGAACCGTGTGCGATAACGCGCTTTCCAAATGTTTGCACGCGCGCTATCGCTCCGTTTAATTAAGTGTCGAATAATAATTAACGCCGATTCAATAAAGTCCGGCTTTTATCTCTTGCGCTACTGTGTGTATAATAAATATGCGGCTTGATCTTTTTTTTTTTTAATTAAATGCCGGATTTATGCCTCAGAGTGGGTATTGTGGCTGGGGTATTCAGCGCCAAGTTTGGCTTAGATAATGTTATTATGAAAATTGATTATGAGTGTTCAAATAATGTTCTGAATATTATATTAGACGTGTAATATAAACAATTTATCTAAGTGTCCGGGTGTATACCTACATATAGTATAGTAATGTCTGTGTACAGTTGTTCGACAGTCCGTAAAGCGTATGTATGGCCATAATACGCGTTGAATGATCGTGTATGGTGTGCCGTAGCGTGTTGTGGGTGTTGTAGTGTGTATGGCGCGTTGTAGATCAAGACGACGCCAATTAAAAATGTTCACAAGTAAGAACAAAGATGGACACAATTGTAAAGAAAGAAAATAATGTATAAATAACAACTTACATATGTAGATGTAAAGTTGAATGAGTAAAATAGGATAAAGAAAAACAATATGTAATATGGTAAGTTAAATTTTCCATAACATTAGGCGTACGTGAAGTAAATTGTCTAGTAGATAGTAATGAATCAAATTGCAGTATGTTGAATCATTAATATTAATGTTACAAGAATTTCAGAGAAATATGAATTTCATATTAAGGAAAAGGAAAGGAAATAGTAAAATTCACGAGTATCAAATATTGATTTCTCTAGTAAAGTATGAGCAATAGTTGTAAAATTAAACGAAGAATGAAACTAGGATGTAGCGCTTTTGGAAACATAGTTTTTAAATCCAACATCCCGCTGTGCTTTACAAAGAGGGCATACGAACAATGCGTACTGCCAGTTATGACGTATGGATATGATGCTAAATTTAAGAATGCTCAAGACAGACAGGAATGGAAGATTGGAGACGCCTTCATCCAGCAGTGGATGGTGAACGGCTGAAAATGAGGATGATGTTGATGATATTCAAAATTAAATTAAATGTTACTCATTAATCATTAATTAAATAAGTTATCCTCGTGATATGCTTGGTATAACAAGAAGAGATTGTAAGAGGAATACATGGGTAAGAAGTGGCAGATATAGAAAAAGTTGAAGTGGACACAGAATGGATGGCAGATGGACGCGAAAATACTGGAATGATATGAATTGAGAAGAATGTGTGGAGTCATGTGGATGCAGATTGCTCAAGACAGACAGGAACGGAAGAGGATTGTGGAGGCCTTCATCCAGCAGTGGATGGTGAACGGCGGAAAATGATGATGATTAGGTATGCAATAGAAATAATAAACTTTACAAATTCATTTAAAATTCAAAAGTTTTATTTTTGTAGTAGTGGTGGATTTCTGCGGAAGAAAAAAAAAACCCATTTACGATGAACGAAGGGTTGTTTTACCATAATAGAATGCCATTTGTGTGAATAAATTGATAGTTTCTGAGAAATCGAAACCGGTTTCGGTATCCAAGGGTTGTCGACACCGCCTTGGTAGGGTTTCACTAGCGGTGGCTCATCTCGGCTCCTAGGCGAGATCCTTTTGTTAACTTACTTAAGCTAACGAAGCAGCCCGGTGGTAATTAACTCTCGCCACAGCGAGGCCAGCTAGCTGGGAGATCGAGGAGAGTGGAAATGGGGTAAGAGGGGGTGAAAAGCAGCGAGTAGGAGATGTTAGGGGTGCTTTATGGGGTTGAAGGGACGCGTAGGAGTGGTCCGACACCGACGACACTCAAACTTTGTCGCCTAATTACTATTTCCCAGTAAGATATGATAAATAATTAAGCCTTTTATGCGACGCAAGGACGAGCCAAATTTCAACCCCTATTTAGTATTCACGACCCGCGTTCGTCATCCAATTTATTTGGGCGAGTTCTTTTTCCGTCGCTTGTTTATATATTTTTCCGTTGAAAAATATGTACACTGTGTATGTTGATCTTCCATAAAAAAAAACTGCCATTTCTGCAGAAGGGATTTTGACCAAAATCACAGTATCTCTTACGGCTAATGTGAAAACTATAGATATGAAATTTCGACAAAATCGCCGGTGCCGTTTCGGAAATATTCTGTGGTAAACTTTTCGACAAAAAAAAAACCTACTTCCGGTTGACTGATTTTAATGATTTATTTTTTCGTAACTAGTAATTTCTCTCAGGAGTATAAATTATAATATTGTGACGATACTACATATTTTAAAGGCCGAAAAAATAAAAAAAAACAACAACAAATCGTTCAAGAGTAAACTGCCACTTTTGCTCGTCAGAAGTTGACTAAAATTACAGTATCTCTTACGGCTAATGTGAAAACTATAGATATGAAATTTCGACAAAATCGCCGAAGCCGTTTCGGAAATATTCTGTGGTAAATGAATTTTAGCATTTTCTACAAGAAAAAAAACCCTACTTCCGGTTGACTAATGTTGACCAAATTCCTTATGGGTCTTACACCTTACGTGAAAATAATTGATATGAAATTTTAGCTTGATAGACTTGATAGTTTTGGAGAAAACACACAGACAAACACACACACACACACACACACTACACAAAACACACACACACAAACTGGACAAAGCCGATTTTGTTCTTGTGAAATTAACAACCAAAAAAGACTTTCAAGTATTATGTTGCTGAAGTTATGAATAATCCAATCGAAAATGATATTGAAATTAAATATTAAAAGAAAATATCGAGAAACAGATTTCTTGTGGTCGACGACAAAATTTATAATATTTGTCAAGAGGAAATTTCTGGGTAATTGTAGTTTCGGAAATATGTATTCCGTGGTAATAGGATTTTTGACTTTTCTGCAAGAAAACAAAAAAAAACCAACTTCCGGTTGACTGATTTATTTTGTTGTGACTAGGTATTGCTTTAAGGATTATAATATTACAATATTATGAAGATACGAAATATTTAAAAGACCGAAAAAAATAAAAAACGAAATCTCGTTCAAGAGTAAACTACTACTTCCGGTTGGCGGACGTTGACCAAAATCATAACATCTCTTGCACCCTACGTGAAAATAATAGATATAAAATTCCAGCTTGATAGACTTCATAGTTTCGGAGAAAAAGTTAAAGTTAAAAAGTACACAGTTAGATAGTTTCGGAGAAAACACACAGTACACAGCCATACAGACATTTTCCAGAAATCATGAAAACGTGATCAGGGGATGATACCTGATACAAATCAGTCAAAATCTCGAGGTCGAATTTTCGCACGATCACAATACTTTATCCGATTAGGATAAGGTAAAAATGAACGCCTGTTAAAAAATGGTCACAGTTTGACTTTAATTAAACGCGAGAAAATTTAACTATGTACAACTACTGTTCTCGAAGACGAATTTACGGTTAGCTTAACTGGTCGTTTTCCAACTTGCATTCAATCATTCGCTAGTATTCCTGTACATATGTATGTATGTATGTATATATGTATGTCGAAATGTTTTGTTGAGAGTTTTACCATTAATTAAATCTTCTCTTGAAAATTTTAATTGGCAATTGTAAATAATGCTTGTATGAATTGTATGAATTTAACAACGTAGTCCTTTAAATGCTGAATTTAATTTTTGTAATGAAGGCTAAACAAAAAATATTGCTCGTTGCGTAAAAGTATCCAATCAATTTAACATGTGCAATTTGACATAAGAGATATGCGCAAAAAAAACGATAGCATTGTGTATTGTTTTCATTTGGTGTCAAGGTGATTTTGTTAATGCACGTTTCGTTAATTTAAAAATTACCATAAAAAAGTAGAATGAGTCGATAAGCGAGTGATACAAATATGGGTTATCTCCATTTTTTGAACGAAACGAAACCATTATGATGGTAGATTTTAAAATATTTAGTTGTGAAAAAAAATGTTTTAGAATACGAGATTGCGTTTCAGAGATATGAAACAGTGGTTGCGGTTTGTTAGTACAAATGAGATTTAATGGTGGGATTCCGCAAAGGAAGTTATTAAATTTTACTAGAGGCGAATGTGACTCTCTCATAGGCATTTTTAAATATTCTCGGAAAAGTTTCTTAAAGGTAGGCGTGCGTATGTACATATGTACATATATTTACTTTTTATTTTATTCTGTTTTATTATATGTATAAGGCGTGTGCCTTTTTTTTTTTTCGACAACGTACATGAAATGGGAGGCTCTTTTATAGTGTCGACATGTCACCCAGTCGTTGGCTTGGTCTATGTGAGTTTTTCGGAATATGGTTTTATACCAGATAAGAAGACATGTATGTATGTACATACGAGTACGTTGCTGGAAAATAACGCGTAAAATATTTCGAATCAATATAAAATAGCTTGTTTATCGAATTATTATAACATTGCCTGTTTATACTAGTACAGATTTCAGCTGTTTGTATTTTATACCCACGTATACATACATACATATATGTATGTATGTATATCGCGTCCTCAGAGCACAAAGGTGACACGTCCAAAACAGTAAATTGTAAAGGCAGCAGTTTTAAAGTTTGAAATGGTTATCATAAATTGGGCGAACTTTTTATAAAAATGATAATTGTCTATATTTCGATAAGTATTTAATAAGGATATAATATTTCGATAAGTATTTAATAAGGGGGTGTAATATACATACATAGTCATAAATTAAACTGATAACCGTGTCAAATGAAATATTTATGGCCGGAAAAAACGAATAACTAGGATATAATCTGCTTTTTTATACGTACGCATATATCATATTAGTAGCTGTAAGTACACGGCGTTCCCTGGGTACAAAATAATTGTCCCAATAATAGTCCCAATTGTTCAAACGGTGTAATAGTGTATAATAATTTGAACAAATAAACAGACAGATGATGTAAGTGAGATATGTTGCATGAATGTAAATGAAACCTTAAAAGTGTGCATGTATTTTTAAATTAGATAAGAATTTATTACCAAGATATTTCAATAAGTATTTAATAAGGGGATATTATATACATAATCATAATACTAGGGGTAAGAACAAGTTAATAGTTAAGAATTTAAATTTAAGTAGATCTAGGAGAAATATATTTTACAGGGGTGTTGTTGAATACAATGGCCTGCCAGAAGTTCTCAGAAGTATAAACAAAATTGAAAGATTCCTGGCAACCATAAAACAGCAACTCTGTATAAGTGCTAATAGATGATTATGTTTATTTTTTAATTTTAGCTTTAGGTTACTTTTTGTTCGTAATTAGCTTTTCAAGCTACTTTATTCAAATAAATAAAATTGATTGGACAAGTCCGGACTTGTCACTCGTGTGCTCCAAGAAAACTAGTAGAACTTTTGTACATACTTGGTGATAGCAAAAAATTTGAGTGCGCCAATCGACTGCTCCGATAGAATAATTAAACTAATTTTCGCAAATTGTAGAACATGTCACCTCTGTGCTTCGAGGACGCCATTAATTAGTATTGAAGAATAGAATCATGTATCAAAACATATTGCCGAATCTTAAGAACTATAATTAGCACATAAAATAATAATCTGTGACAGTTTAAATTTCAATCACTTTCTAGCAATTGAATGAATCATAGTAGTAAAATTTTCCTCGTTAATTTTTGACTGTATACGTTGCTTAAAGCGATTGCTCTTTTTAATTAAAAAAAAATAAACGACTTTTGTGAAATATTTTAGGCAAAATTCAAACTGCCAGGTGCATGAACGATTCGTTCAAAATTCAATCGAATTTTCCATGCAATTTTACAATTTTATCGTAATTCATTTGAAGCTCTGGTCTGGCGCCCACACGTACGTGTCGATTGTCGAAAAACGTGCGTTTGGCATCGACAAACACGGTGAAATATTGTTGTTTCGGTGCTGTTACCTATTTTTTTTTTTTTTTTACATTTTCAATCGGATGTAAACATTTTGTCGCGTAGCGTCTGTGTGCTGGTGTGCGTTTGACAAGCGTTAAACAAGTGGCTGCCATGTAGCATAATTCACAGTCCAATGCAATGGAATTAAACGACCGAAATGTCACACACCCTCACCCTCCCTTCAATCGTGACTTGTATCAAGAGTGACAATTTAAAATTGAATCGGTTCCATTGTGCTACGGTTAGTGTCCCATCCGACGTTTTAATTGATCGACCCTGGATGCGAATTTATGGCCGCATTTTGTATGGATTTACTCGCTAGCGCAGAAATTTATTTGCGATTCGAATTCACCGGGCGTAGCAGAAGCGAATGCCGCAACACGTAACTCGTACATTCATTGTGAATTTTCTACAGTATGACTTGTAGACCGTTTTCGACATTCTTACATTGATAATTTTCTATACAGCATTGACGCGAGCCCAACCCTAAAATATGCGACCTATATTTTCTGGAAAGGATGTTTCATATAAAATTTGTACGCATAAAAAACGTAGACAGTGGAAAACGTGCACTTTTCCGCAGAGAGCAATAAAAGATCAGAAATTTTACAACAATAAACTATAATAATTAACTTTTACATAAAATCTTTGATTTTATAGTAAAAAATCCAAACATTTTAGTATAACTAGCAATACAGAAAAATCCAATATTTCCACAAATTTCCGTGTAATCGTATTGAAATGGAATTTTTTCCATATCTTCGATATATCAACACGTACATTTCATATTCATCATCATTTTCAGCCGTTCACCATCCACTGCTGGATGAAGGCCTCTCCAATCCTCTTCCATTCTTGTCTGTCTTGAGCAATCTGCATCCACTTGACTCCACACATTCTTCTCAATTCATCAGCCCATCTTCCACTCGGTCTACCTTGCTTTCTTTCACATCCTCTCGGATACCATTCCAGTACTTCTCGCGTCCATCTGCCATCCATTCTTCTTGCTATGAGCCCTTTGCCACTTCAACTTTTTCACCCTTACTGCTATACCTGCCACTTTGGTCATACTTCTTACCCATGTATTTCTTTTGCGATCTATTCTTGTTATGCCAAGCAAACATCTTTCCATGTTTCTCTGTGTGCACTGGATCTTTCGTAGCATTTTTGAATTTAGCGTCCAAGTTTCACATCCATACGTCATAACTGGCAGTACGCATTGGTCGTATGCCTTATTTTTTAAGCATAGCGGAATGTTGGATTTAAAACTATGTTCATTCTTCCAAAAGCACTCCATCCTAGTTTCATTCTTCGTTTTATTTCTTCTTCTTTACATCCAGTCATATTCACCAACTGCCCTAGGTATAAATAACTATCAACTATCTCTACAATATGGTTATCTATATTTATTTATTTATTTATTTAAGATGGTCAAAGAAGCTATTTAATTACAAACAAACAGTAACTCAAAATTAAAATTACAAAATAAACATAATTATCAATTAGCACTTACATATCGATGGGTTAGTGTGCAGATATTGTATGTCCAGTTTTTTAACAAAATTGAGTTGTCATACACAAAACAACCATCTGCATCAAACCTTCATGTTTAAAGAGTATCGTATGTCCAAATAGTATATTTGAGAAGATATTGCCTTATTCAAATACATATATAATATGTCCGTTTCGTCCAAAGTTTTCATGAAAAAGAGATGTACGTCACTTATAATATTTTGAAACAAAACTTGACATACAATATCTGTGCACTAACCCATCGATATACAGAGGTGCTGTTTTAAGGCCGCCAGGAATCTGTCAATTTGGTTTATTTGTCTAAGACCACCTGGCAGTCCATTGTATTCAACAACACCACTGTGCAAGATACTTCTTCTATGTATGTAGATCTAATTACTTACTTTTAAATTGTTAATTATTGACTTATTCTTAAAACCCCTAGTATTATGACTATGTACATTATATCCCCTTATTAAATACTTATTGAAATATCTTGGTAATAAATTCTTATGTAATTCAAAAATATATACTAACATGCACACTTTTAAGGTTTCATTTAGATTCATCCAATTCGATTCAATCAACATACCTCACTTATATCGTCGGTATGTTTATTTGTTCAATCAATTATACATTATTACACCGTTTGAACTATTGGGACAATTATTTTGCACCCGGGGAACGCCGTGTACTTACAGTTAGTAATATGATATGTATATGCGTACGTATAAAAAAGCAGATTATATCCTAGTTATTCGTTTTTCCCGGCCATAAATATTTAATTTGACACGGTTATCAGTTTTTCTGCTTGACCGCGTGGAATTTCCCTCGCCTCTAAGAGTCCATGGTCTTTTGAAAGCGTGAAATTATACAATGACGCAACTGAAAATATAATATATTGAAAAATTCGCAAAAAAAAAAAATATATAAAATATCGACTTATAGTTAAGATAAGTTAGTGTGTTTTTTTACCGTATAAATTATGTATTGTATAATAATTCACTGTCAGCTCGAGGCATCTGCTAGTTTACGTAACTTATAAACTTAAACGATATTAAAAATATTATAAAACGTGTAAAATAAATATTGTTAAATTAATTTGTGTTCAGCATTTAAAATTTTAATATGAAAGCTAACTTTTCATTCAGCGTGTGTACTAATTGAGGCTATTTTGTGGCCGTTAATTTGCGTAGATAATGCGACAAAATTGCATCATTAATTATCTGCGGTTTTATTGTAGAAAAGTGCTGGCACGGGCACTGAAAGTGTTAACTTTTTCAGTTAAATAAAATTGTTATAAATTCTAATACTTTTTCACATTGTAATAAAATTATTTCATTTCGATGTCTATACTATTTCTGTTGAATAATTGCCGTTGATAAAATTTATTTATTTTATGTTATCTTATCATTTATGATTGCATTACAATTATCTCACTCAAATGGTTGAATAGTTCATCAAAGATAATAAGATATTAATGATAACCACTCAATATGTATATCTAGGTATAGTATGAGTGTTATCATTTTTATTTGTTTTTCCCCGGTAATATCAAATGAAGTACCTACTTTAGAATTTAATGTTGAAATACACTCTATGTAGCACTAAATTATTTTAAGAATATTTTTAATTAGAAAAATAGTTGACTGACTATTTCGTCTGACCATATTCCTTTGCGCATTACTCGAGTGCAAAGTTTCGACCTGGCACGGTCGAAGGTGTTAAACTATAGCAGCGTTTAGTGCTTTTAGCGTAGCTGAAATACCTCTTTGAAAAAGTTGTGTGCGGTTTTAAAAAGTTGGACTGAGTCTCACTTAAACTACTACATATAATATCTTACGCTCGTACTTACTAACTTACGAATTACAGAGTAATTTCACAAGGAAGCGAAACTTTTACCCGAGAGAGGTGTCACATACGCCTTCGTAAATTGTCGTTAGCGAAAAATTTCCAGGAAATAAAAGGATTTCAGGACTCTTTGCAAACCCGAGTAAATTAAAAACATACTACATATCGCGTCCTCAGAACACAAAGGTGACACGTTGACGATTTTGCGAATTAAGCTATGAATACAACTTTGTTCCTCTTCAATTATTCTATCGGGGCAGTCAAGTGGCATATTCGAATGACGTCACAAAGTACAAAAGTTCTACTGACATTCTTTGAGTGCACAAGTCCAAACTTTTGCATGCAATTTGAAAATTTTCAAATGTAAATTCAATAACAATGAAATAGCATCTAAAAATCTAGTGTAGTAAGCCTACAATACGTACAAGTATCATATTTATATAAAGTTCCCCTGATGTATGACGACCATTTCATACTTTATGGACATGTCACCTTTGTGCTCCAATGTATGTATGTATGCACATATGTATGTATGTATATGCATATCGTCATTTTCAACCGATCACCATCCACTGCTGGATGAAGGCCTCTCCAATCCTCTTCCATTCCTGTCTGTCTTGAGCAATCTGCATCCACTTGACTTCACACATTCTTCTCAATTTATCAGCCCATCTTCCACTCGGTCTAGCTTGCTTTCTTTCACATCCTCTCGGATACCATATAAGTATTTCTCGCATCCATCTGTCATCCATGTGCCACTTCAACTTTTTCACACGTTCCGCTATACCTGCCACTTTGGTCATACTTCTTACCCACGTATTCCTCTTACGATCTATTTTTGTTATACCAAGCATACATCTTTTCATACTTCTCTGTGTGCACTGGATCTTAGGTAACATTCTTGAATTTGGCATCTGCGCTTCACATCTACACGTCATAACTGGCAGTACGTATTGGTCGTATGCCTTTTTTTTTAAGCATAGCGGAATGTTGGATTTTAAAACAACGTACATTCTTCCAAAAGCACTCCATCCTAGTTTCATTCTTCGTTTTATCTCTTCTTTTTTACATCCAGTCATCTTCACCAACTGTCCTAGGTATTAATAATTATCAACTATGTACCTCTACAATATATATATATATATTTTTTTTTTACAAATTATACCAGGTTATATAAAGGTTACCCCAATTCATCACTATGGCCAGACAAGAGCAGTAACATATAAATATTTGACATAATCAAATCATATTAAATTAAATAATACCTTGAAATTATAAAATAACAACAATAAATATAAACAAATCATATTGAATTAAATTAAGTAATAACATAAAATTAACAGAAATAATAAATTAAAATGCAATCAAATCATATTGAATTAAATTATTTCAAATAAAATTGAAAATTTAAAGTGCGTGAGAAATGTGGCGATCCGTATGGTTATATAGATATATGGTTTTCTACTGTGATTACGTACAGTAGAAAAACATACCCATACACGCTGCAACAACCATAGACGATCATCATTTCTTAGAGGAGTGAGCCTTAAGGCCCGTAACGCACTTGGCTGCCTGGCTGCGGCAGCCATGGCTGCGCAGCCACAACGATGTTGCATTATCTAGTGCCTAGTGCATTATCAAACAGGCAGCCACATACATTTTCTAACATCGTTGTGGCTGCGCAGCCAGGCAGCCAAGTGCGTTATGGGCCTAACCGCTTATTATGGCTATATACGGACTGTACATGGACATTTCTGTACCGTACATCTATTTAAACGATGACCGTTGAGTATTTATTTTTTCTGTATTAGTATTGGTACCCTTGTCCATTAACGCATTTCTTATGTGAGTTTTAAAATTGAAAATTATCGTTTATCCACAGGTTGAAAATGATATAAATAGGAAATTGAGGCCTCGAGCGATTTTTGCATCGCGTTCCCGAATTTAACACGCTAACAGCCCGCAAACCACATTACAGCGGCTTGGGAGAGCTTTAGCCCCCCCCCCTCTCTCCCCTTAAAGCACCCCCTGCCCTATACCCCAACGTAACTATTCTCATTTCGAATATTCGATACAGTGAATAAGATCTCACAATTTTCCGTCTGATCGTCTCGAAAATTGGCTATCACGGCTCGGGCACCTCGAGGCACCGAGATTGGGAAATGGAAGGGGCCGGGGGTTACGTCCCTTTTTACTTCATTTTTATTTCATTTTATTTTATTTTCTATTGAACGTAGGGGTGGTGGGTGTGGGTGATTCATCCCGGTGCGAAATGGAGTCGTTATCGAAAGTGGCCGGGGCCTTGTGCGAAAGAAAACTATTTACGACACTCGAAGGGGCCAAAGTTTTACACGAGCTTTACGCGCACGCTCGCGCGCGAACAAACGCGCCTTTTACGATTCGCCATTATAATTTTCATTTTCGGGCCACGAAAGCGCGAAAATATGCGCGAAACGTTTACGCCAGTACGCCGTGTGAGGCTTTTTACGGTCCCCTTTTTGCGGTTATGCCTAAACGAAAACGTTAATTTATCCCCCCCACGTTAGCAGCGGCTCGCGAGTCTCGCACTCAATTAGCGCAAATTTTATACACGTGAAATTTTAACGCATAACCCATTACTAAAATTGTCGAAAGACACCATCAAATCGATAAGCTTTTGTCGTATTTAAAAATAAAATGTAAATGGAGTTAAATTTCGCTTAATAGGAGTCGATGGATTCCGCGAAATAATACGTTGTAATGACAACGATGGAAATTTAATTTATTTCTAAGTGTTGCAGATATTTTCCATCAATGTATGCTTTCACATGAAATATATCAGAATATTCTGTGTCACATTTCAATAAATTAAAGCGAAAATAAAAAGCGATTTCGCTTTTACGTTGGGTTTGGTTCAATTTTGCACGCAATAGGTCGATTCGTTTCAATTTGAATTTACACAGCAAATACGTTTGTGCGCTCGTCGATGTTTATTTATTGTTATATCTTACATTAAAGCAAAAAATTAAGAACTTTATTGAAGCAAAGTAAACAATAGCAATGGCAGAATATTTTAATTTATATTTGTTTTCAAAATGAGTGATCAAACGTTCAACAATAGATGTACACTAAAACCAATTTATTTTAAACTTAAACAATTTTATATATATTTTGATAATGTTAGTTACACAAATTTAATAATGAAAAATAAATAGTGAAATTTTGAGCTAGATTTTCCTGAAGTCATTTCAGCCGTACAGATAGATTCTTCCAGTTATGTAAGGACGGTTCCCGTTATCTCTCTCGAAAAATCTAATTACCCTTTGCATGTCAGGTCTAGATAAAATGATTACGCCTTTAAATTAATTAATTAAACACGTTTTCTCATTATCCCGTGAAAAGACTTCGAAAAGAGTTAATTCAAATCCGCACCGTTGGGTCCGAAAAATACCATTTATTATTTAATAATACAATAATAACAAAAACGAGATTAGGCAACAAATAAATCAATCGTTTATATGGGTCCGAAATTTATTACGCGCACGCATCCCCCGAAAGTATCATAGGAGAGCTTTGGCGGTATTTCAAGCTTTAAGTGATTTAATTATTACGCACCATAAAGGCAAAGTTCGTATACTTTACATCATGTTTGTTGAAGGGGAATAAAATAATAATGTTGTAAAATCCCAGTTCGCGGCAAATAATTAATGACCGAGATAAGGTTCGGTTCTGCGGCCGTTTTATGGCCCCTCGCAAAGTTGAAATTTCGTCTTACATTCGTTTCCATGATTGAACGATTCCATTTCTCATTATTAAAATTCGAATTTCCCTGCGGATATTCGCAGAATGCAATTTTTCCATTATGTCGCGGAGAGTTCGAACTGAACGTTTGATTTTAAATATATGGGGAAATTTGCGCGTTTAACCGCTCTAGATTTCTTTTTTCACTCGCGCCCATCACACGAGGAAAATCTATTGTTTATTCATGCGTTCGCGTTAGCTCGCGGCTGCCGGGATTTAATTTAATTTTGCGTATAATAAGCGTCTAACCGAATAGCTATAGTGAGCAAAGTCCCATCTCATCCCCCCAGCTTCCATCGCAAAATGGTGGACATAAAATGTGTGCACAATGCGGGACTAACCACGGGACTATCGCGAAATTATGTTGATTGAAATATTTGCATACAAAGCATGTAAAGTTTGGCTTGTAATAGTAGTTAACCCACTTCAATATGATTTTGACACAGTCGCCTTATTATTCGACCTAGCTCCGGACTATGTCGTCCTTCGACTTAATTAACTGTTAATATCACAATTACGAGACCGTAGAAGGTGAGCTGCGAAATTGGAAGCTTTCGACTTTGTGGCTATGAGCTAAAGCTGCAAAAGATTCGTTCAAGGTTTAATATTTCTATGTTTTGATCATTTATATTGCAACAATAACCAATTGTTCAGTTAGGTACACTTCATGCATTCAAATTGACGTGGATCGATAAGAAAACGTATATACAGTAAACGAGCTTAGGAAAATGAGCTCGTTGCAGCCATTACATTGTAGCTCATCACGATAAGACATGTAGCGTGTAATATGTATGAGGATGAGTGTCAATGTTGTAAAATCCCAGGACAACGGTCTACCCTCGAAAATTTAACATCTCTCGTTCTTCATATTTCACGAGAGAGAGAGTGAGAGGCGGCCAATCGAGTGGGTAACTCGAGGTGCTCATTAAAAGCGAAATATTCAATTAGAGCGTGGCCCGAAAGACTCGAAACTTGAAATTCCATTGTATCGCTTGAAACAATGTCGACGAAACTTGATACCGTCTAAAAGCACGGTCAAAGGTTTTGCTTCGGTAAATAATGTCGAAAATGAATCGAAGGCGAGGGGAAATAAAAAAAAGTAGGAAAAATCCCCCCCCATTGTGCTTTCACTCTTTTCATAGCAGGCCTAGGCAGAGTATCGAAATAATTCATAATTCGGATAGTTATATATGCAACAGTGTTTGTTTCGTCTATCCCCATGGGTAATCTCTCCACTGTGAGCGGGTTAGTGTGTTGCGAACGGACTATAGTTTCAAAGCGAATGAAATAAACACAACGCAATGCGGCAATTCGAATGGCAACTTTGTGTGTCCAAAATTTTCAAGTATACAATTAACCTCGTCAAGGGAATATCTATAATATATATGTATTTCGCAGTGAAAACCGTTTCCAAAGCGGACGATTATTTAAAATTGACATGCTCGATTATCTCTCACTATATTTAGCATATATGTTTGTGCAGTAGTTAACATAGAAGAGCTTGTTTTAACACAATGGTCGGGAACCTTTTTCGAGCTAAGCGCCAAATTAGGGAAAACCTTGCAAAATTGGTAAGTTTCAGAGCCGCAATATATTATTTTCGAATTATATATTCAAAAAAACTGACAGATATGACGTATGAATGTGAAACTTGGATGCTACGTAAGATCCAGTGCACACAGAGAAGCATGGAAAGATGTATGCTTGGTATAACAAGAAGAGATTGTAAGATTAATACATGGGTAAGAAGTATGGCCAAAGTGGCAGATATAGAAAATCGTGTGAAAAAGTAGAAGTGGACACAGAATGGATGGCAGATGTACGCGAGAAATACTGGAATGGTATCCGAGAGGATGTGAAAGAAAGCAGGGTTGGACCGATTGGACGATAGGCTGATGAATTGAGAAAAATGCGTGGAGTCAAGTGGATGCAGATTGCTCAAGACAGACAGAAATGGAAGAGGGTTGGAGAGGCCTTCATCCAGCAGTGGATGGTGAACGGCTAAAAATGATAATGATGATTAGGTGTACAATAGAAATAGTAAACTGTACAAATGCATTTAAAATTCAAATCAATACACGGGAAGTGCATAGTTGAGTATAAGTGCAATTTTTTACACGTAAAAAGCACTGCATTCATTGTCCTAGCACTGAATACGTGCAATAAGTGACTGTTAAAAAATCAGACGATAGACATTTAGTTATAAACAATATGAGAAAACTAGTCACTGCCCGTCGAGAGTGTCATCATGGTGATGATGACATTCAAAATTAAAGTAAATGTTACTCATTAATCATTAATGAAATAACTTATCCTCGTGATATTTCTTAGCGTTCGACAGTTTATTACTACTAAAAGTATTGTAAAGTATTTTATAGCCATGAAGGTGTGGAAATGGGATTCCTTTTGATTTTGTGTAAATGGTGTGACAACATTCTGGATTTCACGCAAAACGTTGGATGAGAGCGAGAGCCGCAGGTTTTCATACAAAGAGCCGCATGCAGCTCCGGAGCCGTCGGTTCCCGACCACTGTTTTAACCGATAGCTTTGAAGCAAAATTTGTATCGTCGAGCAAAGTAAAACAGTATTACATTTCAAGCGCACTATTAACAGTTTCTATGTACCTTATTTCATATATGCACATATGTATGTATGTATGTATAAATCAAGCGAAAAAAGCGTTGACTATATACGTGTATTGATGTAAGAGAAGTAAGTCAATAAGTATCGGCAAAATTTGATTGATTTGTACGTGGATTTATGTCTACTGTAACTTCGGTTGAAATTTACTCTTGACTAGTCAGTTTTCGTGTTTTTACTTGAACTTATCGAGGCGAATATCGAAAATTTTACGTTGAAAATTATATATCTCCCAGACGAGCGAATTTCAATCAATACCGCCGTCAATTTTCAATAATCCATTAAGTGCAAAATTACACACCAACGCGAGCGATCAAAGTCATTGGCAATTCCCCACATGTCGTTAAACTTAGAGTTCCAATCGAGTGCTACGAAGGCTCCGTGTTTCCGAGTGAACCGACCACAGAATAGGTCCATTTCAATATGGCCAATTGGCCTATCCACTGTGGGTACCTATGTATACTATAGGTCCTATAGGATAGGTAGGACACAGGTACTATTACCTGAATTACCATTATCAGGCTCCCTGTGGTCCTGCTCATTTTCTACCGCTTTTCACTTACGTGTAAAGAGGGCCGGGTATCGGCTAAAAGTTCCTTTATCGAACAAAGGAAATGTATTTGAAACATTTTTCAATACATACATACTATTCGCATTGTAATAAAATTTTCAATGATGTTCATATCCAATATTGCTATAATGTAATTAATGAACAAATACCGTATTCGAATTATGTTGTAGCGAAAATTTGAATTTAATCACACTGTTACACAAAATGCATTAAACGCTTAATTGAACTGTGATAAATTCCTTTGATTTATTAATGTCAGTGCAGTTTCAAACTTGGTTGTATGTATGTATGTACATTGTGCATATATGCTTAAATATATGTTGCTTTATTCAAAAAGATTCAATTTTAAAATATTTAGTTCTGAGAAAGCAGGGGTGCTATAAAATTTAGTGAAAGTTTGCAACTTAAATGTTTTACATAGAAGAATATGAAAATTTAACCCTTCCTGTACATATATACATACAATATACATACACATATGGCTTGAAGGTTTTACATAACATTATGAAAATACAATTTGATTTAGATACAACTACATAAATGAGAGATATTATGTTTACTGAATTTTGCACGCAAAACGTAGTCACTGTAGATAGGCATATTGTAGAGATAGTTGATAGTTATTTATACTTAGGAGAATTGGTGAATAAGACTGATTGTAAAGAAGAAGAAATAAAACGAAGAATGAAACTAGGATGGAGTGCTTTTGGAAGAATGAACATTGTTTTTAAATCCAACATTCCGCTATGCTTAAAAAATAAGGTATACGACCAATGCGTACTGCCAGTTATGACGTACGGATGTGAAACGTGGATGCTAAATTCAAAAATGCTACGAAAGATCCAGTGCACACAGAGAAACATGGAAAGATGTATGCTTGGCATAACAAGAATAGATCGCAAAATAAATACATGGGTAAGAAGTATGACCAAAGTGGCAGGTATAGCAGTAAGGGTGAAAAAGTTGAAGTGGCAAAGGGCTGGACACATAGCAAGAAGAATGGATGGCAGATGGACGCGAGAAGTACTGGAATGGTATCCGAGAGGATGTGAAAGAAAGCAAGGTAGACCGAGTGGACGATGGGCTGATGAATTGAGAAGAATGTGTGGAGTCAACTGGGTGCAGATTGCTCAAGACAGACAGGAATGGAAGAGGATTGGAGAGGTCTTCATCCAGCAGTGGATGATGAACGGCTGAAAATGACGATGAGATGAGAGATATTCGATGCACTCAACATTTGAGATTAGTCATTTTAAATCAAAGCATCATATGTATATATAATAGCCCAATTCCGTCTGTGTGTGTGTCTGTGTGTCTGTGTGTCTGCTGATAACGCTCGGCGATGATAAAAATTAAAAAACCAGAACGTCGCGCGAGTGGGATTTGAATCCGGCATCACTGATTCGGAACAGAGCGCTTACCCTGATAATGGGCTGGCTTCAACACGACTATTTATGTAATAAAAAATAGGCTCGCGACTTTGCCAAATTGTTACGTTGTTGTATTATAACGCGCCATAGATGGCGCATTGTTGCATTGTTGCAACAACTATAAAAACTATTAAATTTAATATTATTTTTTATTACGGGTGATGAGAAACTGCTCCGTTGATATTCAACGGGTTTACACTAGTAGTAATATTATAACCAAAATTGACTAACTAAGCGACTATTTAACAGTTCAAGGACTATTTGCGTGTATTGTGTGCACATATTGATATTTAAATCAAGTGTTAATATAAAGAATGTCACAGCATTTACGCAAGAAGTAATTTTGATAGAAAACACAGGTTTTCAATTAAAAATTGTAATTTTTTTATTGATTCATAAAGTATACAGTATAAGGTTATGTATGGAGTAGTAAAAAAAAAAAAAAATAATTTACACATCCCGAAAGTTCACATGTATTTGAAAGTTAATCACACTTTACAACGCTTGAATTGAACAAAATAAAATTGTTGCTCTGAATAGTCGAAATTATGTTTTATCGTGACAATGTGCACTAGTGAGTATTTTTTAATGAATCAAATCACTGGAATACGGTACGGCACTTCATACGGCATACGGTTCAGGACAGTAGCTTGCGTTCCACTGTACGACGCTTCTCGTTATGCCCGCGCCAGACATGTGTTCAAAGATGTGATCAAATAAGTGTTCACATGTGTGGCATGGGCATTTGATACTATTGTCACATATTTGATCACTTAAGTGCGCTTTGCCATTCCGTGTCGGTTTTTTAGCGCACATCAAAGGGATAAAAGTCCAAATGTTTGTGTGCCTGCCACACTGCGCGAAGCCCAGTTGCGCGAGCGTCGCCGTGGAGAGCTTTGAACACATATCTGGCAGATACAACAATATGTGAACAAATGTGTGAGCAAAGTCTTCAATTAAGTGATCACTTCTATGAACCTTTGTCTGGCGCCGGCATTAAGAACAAAACCCCAATATGCTACTTCAAACATAACCCTATACTGTATTCTTTACGAATCAATAAAAAAAATTACAATTTTTAATTAAAAACCTGTGGTTTTTATCAAAATTACTTCTTGCGTAAATGCTGGGACACTCAATAACTCAACATTTACAGAATCGTTTCTATTAACACGTTATACTAAATTATTAAAAAAAATATATGCATGTATGTAAATCAAATTGCGGACATTTAAATCGACAAATATTGAATTATGGCAAACCCTTTCTTTGTCGACCCCCCCCCCACCCACCTTACCCCCCCATCGACGATAGATGCGAACGATTAATTTCTCGTATATACGCATTTTATAAATCATCGTCGGGGACATTCATCGACGTTGGGCGGATGATATACGAGGCAATCCTATACATTTACGTGTACGCAAATCTGATTTTCGCACAATGGCCACTTTAAAATGATGAAATGCCGTTTATGCCCGATGGGACGTCACGACGAGGAAAAGTTGTTAGGGGATATATTTTTTCCTCTTCGTTTGAAAGACTGCGAAATAAATAACCAGCTGGGAGGTCTGTCAACGCGCTCCGAAGGCGAGGATTTGAATAGCGTTGTTCATATTTTTCCCGCGGTGTTTGTGGTCTAGGCTTGAAAGGTTTGCCACGCATTCTTCCATTCTGTTTACTCGTGGGCTATAAATCATGAGTTTGTGTCCCGGGACGGCTAATAAAGCCTACTTCCTCCGCAGATACAATGAGACGTATACAGGCTTTTGTATCACGCACGACGGGCGCTAATAACGTTATTACACTTAATCCGAAAATTTATTTCCCGAAACTCAATCCGACGGGAAAATCGATGAAATACACCCGCGAAAGCCTCCGCGCTTTTGAATTATATACCCCGATTTTTGCGTGACGGGGAAAATTACCGCGCAGTGATTTATTTAATTCGCGTCCGATAATTTTACACGTATTTCACGCCAGCGTATGGGAAATTAATTTGTAATTTGAATTTAAGACGCTGGCATATCTACTAATTATTGCGCGTAAAAGTTTTGATGATTTTATATCGCCTTTGAAAAGATTGCGCGATTTATGTCGCAAGTATTAAAGAGTCGAGGGGAATATGGTGAAAATTATTATTGATATTATACACGCTCCAGTGATTCGGCAATCTGTCTTATTTCATTTTGTCTTCAAGTTGAACGATTACAAAAAAAAAAAAAAGAATGGCTGTGGAAAAGGGATATTAAAAAAATGTATTATCAAAACAGTTCAATATATAGGTACATACATACATACATACATAGGAAATATCAAATTATTATTACTCTGTCGTTCGTATTCCAAGCGTGTATATATATTATTATAATTTGTTTTTGCATTGTTATTTCTGTAAATAAAAACACATACATCTAAACAAAATAGGGGAAATGTGTTTCGGTTATTTTTCTTACATTAAAAACGATATTTTTCGTGGCGTTCATTACAAAGTTTATTTTATTGATAAAGAAACAAGATACGCCCGTGCCAAAAGCAGTTACGCCGTATCTGTTTATAAAATCTCAAAGCTTTTTCCCCATACGAATGGGCAACTTGCACTTGGAATTTTGCCTAATAATATCATAAAACCAATTCAACTTGTACTATATTATTTTTTTTTTTTTTGTATTTATACAGACAAAAACGCGAACGACATCAAACATTTCCTCAATAAAACCGACTCGAATAATGTCGCATTTGCAAATAATACTTTAACTCAATTGCGACAGTGTATATAAAATAAGTTAAGTATAGTCTTTTAACTGAATTTTGTACCATAAAGTGTACGAGAAACTTTCTTCGAACGTTGATAAATTGAGTTATCAGCTTTAGCTTGTGGCTTAAAAATATATTGCTATGTGAAACGCTTGTACGTTTCATATTAACAATTTGAACGTCACTGTCAGATTTGTAATATGTGTAAGAATAAATTTTTCCTATTGGACAACTTTCTCTTTGAGCTACCGTCGTTTGGCGAGTTTGTTAAATGAACAAAGTTGTTTTGTTTTTTTTTTAACAAAATCGAAACATGTACTTTTTTCAGCGTTGTTGTTGTTAGACTTTTATAGAGGAGTAAACGTTCATTATTTACCCATACTTTATTTACCTACAAACTTTACCTACCTACTGCTGGGGTGTTTCAATGGTTTTCAAAAGTTGCTTTTGCGTTGACGTTGAAGTAAGGCGACCGTTGTAAGCTTTTATCGAAGACGCCCGGGTCTATAGATATGGAAAAGTGTCGAAATTTTCCTTCGGAAAAGCCGTGCGTCGTTTCAAGTTCACTCGGTTTATTGCTGCAACTTTTTTGCGTTGTTTGAAAAGAAGTCGCATTACCGAAAAATATACGAGTTCCCATTATCCGAATTTCTTACGGGATAAATTAAAAAATATATAAACGTATTGTACGTACGTGCCCACGTCCACATTATATTGTATGTACGTACATATATAGAATGGTTATTAAAACTGGTATTTGTCTATTTGCTCTACAAATTTGAACCTTATAAAATCAATTTTTTGTGAAGTGTGTCACCAATAAGTTCAAAATCCATTTGGCAAATACTACCGTAAAATTAGAAAGAAGACAATATTTTATTTATTTATTTATTTAAGGTATGTAAGGATTTTTATATAACATACGTATATTAGTATGGGATTATTTTATTTTTACTCTAGAGACTAATATGTAGTAATTAAAGGTATAGTCATAAATTAAGTTCTGAAATATAATATATACATAGGTAGTTTAAACTTACTGTAATTAAACGGAACTAGACTATACTAAATTTCCAATATATGTACCTATGTATGTATGTATGTACATATGTACAAATTGCATATGTTTTATTAATTAATTTATTTAAGGTAGCTTAAAAAGCTAATTACAAAAGAAACATTACTTAAAGTTAAAATTACAATATAAACTTATTATCTACTAGCATTTGTACAGAGGTGCTGTTTTAAGGCAGCCAGGAATCTATCAATTTTATTTATATTTCTGAGAACTTCTGGCAGGCCATTATATTCAACTACACCCCTGTACAAGAAACTTCTCCTGGATCTACTTTTAATTTTTAATTTACTAATTTTTTTCATATCAAACTCAAAATTTGCATTTTAAATTATTTACTATTAACTTAGTTTTACCCCTTGTATTATGACTGTGTATATAACACCCTCTTATTAACTATTTTGGTAATAAATTCTTATCTAATTTAAAAATATATACTAACATGCACACTTTTAAGGTTTCATTTACATTCATCCAATTCAATTCATTCATCATACATATATCTTATACTAGTTAATCTATTGGCATTTAAAATACTCCGCATAGCTCTATTTTGTAGTTTTTGCAACATACATATCTTACACAATATATAAAATGAGGACGAAATATGAACTTTATGCTGTTTTAAATCACAGTAACGTTATTATAATAGTTTCGGAGAAAAAATAATACAGACTTTGAATGACTACTCTGTAGATACATCATATTTTTTTAAAAATGCGTACTTAAAGCTTCTTTGTTTGAAATTTTCCCGTTCATCATTCGTTCATGAGTTCAATCTTATACATATGTATGTATCAATGTGGTTGAATACAAACATACATACGTGCCTATATATAGGTCAATTTCCGGTTGTAAAGAGTTGCACGTGCGTGCACATTGGCGGTGGGGTTAATCGTCGGAGATATCAAGCGTACTTATGTATCTACGTTGGGAAATTTTTAATGTCGGCTGGTAAAAAGGATTCCCTGTACTTCCTAGTGTATGCCTTCCGCACACGGCTTACTTCCGGTTGGTCCTAATAGCACGATCAGACAAGGAGCTGCCCGCTACCGGAAGCGGCCCGAGAGCTTCCATCCACTACGAGAGCTTCCAGCATACTCGCAAAATCGTCCGCATACCTCTCTCATTTCAAATTGCATCGTTGAAATTCGAAACGAAAGTTTCTCCCCGAATGAACGGGTTAACTTTTCGGTATAATTTTGAATTTTTTCCTTGGTGTGTGTTGGTTACGGTAGTTCAGTTGAAATTAATTGTACATATCAAGTGCAGGGATTATGTAGGAATTTTGAGTCGAATTTATTCCATAGTTGCGGTAAATGGGATAATTTATCGCATTACTGCTACTATTGAATACCACGGTCAATTATTGTCGATTATTTCTCATTTAATGATTTTGTTTATGAAGTATTTTTTGATCAAAATACGTGGTTTGATTTCAATGAAGCGGAAATGAAAATTTGATTTGTTTTCATACAATTTATTTTGTAAAGAGAACGGTGTGCTATATTTTATAATTTGTGAGGTTATATGTATGTACGATTGAAAATCATTGAATTTTCATAATTAAATTCAAAATTATGTTTATTAATACATAATTAATACGATAATACATTGTTTTCAAGCTTTGAAGTATATATAACAAAATCTTAATTTAATTAAATAAGCTTTGAAACGGGACGTAGTAGACGTAAATTAATTATTTTTGACAGTATAGTTAACTAGGTATATAATCACATTGTATTTTCCGGAAAGTTTACGTGTACAATTTTTACCTGGTATAATTTCAATTATAAACTCAGTGAATGTTATATATTTTATAAATTGGAGAGCGATTGTGAACTAATGTATGTGAAACGCTTTAAAGCGTAGATTTTCAGCACTTTGCGTCTAAGGTATGTATGTATGTATATCTAATGTTGTAATTACCTTTCAAAGCTATCGAAGCGACCAAGGTGGGGAATATTGTTAAAATTTGGGGCAAAGGAACAAACGAAAAAAAAAAAAAAAAAAGGAATCTCTCGCGAGTAAAACAAAAGCGTTTTAAAAAAAAAAAAAAAGGTGTTCGAATCTTTTCACCGGAAAGCGCGCGCACTTCTTTCAGGGGATCGGTCGAGATTTTATCCCCCATCCCCTTTATGAAAGTGGGCAAAGAAGAAAAGAAAGAATCCATAACCTGACTACACCTCATCTTCGGAGCAGCACAGTGTTCGTTTAATGAAAACTTACATCGACACCCATTGAACGTGTGTATGTACGTGTTTACGTACGCGTTCTTCAAAAGGCTCTTCAAAATCGCGTTACACGGTTATCTCTTTAACACCGTGATTACGAGTCTTCAATAAACAGACGATAAGTAAACCCACGCGACTCTTTTTGCCATGAGGGGGATGTTACAGAGGGGATTAGGGGATGCTTTCGATGCTCCGATAACGTCCCGACTTACAGCGGGGAATTTGCTTAAAAGTCTGCTATCGTATGTATATAGGTGGCTCGGGAAAGCTGGGTTTTTCTTTTTCTCGGTAATTTTCACCGATTACCGCCGCTGATAATTTTCCGATGGCTTTCTGGCACGTTTCAGCACGTTGCGGTAGCGGCGATGTGTCCTAATAAAGCGTGTTTCTTAATATAACAACACAACAGAAGCCCGAAAGTGTTGGCAGGAGACAAAGGTATCCGAGAAAGCTCTCAGACTTTAATGAGAAATAATATCTGTTTGGGCAAGCCGAGCCCGTGAAAGCTAACCACACTTGTGGCATGTTACTAGCAAAAATATACGCCATAATTTATCCTTAAGGGGTTTTTGCCAGTAGCTCAGCTAATGTTCGGGTAAGCGGTTGTTGTCGTTGCACTTTTTTTCTTGCACATCCTTTCCCCGTCAGGGCAATTAATGGGGTTCAGGGGGTGGAAAATGTGGGGGAGGAGAGACTACTTTGTCATCCTATTATGTTCATAATTCATCTATGTAGTGTGTCATTACGGAATAAACCAACTTCATAGCACAACTTAAATAATAAGACCGAGTAAATATAATCAAAATAACGTCTATGAAAGACCTCGGCGTTTAGACTGATGTACGACATTTATATATAGATAATTATAATTATTTATTACATATGAAAAAAAAAAAAAAAGATTTTACCGTAAATTTGACTTGCTACTTCGTTGCCTAAATGTTCAATATAAACTGTGGTTAATTTTTACAACGGAAAGATCATTATAATTAAAATTAATCATCGCCAGGATGCCCATCAAACAAAGTTAATTAATCTTCGAAAAGTCAACTCTCCCTCGAAATTAGTACGATCCAATTCTTAGAGAGGAAAAATGAAATTTTCCATCTAAATTATTTATTAAAGCGATCGTTACGCACAAGAGTGGACTAAGTTTCGTGATATATCATTGATACGGTTCAAATATATTATATATATTCCGTCTGTCCGTCTATGTGTCTGTCTGCTGATAACGCTCACCGATGTAAATAATTAAAAAACCAGAACTTCGCGCGTGTAGGATTTGAACCCGGTATCACTTATTCGGTACACTGTGCGGTACACTGTGCTGTGAGCCAAACCAGATAATAATGAGCTGGCTTCAACTTGACTATTTATATAATAAAAAAATAGGCTCACGACTTTTCTAAATTGTTACGTTGTTATTATAATGCGCCATCTATGCAACAACTATAAAAGCTATTAAATTTAATATTATTTTTCAGTACGGGTGATGAGAAAGCGCTCCGTTGATATTCAACGGCCTTACACTATAGTGTACATATATAATGTACATAGATAATACAAATGGAAGCCGGTGAAATTTAACAAATTTTGACTTTCGTTTCATCGAAAGTCGAAATCGTAAGTTTAAAGGTAAACCTGTCGGCGTTTTGTGAAAGCGATACTGTAATCTTAATTAATATTAGATAACATTCGGCTAAAATAGACTTGTTAACGAGAGCACCAGGTTAACCGATTCTTCAGCTTCATGCGCGGTAACCGAATATTAATTATTAAATTGAGTTTCCTTTATGTTTTTAAACTTTGATTAAAAGTACGGCTCATTTATCTCCTTTATAGCGTCGGATATTTTTAATTAAATTTAAACACACTTCGCGACGCGAAATTTGCCGAATCGTATCAATTAACATGCACTGCGCAAAGAAAAACCAAGACGAGGCCTTACAAGAAATTGATTGCAGAATATTTCATTACATTATTTATATATAATTTAACACTCTACATTTGAATATTATTACAGTGATGTAAAAAAAATACTCGAAAACTTTATGCGATCTTTGTACATTACTAGCCCAGCGGTTCTCAACCGGTGTGTGTGTGTATGTTGCAAAATATTTAACCCTAATGTGTACTGGAAAACTATGTATAATACATTAAGATATCGTCTGGTGTTCCGAGATAGCCTACCTCGCTGATATCGTTAATAGGGTTAATTTGTTTAACTCTAGCATGCAAACCCGAAAATAAACAATATTACATATCAGCCAGTGACAAATTGAATAGTTTTTCCAAAAAAAATTGTCTTGTAGATGTCAGCTATACAGAAAGATGATTTGTCAATATTTCCATTCACAATGTAGCTCTCAACTGAGTTGGACATAAATCAAAAGATGAATTTGAAGAAAATTATAATTGAGCACTTGCAGTGTCTTCATGTAGGTTTAGAGAAGTACTTTCCATCTATTTCAATAAAATTATTAGGATTAAATGGGTTATTTCACCATTTGGAGTATCTGGTGAACATAATTTAAACATAGCTTCAGACTTGACTTATGCAGAAAAAGATGAATTAATCGGAATTTCTTCTTACTTAATTCAAAATTTCAAGACATTCCAATAGATAACTTCTGGATTTCTCACAAAAATGGTTATCCTGCAATTACATATAATATTTAAGGCGTTGAACATTTTACTTTCGTTTTCTACATAATGCTTGTGTGAATCAATCTTTTCATCTTTAAAGGCAATGAAGTCAAAATATCGGTCGAGACATATACATATGTATATACATATATGAATAGCCCAATTCCGTCTGTATGTCTATCTGTCCATTTGCTGATAACGCTCGCCTCGGTAAAGGCTGAAATTCAAATTAAATTGAAAAAACACTAACGTCGCGAGTGTGATTTGAACTCGTGATCGATCAGCAGGTTGGGTGAGTTAGCGCTAACGCGTTCACCCAACACCGGTGATGAGAGACCTCCTATAATTTGAATATATTAATCCTTAGTAGGTTTGCGAATTTGCTAAATTGTTACGTAATCAATTACGTCAAACACGTTCGTTGATATTCAACGGGCTTACACTAGTTTGATAGTAAAATGCGCGTGAGTTTGTCTACCATTCACCCTCGCTATGATAAACTATGTGAACTTCATCAGACTCAAGTTTCCCATCAATGACAGATATTATATGTACAAGAATGTGGAACAAGAATTATCTTAAGAAAACGATTACTGTAAAATGGTTTTTATTTACTCAATGTTTAATATTTAATGTTTTTTTTTTCAATTTTAAGAAGCTTATGTAAGTGTGTCGCAATGGTGGACATCATGTCTGTATGTGTAAAAGGTTAAAAAGGTTTTATATGAATTTATTGTATAAATTCATATAAAATATGCGGCCAACATAACCGCTTCGTAACAGGAGTCCAAGTCAGAATCGCGAGTGAAATACAAACGTTCCGAAAGCGAGGTGACAGACGGTAGTTTGATAGGTTATGTCAGAGTGACATAAATCGGCGCTTGCGCACGCTGGTAGAGTGCGCATTATCGGGCCAGTGTGTGCGATACAATTGACAGACTTGCGAAATTCGCGCGATTTTCCTACACGAATTCCGCACGGATTTCCTACATGAATTCGCAGCGGTGTGCGGGCGCCTTTATACATTGTTATGTATTGGAGGTTGAGGAACAGAGAAAAATGAGAAAACAGCACTTGATGGTATGAAGATCGTTTGTTTATTTATTGATTTCACAATGATTCATTTGGTGGCACAATTACAGTAAAATAGTGCGATTCGGAAATTGCGTAATTAACGGCATAGCAAGTCGCTATACCGGTCGATCGAATGTATGATTGATTGCATGACGTAAGAGTTTACGTCTGATTGTGACTGTTGTGACTGGAACAGAACTCGAGAGAGCTCGTGCGTCTATTGCTCGTGTGATTGGAAGAGAAGTGACTGGAGGAGTCTGGAAGAGTGAGTTGTTCTTCGATCTTTACATCTATATATGTATGTATGTATACACTTAAGGGGGCTGAGGAAGTTTGGGGGGATGTGAGGGGAAAACGGCTGATCCTTGGGTCGATCGCAATTGGTCATCGGTGTCGCCCGATGCACTGTCGAACCTGATTGGTCAACGTCAACTTAGACTGAGGGGAAGAGAGGCAGGGGGTTATGTGTCGCGATCTGACTCACATCCGGGCTGTACCGAATCTTTAGTCAAATGTGCAGAAACAATGTATGACTCAACATTCGTCCGAGGTATGACGAATTTCAAGTTAAATGCGTATAAGACCAAAAGTCCGTGGTCGTTGCTACGGCTCGACATTCGGTTGTACTATTGCATCATATTTATGACGCACCGGTCAGGCGGTGACGTAACAACATTTTAAACCATCGCTTTGCCGCGTCTAACTAAATAACACATGTATGAATACATACATATATATATATGTGAATTCAAAATTGACATTAGTTGTCGGTACAAAACCGTTAGATATTGGGTGTAGGATCGTCGAACGAATTCGATATCCGTTTCCCAGGTGCGGCAATTTGTATACATTCATGAAGAGCGGTTTTCACCGGAGGGCCACAGGGCCAGAGGGTGCCGGAGCCGGTGATGATTGATGATGTTCCCTCACCCCTTATAACCAACACCCTTTTCTCCCATCCCTCGCGGTGTTCCCGGTTTCGCTACCGGGGACGTGAGGTCAATTTGGTAACGGAACCGTGACAACGCTAGCGACGCGTGATAAATGATGCGACCACAAAACCAAAACCTTACGAAAAATTTAATCTGACACGCGATCGCGAGATATTCACTCCCTCATCCCTTTCACTGCCATAGTCGATATTAATGAAGCCAAGGTTAATGTGGCCGTCGAATTTTTACGGCGTTGAATTATATTGCATTATTGAACGCGGAAACGTTTAAGCTCTCGTCGTAAATATGTATAAGGCACACCCGAATAGTGATGTTCCATTAGTAGAGTATTATACCGACAAATACGATGATTGAGTAAACGCAATACGTACATATGTAGGTGTATTAAATTTTAATGAATGATTTGCTGAAACGGTCTTTTTTAATTGTGGTTTCGTGGAATAAGCTAACGAGTATCATTGAATGTGAGCATTCAGTCAATAGCTGAAAACCCCTTTATTCCGATAGATATATCTTATAGTTTGAATGACATTCATTATATTACACGATAATTTACTTGGTTTGCATTGATGGTATTAAAATCTATTCAAATTATGTTATAGCTGTATGTATTTGTTTATATGTACACGTTTAGAAAGGGTTCAAAGAAGGATTACATTCTTGTAATCCTTGTAATAATATATACCTATATATATATATTTATATACCATCTTATACATTTGTATGTATATATTATGACGGATGGATGTGAAACGTGGATCCACTGAACACAGAGAAGCATGGACAGATGTATGCTTGATATAACAAGAAGAGATCGTAAGAGGAATACATGGGTAAGAAGTATGAACAAAGTGGAAAATAGCAGAACGTGTGAAAAAGTTGAAGTGACACATAGCGAGAAGAATGGATGGCAGATGGACGCGAGAAATACTGGAATGGTATCCGAGAGGATGTGAAATGTAGACCGAGTGGAAGATGGGCTGATGAATTGAGAAGAATGTGTGGAGACAGCTGGATGCAGATTGCTCAAGACAGACAGGAATGGAAGAGGATTGTAGGGGATCTTAATAATTATTATTAATTTAATTTATAAAAGATAGAGACCAACTTGGCTCACACCGATTTGAACTCAGATCGTGTAAGATATTAATAGTCGAACAGACTAAATTTTAAAACTACTTCATTCTAAATTAATCTTAATCCAACACCAAGGCCGCAATATTAAAATTTCAAAATTGAAATTACGCTGTTGAGGTTTGATTAATTATTATGATGTTAAGGGTAATTAGTTTGATGTTTGATTTTAATTTATTAAAGTATGTCCGATTCCAGCAAAATGTGTGATTTATTTTTATTTTGGTACCTTTAGGATTTATTTTCTTGGGGTCGTTCGTGCAAACGGACACCATTCGATTTCTACGCTCATCTCACAGACTACTAAAAGACAAATTTAACAACATTGTAACATACTCATTCGTTTCAAATAGAGTGGTTGAAGTAACTTCTGAAAATAAAAATCTCTTTATGTAAATGTAAATGAATTTTTGTAATCCTTCAAATGTAAATAGCTGAATGAATAAAAATTGTATGTACAAATTACAACAAACCCCTGGGCTCCATCGGCTACGCCACCTGCCCGTGTATTTTTAAATAAATAAATAAATATTTCATCAGTGCAGTTGAACTTTTTGATGAAATTTTTCACAGACGTAGCGACTGAAGTGAGAAATTTCACTTAAGAATGCAACTGACACTATGAGCTACTACTTGCAGAGGAGCGTCATCAATTTTTTGTTCAATTTCAACAATTGTAACAAAGGGAAATTTTACCCGCGAGCTTTCTTAATATAGACGCGGCTCGTCGATTTATCAGAGCGAAAATTTAATTTCGAGGAAAGTATTTTTCACGCGCTTGACACACAATATTATCGCGAGCTTGCACGGACATAACTCTTTCGCGATTTCATTTTCGCGCCCGCACACACGCCGCATAAGTCGTCCCTTTTTCCTCCTGACCCCTTCCCCCTCCCACTCATCCTCATTTCCCCCTTCTCATACTGTAAAAATGGGTACGAGTTTTCCGAATGTGAAAAGAGGGATGCCCGCTGGGGTGTGTTTTGGTACGAGCGGTACTGGCTCTTGTTATCGTCTACCGCGCTTCGTTACACCCGATAGACTTTATCTGTCGCGAACATAAATTGAACCGGCTGGGGTAGTGGACGACCCCAGACGCCCCTTTTAGGGTTAAGACATAAAAGGATGTGTTGGTCCTCGGTAGAAAGTCGCACCGGTGCCGCAGGAGACTATCGAAGTGAGGTCGTATGAAAATTTCTTTACTATATTCATGTATACATACATACGTATATAGCCACATATCTATAGTTTGACTGGAATTTCGTCGACAGTACCTTAAAATGTTAGTGCAATGTACATTTATATTTAGTACTAGTCGAATTATTGTCCGGCGTTGCTCGGGCTCATGCTTTTAATGAAAATATTAAACATTAAAAGTATGTTTACTATGATGGATAGTGTTATCAATAGCAAGATATGAATCAAATACATATATGTATGTATATTTTAATTGAATGAAAAGTCATATAATTTCCCTATACATAGTTGCTATACTGCCGTCCTAAGCCCACTTAACGTAACTGACAAAACAACAATATCGAGATAAATCGACTTGATAGTTTTATTCTAAATTTGTGTTTTTCTTCATAATTACTGATTTATTTAAACTTTTTTTTAGTACATGAGGCTATTTTCTATTGTGTTTTGATAATTCCAAGGAAAAATTAAAAAAAAAATGAATACTTTAGTAGTCACTTTTTAAACTTACGTTAAATTTGCTTAGGAAATCTAACTTAACTAAACTATTAAAGTATTGGTGATACTACATATTTCTCTGCGCATGCAGATACGTTAGATTTGATAGCTTAAAAAAGTCACTTTTGGATGAAGATACATTAATTTTGATATGAAAAATCGCAAGAATACACCTCCATAACCCCTAAAACACATCTAACTCATTTTCGTAATTTTTGTCAGTTACGTTAAGTGGGCTTAGGACGGCAGTATTGTATATGTAGTTCTTACCTTAAAATTTTACTAACAATTCATTCATTTATAGAACATATATGTAATGCTTTTAACGAAATTCCAAGCTCTATCGATACATACTCTTCTAACATTTTAACATTTAAAACCTCTGTATACAAACACCTTTCCAATCCCTAATTCCACTCACACCTAAAATTTTCCTCTCCCCTTATACTATTTTTCTATTTTTATTAATGACTAGTTGAATTGCCCGGCGGTTGAATTCAAATAAACAAATGAATATCGAAATAACCGTTTATTCACCAGTGCAAACAAAAATTGATTAAAATTTTTGTATGGGGTCCCATTGACCCCGAGCTTCAACCCCTTCCAAAAACTGTCTACGGTCTAATTTAGACAACCATGAGATAGTATATCAAATTTGGTGGTTCTTAATTGAAAACTGTGGATTTGCATAGACAAACAAACAAACACGCATTCAATTTTCTATAGTAGATGAACAATGAACGTTGCTCCATTTGTAAAATCTATAATTTGATTGAGAGCCCTTATGTCCTTTCTATAATTTCCGTCAATCACCATGTCAGATCATTCTGCAATCCTAGACTGTTCTGTATAAAGTCCACGACTAAAATTATTTTTTTTTTTTATCACACAATACTTTTAACATGATTCTAAGCTTCATCGCCATATTTTCTTCCAACCTTTCTATTCCTTAAATCTATTCAAATCCAATATTTTCTTTTACACGAAACTTCAGTATAAGTTAAATTAGTTATAGAAACTCTTCTTCTAGTTGCAGAATAAATTCTTTCTTATATTCTGTGTTTTTATTGTATTGTATGTTTCTTTCGCTAAATAAATGTATTATGTATGCGCCATGTACCTACCATGAATTACCTTGTTTAGAGTCACTTTACAAGTAGAATAGTTAGCGCCGTACGTTTACTTTTTTTTCCTACGCTTCTTGGCAAATTAATATCCTCGCCTGCAGCAGCTCTAGAGCGGTTGATATCGCACTCTGTTTTAGCAGATAAGCGAATAACGTTATTAGCAGTTGGAAGCAGCGTACAAACTACCAGCCTACTAAGTATCCTTATCACCTCTAATAGCGCTATACGAGTTTATGGAGGTTCGTCGGTGTGCGAACGAGGTCTTGAACGCTCTCTCTGTCTATTGTCAATTACGTCGTATCGCAAAACTGAACCTTTATTTTGTCGTCGAAAGACATTTATGAAGAAAAAAAAAAAACGAAGACGATACATCAGTAGCTGAAAAAATAACTAGTACACACATATGTATATTCATATACTTAGCGGTGATACGCAATCGTTGAATGGAAAATGCACGCTTGTAAATAATTGAAAACTAGTTTTGTCCTTAGGAAGTAAAGAGCCTTACTTGTCGGTAACTCGATTAGCCTGAGCAATCTGAGTTAATTACGGATCTGTCAAGTACAGCTCTCTAACAAAGCGATCCCGAGTGCTTAGACCGGAAAATCTCATTCATATATCGAATATAACCGAACAAATTAATTCGCTTTCTTCGACGCTTACGCTCGCAACGAACACGATTTTATTTATTCAATTTAAATTTTACATTATACGTATGTATGTACGTATGTACTAAGGAGGTTTTTTAATTAGTTCAACCTCGATGATTTTTAAATTTACACTAATCTGACTAATCTAGAGAGAATAGAAATTCTGTGAATTTTTCAATTAAGCGATACGTGAAGCTTATCCGCGTTGCACAGTACTATGTACATACATACATATTATATGGAATAAATTGGAAAATGGCGCTAGCTTATTATAGAGGTTCGCGAATTCGAGCGGCCGCAATCCGCTCACCACATTAGCCTATAAATTATTATGGCTATTGGCGTCGAATTAATTATATGAACAAACGCGTCCTGCCATTTATTTCGCTAATACATTTCGGATTAATCCGTCGTTCGCTCAATAGCGATATTGACGCCCTCTATCCGTTCGCAAGCACGAACAACTTGGTCGTCGGTCGTCAACTGATTTAGAGATAGATGTCGAAGTGAAATTGGAATTATGCACTATGAAAGGACCACGTTTCTATTATCGGCTTGTTTGCGATGAAATCGATTGACTCGGACCACTAGTGCGAAATATGCAATTCTATACGGCGCGCTCGGATTCAAAGCGAAACTTCACGTTAAAGTTCGGTATGTATTTGGAATTTTGCGTAATTAGTGTATGTACATAGATTTTCATTTCATATAAAAATTGGCGGTGTGAGTTGAGGTTGCCGAGCTCTCGCGTGTATATTTATACCGACTTGGATAGGTTTATGTGTAAACTTTGAAAGATGAGTCTTAGCATGAGCTTGCCGACTAAGTTTAGGATTGAAAAATGTCGCTATGAATTATGATACGTATTTGTAATATTCAGTTTGATTATCTGATGTTTTCAACTTATACATACATACAGTACATGTCAATATTATAATTTGTTATAAAAGTTTTGGCTAAACAGTGTATAATTTGTATTATTAGATTTATGTAGTTATTATAAATATGTATGTACATATGTAGATATATGTAGCAGTACGTGTGAAAAAGTTGAAGTGGCAATGGGCTGGACACATAGCGAGAAGAATGGATGGCAGATGGACGCGAGAAATACTGGAATGGTATCCGAGAGGATGTGAAAGAAAGCAAAGTAGACTGAGTGGAAGATGGGCTGATGAATTGAGAAGAATGTGTGGAGACAGCTGGATGCAGATTGCTCAAGACAGACAGGAGTGGAAGTGGATTGGAGAGACCTTCATCCAGTAGTGGATGGTGATTATATAGGTACATAAATATGTAATAGATGTAAGTTAAATTAACTAATTAGCTAATATTATATAAATAAAATAAATAAATGAATATGCTTGGAATATTTGAAAATACAACAAATGGTCAATCATAAAATTATATAAAAAATATTGGGGGTTATAAAGGGTATTTACAATTATAGTATTAATGTATTTTATAATTTCACAATGCACTTTTTGCGTATTGTTTGACTTGATCTCGCATTTTATCGATTTAAAAAATGAGCCTTGGGCAGTGAAAGATAAAATTAGGTCAGAAATTGTTCACCGCTTAGCTCAACTTCGATGTGTTGAAAGAAAAATTACAGAAAGATTGCAAAAAGAAAAATTGCAGTTTTGGCAAGTGGGTCACAGTGGTGATGAGTAAGCAAGCCGTGCAGAATAAATATCGTCTGCGTGCCGAACGTTGCAAATTTTCCATAGATGTTTATTCGCAAAATGAAAATAAAGTTAGTCTGAAAGGTTTATTTTTACCAACAAAATTAATTATGAGAAAAATAAAAGAATTTCTTCTTTCTCTCTGGCATGGCAGTAAGAATGTATTTATGTATGTATGTAGTAGTAGTAGCGGAAAGTGCACACGTTGCAAATAGCAAAAAGGCTAAATATACATTCGAGAGGCGAGAGGGCTAAATCTGCTGGTGCAATATATGTGTCCGGACTTATCTCGGAAAACCTTCTTAACGGATATCCTCGGCTACGTGTTGCGAATGTCCGAAAGCGCGGAAAATGGCTTTTCCACGTAATGAACATTTTAAAAAATCCCTAGACACACACACACACACACGTGACTCTCCCACAATGCACAACAAACGCTCGAATTATTATAATAACAATATTATAATCACCGATGCGGTATCAATCTAATCGGTGCGGGCGGATCGGGTTAGTTAGACTTAAACCGTATTAATTTCCATGGCGTTAATTTAACCGAACGCAAACCGGATTCGGCCCGCTCTTCGGGTCGAATTAACCGGCCGCAAATCATAACCCTTCGATTACACACATTGTGTGGTCTTTTGTACATCGTCGTCTTGCGAAACACGAACGGGCCAAATTGGATTCGTATCCCCTGAACCAACACGAACACACACATACGCGACACATTCCTATTGTTATACCGTGTGTGGGTATGTACGTATGTATGCACGTGTGTGTTAACCGAGGTATTCGTATCGAAAATTACGACTTAGCACCCGCTAAACCGAATATAGGCATTCGCATTTGAACCGGTGTGGCATGGCATTGGCAATATACCCACAGGAGTGCGAAGGATACTGCGGTACACTGTAGTATGTAGATGGGTTTGCGATATCGGCACTATGTCGCATTAATATTAAAAACGCGCTCTATGGCGATGTAATGTGGGTTAAATTTTAAATTGAATTAAATTTTTGGAAAGTTTTACGTACTGTGAAAAAAAAATGCTACTGCGCCTAAAAGGGTTAATGAATTACACTCACGCAAGTGAAGGGACAAATGTTTATTATGTGTTCTTTTGTCGCAGTAAAGTTTAATTGAAATTTACTACTAGCGGCGTTTTCATTTTTTTCATTAATAAACGAATGAAATACCTGACACGTGAAATGCTTAAAATTTCATAAATATATAAACAACAAAAACTTTTTTTATTTCACTTTATTCCTGCGTGGAGAGTGGAAGCATTATTATATTCAAGCTAAGTTGAAAAAAAAAAAAATTAAAAATACACAGCTTTTATGCATGTACTACTAGTATCCCTGATTAAATTTCATACCAAAAGCTCATTGTTTAATGTTTTAAAAGCAAAATACTTACACTTTAATATATTCTTTTAATACAATCTTCCGGGGATAATTTTAAGTTGGAAGTTTTCCGCGGAAAACATTTTCTTTATTATAGTTACAATACACCTGTTGTGCCCGTCGAGAGAACGAAATAAAGTTGAAGCGTTCAAAGTTCACCCAGATAAGGAGCTTTTCACAGCGGCGCGAATATATTTTGAATGTACGAACTTTTGATTGTGCCGCATACTGTGCATACATACATTGTCAATTCAAAATTTTACTCACCCTCATCCTATGTACATACATATATAATATTCATTTCAAAATAATCGAAAATTCAGTTGCAACGCACAATAGGCCACGCTCGTTCGCTCGGGTGGACGAAATAACGAACAAAAATGTAAATTGCGTCTAAATGTTCGTAAATTTAACCGAAATTTATGAAGTTTTACCATTGAAACGTATTCCGTGCGGTGCATGCGAGCAAAAACCGAAATTCGCGACCGCATTGCGAATGCGGTTTTGCCCTTTTTTTTTGTATCATTTTTCCTCACTCTAGTCAAATAACGCTCGTGCAAAAGCTCACCGTGTGCGCTTTCGAAATATAAACGCTTTTTCATGTGTACAGTTTACAATTGCACGCTACATTGCAGGCATTGTATCATTAATTTTCACTGAGTGTCGTCGACAATATTATTCAAGTATGTACGTACGTACGTATTCGCTTTTCCGACTAAAACTTGTACATTTATGATACATTCATATCTTCGAGTACATTAAACCGCCATAAAATACTTATTCGAAAGCACATATAAAGTACAGACCTTGAAAGCTGGTTTTATAAACGGTTAAAGTTGTAGGTAGAGCGAATAGGGGCCATAATATAATAGGGGCATTTTAAATTATTTGAAATCAAACGTAAAACTGCTTATGCAAACTTACTAATGAAGTGGATGTGATCAACATTCATTGAGGCTAAGAAAAATGATGTAAAGCTGAAAAGTCTGATTTTTTTTTTAAAAGAGAGAATGCAGTTTGAAGTTTAATAGCCGTTTCTTCTAACTACTAATTATTTTTTATCTAATTTTCATTTAAATGGAAAAAAAGCATAACTATGTACATATTTGCGTTTTTAGATTGAGATACTTTAACTAGAGAGTATGCAGATAATATATTTGTAATAAAGACTTGTATTTACATACATATATAAACTGAATGACAAAAAAAATCACGTCGGATTTGATCCTTGTCGAGTTCTTCCTATAAATATCAAAAGACAATTATATTATTATCAACGAATGAAATGGTTTTCACTATAAGTATACGATTTATTGTATCACTGTAGGGTATTGTTTCACTTAAGATGCTTGTACCGTTAAAAATATGCCATGCAAAAAAATTGTCTATTCTTTTATATCGTTTGGGAGGCACTGTATTGTATTAAAAAGTCTAAATATTTTGCTGTCATAGATCAATATTTACACCGTAAATTTTGTTAAAGTAAGGGGATTGTTTTTTTTTTGTGCAAGTACATAGGTATGTATTTATGTTTAGGTACTAAAGTCAATTTGGTTCAAGTGGAGGGTGACTTGCTCCCCCGTCTACAGTTTGTTGTTTGATTTTTTATCGATGGATTTATATACTTTGGATATTTTTAGAGATTGCATTTCAATATTAAATGAACGCACGTTCCAGGATGTGTACGTATGTGTTCTTTGCCTTGGCAGAGGTAACTCTTTGTGCTTATAGAGTTTGCGAGTCCCGGTGCCGGTTACGTGTGCGGACACGTGGACATTTATTATGCAGAAAGTACTCCAGGACACTGAATCCAGGATTCACGTCACGTGTTGTGGAATTACGAAAACCAACTTGCGCTAGTTCTTGACAAAAAGTGCACTTTGCATGCGAATGCAGTTTTTTGCGGTCGACGAAACATACCGTTAAAAAGGCCGCACGAAACTTAATGAAGACCGAACGCGGACGACATCTAAACGAAACGCTTAATACGATCTCGATTTTAAACACACATACTGAATTTTTAATTCAAAACAAACAAAGTACTAGAATAAGCTACATTTTATTATGAACTTTTCATTTGGATATTGTTAAAATCTATTTAAATTATTATAACTATAGAATTAGACATTCAGAGCTTATTTATAGCAATCATACTAAATAATTATAATAAAATATGTATGTACCTATATATGTATATGTAATTAGACTAGAAATTGCTCACTGTCTGTCATTGTGTAAGTTGGTAGACAAAAAAAATTGGTGACATTCTAAGGGAAGTACCGCTTCCGGTTGACGAAAATTTTTGAATGCTTTATGGATTATAATGGCCAGCAAAAAAACATATAAATATGAAGTTTCAGTGTAATAGGATAAACGGTTTTTGAGTTATTAGCCATTCGACACACAGGTACATAGACACACAGCCACATAGACATTTACAGACATTTTCTAGAAATCGTGAAAACATGATTAGAGGATCATGCCTGATACAAATCAGTCAAAATCTCAAGGTTGAATTTTTGTATTACAATACTTCCGATTAGGATAAAGTAAATATTAGGTTATTTAATTTAAATCATCTCATTAGATAAGGGATCCCCAACCTTTTTGGGAAATGGGCGGGTTCAGAATTTTGAAATGTATCTATAGGGGCCGGATGAAAAAAAATCTTATTGGAATCCAATTCAAACCAATTTGCATATATTAAAAATTTCCAAATTTTTTTGATTTAATATACATATTTCATTTGGAAAACGTCTGTTTGCTTATGTATGTGCTATTAAAAAAATGATACATTTTTTTTAGCAAATGCTTTTATTTTTGGATAAAATCAGACTCAAAGGAAATTTAATTAATGCTTCATTTTTAAATATTGACTTCAAACCATCATTCGCTTGAAGATCGATTAATTCTAATTGAAAATCTTCTTCAATATCGTTGATATCGATATCAAATGGATTTTGGAAAAATTGAAACACTTTTAAATTACTCTTAAAATCTATAAATCGATCTTCAAACGCTATCTGTAATAATTTATTTATTGTGCATACTGTTTTCGATTGGAAAATTCTGAATAGGTATATTTTTTGACAAATTATCACAGGGAAAATGAGTAAAATTATTTTGCACAAGGTCATTTTTAAATAACTCCAGTTTTGTTTCAAACGATTTAACATGATACTAGAAGTCGTTAAAAAGTTTAGCTCGCCCCTGTAGCTAAATATTTAAAACATTGAGATGTTCACAGATATCAGTTAAAAAGACGATATAACAAAAATTTCACAAATATCGACGAAAAAATACGTCGATCGAAAACTGAATTCAAGGCATCCTGTACCAAACCTTATATCTCGAAAAGAAGACTTTTTTCACAAATGTCGACGAAAAAATGCGTCAATCGGAAACTGAATTCAAGCCATTCTGTACCCAACCTAACTTCGCGAAAAGTAGACTTTTTTTAGAAATATCGAAGAAAAAATGCGTCAATCGAAAACTGAATTTAAGCCATCCTGTACCTAACCTAACTTCGTGAAAAAGTAGACTTTTTTCAGAAATATCGACGAAAAATGCGTCAATCGAAAACTGAATTTAAGCCATCCTGTACCCAACCTAACTTCGCTATCGAAAAAAATGCGTCAATTGAAAACTGAATTTTCATGAAACCTATCGTCAAGAAAAATATCGTCAAAAAAATGCGTCAATCGTAAACTGGATTCAAGCCATTCTGTACCAAACCTTACTTCGCGAAAAGTAGACTTTTTTCACAAATATCGATGAAAAAATGCGTCAATCGTAAACTGAATTCAAGCCATCCTGTACCCAACCTAACTTCGCTAAAAGAAGACTTTTTTCACAAATATCGTCGAAAAAATGCGTCAATCGTAAACTGGATTCAAGCCATTCTGTACCAAACCTTACTTCGCAAAAAGAAGACTTTTTTCACAAATATCGTCGAAAAAATGCGTCAATCGTAAACTGGATTCAAGCCAACCAAATTCTGTACCTTACCTCGCGAAAAGAAGACTTTTTTTTCACAAATATCGATAAAAAAATGCGTCAATTGAAAAATTAAATCAAGCCACCCTGTACCCAACCTAACTTCGCTAAAAGAAGACTTTTTTCACAAATGTCGAAGAAAAAATGCGTCAATCGGAAACTGAATTCAAGCCATCCTGTACCCAACCTAACTTCGCTAAAAGAAGACTTTTTTTTCAAATATCGTCGAAAAAATGCGTCAATCGTAAACTGGATTCAAGCCATTCTGTACCAAACCTAACTTCGCGACAAGTAGACTTTTTTCACAAATATCGACGAAAAAATGCGTCAATCTAAAAGTGAAATCAAGCCATCCTGTACCTAACCTAACTACGCAAAAAGAACTCTTTTTTCACAAATATCGACGAAAAAATGCGTCAATCGAAAACCAAAGTTAGGCCATGCTGTACCCAACCTAACTTCGCGAAAAGTAGACTTTTTTCACAAATATCGACGAAAAAATGCGTCAATTGAAAACTGAATTTAAGCCATGATGTACTCAACCTAAAATCGCTAAATGAGAACTTTTTTCAAAATATCGTCGAAAAAATGCGTCAATCGTAAACTGGATTCAAGCCATTCTGTACCAAACCTTACTTCGCTAAAAGAAGACTTTTTTCACAAATATCGTCGAAAAAATGCGTCAATCGTAAACTGGATTCAAGCCATCCTGTACCTAACCTTACTTCGCGAAAAGTAGACTTTTTTCACAAATATCGATAAAAAAATGCGTCAATTGAAAAATTAAATCAAGCCACCCTGTACCCAACCTAACTTCGCTAAAAGAAGACTTTTTTCACAAATATCGACGAAAAAATGCGTCAATCGAAAACTGAATTAAAGCCATCCTGTACCTAACCTAACTTCGGTAAAAGTAGACCTTTTTAACAAATATCGACGAAAAAAATGCGACAATTGAAAAATTTAATCAAGCCACCCTATACCTAACCTAACTTTGTAAAAATTGGACTTTTTTCAGAAATATTGACGAAAAAATGCGTCAATCGGAAACTGAATTCAAGCCATCCTGTACCCAACCTAACTTCGCGAAAAGTAGACTTTTTCCAGAAATATTGACGAAAAAATGCGTCAATCAAAAACTGAATTCAAGCCATCCTGTACCCAACCTAACTTCGCAAAAAGTAGACTTTTTTCACAAATATCGACGAAAAAATGGGTCAATCTAAAAGTGAATTCAAGCCATGCTGTACCTAACCTAACTTCGCAAAAAGAACTCTTTTTTCACAAATATCGACGAAAAAAAAAAATCAATCGAAAACCAAAGTTAGGCCATGCTGTACCCAACCTAACTTCGCGAAAAGTAGACATTTTTCACAAATATCGACGAAAAAATGCGTCAATTGAAAACTGAATTTAAGCCATGATGTAGTCAACCTAACATCGCTAAATGAGAACTTTTTTTAAAAATATCGTCGAAAAAATGCGCAATCGTAAACAGGATTCAAGCCAACCAAATACCTAACCTAACTTCGCGAAAAGTAGACTTTTTTCACAAATATCGACGAAAAAAAATGCGCAATTGAAAACTGAATTTAAGCCATGATGTACTCAACCTAAAATCGCTAAAAAGTGAACTTTTTTTTCAAAATATCGTCGAAAAAAATGCGTCAATCGTAAACTGGATTCAAGCCATTCTGTACCAAACCTTACTTCGCTAAAGAAGACTTTTTTTTCACAAATATCGTCGAAAAAAATGCGTCAATCGTAAACTGGATTCAAGCCATCCTGTACCCTAACCTTACTTCGCGAAAAGTAGACTTTTTTTCACAAATATCGATAAAAAAAATGCGTCAATTGAAAATTAAATCAAAGCACCCTGTACCCAACCTAACTTCGCTAAAAGAAGACTTTTTTCACAAATATCGACGAAAAAAATTAAATCAATCGAAAACTGAATTAAAAGCCATCCTGTACCTAACCTAACTTCGGTAAAACTGAATTTAACAAATATCGACGAAAAAAATGCGACAATTGGAAAAATCAAGCCACCTATACCTAACCTAACTTTGTAAAATTGGACTTTTTTCAGAAATATTGACGAAAAAAATGCGTCAATCGGAAACTGAATTCAAACCATCCTGTACCCAACCTAACTTCGCGAAAAGTAGACTTTTTTCACAAATATCGACGAAAAATGCGACAATTGAAAAATTTAATCAAGCCAACCTATACCTAACCTAACTTCGCGAAAAGTAGACTTTTTTCAGAAATATTGGTGAAAAAATGCGCCAATCAAAAACTGAATTCAAACCATCCTATACCCAACCCAACTTCGCGAAAGGTAGACTTTTTTCGAATATATCGACGAAGAAATGCGTCAATCGTAGAATTGAATTTACTCACTTTTAACTCAAAAATACTAGATTTTGAGTTAAATGTAAAAATGTAAAAATTTTAAACGCTTATATCTAAACACGGAAATATAGACCACATAAGTCGCTCAAAAAAATCGCGCCCATCTCCATGCGGTTTGGTTGTTTGTGTCGTCCATGGCAACAATTAGAAAACTGACGTAACTCTCCTCACATATTATGTAATCCGGGGAGGAAAAAATATTAAAAATCATTAAAAAAAAAAAAAAAAGTGACTTTAAAAATTTGCTAGATAAATATATGTGGGTATTTTGCAGCAACAAAATATGTGAATCAATAGAAAAAATTTCTGTCTATCTATTGCTGTACTTTTTTTTTAACTCAAAAATACTAGATTTTGAGTTAAAGACCGCACAAAAAAAAATGTAAAACTTTTAAACGCTTATATCTAAACACGGGAATATAGACCACATAAGTCGCTCAAAATAATCGCGCGTCT